>CAKAOJ020000526.1:0-190350 GCA_916701645.2 Sebastolobus alascanus
ATGTTAAAATCAAAGCAATATTACAACATATTATTATGCCATGAAACACATACACACATACAGTACTTATCTTGCATTACATACATCATACATGCCACATTAACTCACACACCTCAGTACACACACTCACAACACTTTCTATAAAGATACTGCATACACATTACACTCATCACATGGATTCCAATAAAAACGGAGAATGAGCTGGATCTGTTACTCTCTCAAGGTTTAATTGTTTAATGTTTTCAACTTTTCAGGTAGTGAATTTTATAATAATCAAGGTAGCCTGATATCAAAGGTTGTAGGGATTAATAGTAAAAGTGTTTACTCTTTAAGATGAACTTGTATCCTGCATGATTGATTAAAGAAAAACTGAAGGATTTGGGGAGGGGGTGTCCGAGCTGCATTGATGGTGTCTGAAAGGAGTGTGAAATTGCATCCTGCTTCTGGGTACCTCTGTGGGTAAGGATATCCCCATCTCAAAGAAAAAGAAAAAAAAATGAAATGATTTATGATTTAAGATGTACTTCTTTACTTAAATTTTGTTCCATTTATTTCTTGTTCTATTATCTATCTTGTTTAAGAATGAAGATTGACTTTATATTAAGTTTAAAATTTAGTGTGTGATGTCATTTAATCAAATGTGTTGGATTATATTAATCAGGTAAATCACCCTACATTACCCTGAAGATAATCGGGTTGACGGATGGGACAACATGGGTTTTCCCTCCTTTGTCATCTGAGGTTTTACCTTTGTCCTGTCCAGATAGAGTAGTTAGCGCATCTGGTCTTTTTACTCCATGTCCTGTAAAACGGAGGCGGAGTTTTTGGCCGGTTGTCAGTAGATGCTTGGGACCTGCGACCTCTGTCAAAGAGCTCTCTAAACCTTTACAGGGTTTGGGAGGTCTACAGGTAATTTTCCTGGGGAGGCCTTAATTGGCTTGAAGATGGATCTCATAGGTCATTGCTAGAGGTTAAGGGTGAGCCTTTTGATAACCATGTATCATTCATGTTTTATTATCATCGTTATGCCTAAATGAAAGAGGTTTTCCACTTGTTCCATCTGACATTTAGCATAAATATCATGATATGTGACTGTTTTGGATTTTGACTGTTTAAATTAGTCATTACTGCGTGAAGTGGATCAACCGTGACAATGCTCTGGTGCTCAATTGTCAAATTAATAGGACACACTAGGGGGGTAATTAGTGTTGATCTGTCGATCAAAAAGGAGGGGTTGTGATGGAATTTTCTATCAATTCCTCTCTCCTTGGTCGGGAGGTCGGGAGGTTAGAGTGTCTCAAAGTGTGTCAAAGAGTGTCATAAAACAAACCTCAAGAACTGCCTTATTTCATCGACCTAACATTGCAAAAATCAGGCACATCCTGTCTCAAAACGATGTAGAAAAATGAATCCATGCATTTGTTACTTCTAGGCTACTGCAACTCCTTATTATCAGGCTGTTCCAATAAGTCTCTTAAGACTCTCCAGTTGATCCAGAATGTTACAGCACGTGTACTGGCAAGAACTAGAAAAAGAGATCATATTTCTCCTGTATTAGCTTGTCTGCACTGGCTCCCTGTAAAATCCAGAATAGAATTTAAAATCGCCCTCCTCACCTACAAAGCGCTAAATGGTCAGGCCCCATCATATCTTAAGAGCTCATAGTACCCTATTATCCCACTAGAGCACTGTGCTCCCAGAATTCAGGGTTACTTGAGGTTCCTAGAGTCTCCAAAAGTAGAATGGGAGCAGAGCCTTCAGCTATCAAGCTCCTCTTCTGTGGAACCAGCTCCCAGTTTCAGTCCGGGAGGCAGATACCCTCTCCACATTTAAGACTAGGCGTAAGACTTTCCTCTTTGATAATGCTTATAGTTAGGGCTGGCCCAAGTCTGACTCAGGCTGCCTTGGACCAGCCCCTAGTTATGCTGCTATAGGCCTAGACTGCCAGGGGACTTCTCAAGTCAAGTTACTAACTTGATTTCTTCCCCGGAGTCTTTGTGCCTTCTCGTCTCGCAGGTATCCATGGATCGGTGTTACACCTAAATGCTCAGAATTTCTAATTTAGCACCTTTAAAGTCAAAGTGAAGCTGACAACTTGACACAACATCTTTCACAGCCATGTTTTTGCCTGAGAAATACAGACGAATCAGATGAGTGAAAGAGAGGAGAGAAAGAGTCTTCCATATTTGCCAGTTTACTTTCCATACGCCCCTTCACAGGCATGATTGATGGAGACACAGATGTGAAAGAGGAGCAGCTGTTGGCTGCTCTCAGATTTAATTAAGAAAGGGCTCGGTCACACAGAAAGGCCCCCGGGAGGCCCGACGGAGCATCGAGGAATCAGCACGCCTCAGAGAACAGCGAGATCCAGCAGCAGGCTTCTTTCGGCTTGTTACAGTGAGAGAGACTTTAAATGAATTGGCTTAATTGTCGAGGCATCTCTCAGACCATCTGTGTGTGTATGGGAGGGCGTGTTTCAGCTGCATGTCTGCCTCTGTCTGTGCTGCATGTGTGTTCGAGCTTAAGCAAACTGTGAGCCAGCGTGGTGGCAGGGCAGATCCAGAGTTAGAAAAATAATCAATGAAATCAGCCAGGAAATTGTGTTTCGACAAGTTGTTACCCGGAGTCTCTTGTGTTCACTTTGGCTCGTACAAGTTCTGCAGAAAACATCGAGACGTGTGACTAGACTCCCAATTTGAAGATTATCTAAAGTTTTTCTCTCTCACACACTGGTCCATTTTTCACGTGAATGCAACAATCAAAATCACAGCCGGTGGATGTTAACATGATCCCTCCCAGGGCACCTCTCTTTCTGTCCGATCAGGAGGCCATGTTCTGTAGAATCAGCACGTCTGCTCGGTGTTCCCTGGTGGCTGCCAGTCTGAGCCTGCTGAGGCCCGATCTGCTGTAATTTGCCAGGCCCATTACTCCCACAAATGTGATGGCTGCAAGCCCTGTGAGTGTGAAACAGTTGGTGGGATAAAGAGCGATAGAAAGAGAGAAAGAGAGAAAGCAGGGTACCTCGCTATTGCTGCTGTCCAGTGTTTGAGAGTGTGATGATGTGTTGTGCTAATGGCACCAATTATGCACCAGAGAGCACTGCTGATGGGCTGGTTTCACAGCGAAAGTGCTCGGGGAAAAACGGTTGCAGTGGGAGGCCTTTGGGTTTCTAAAAAAAAAAAAAACGTGTTAGAGGCAGGAGGGAGATGAGCCCCTTGGGGCTTTTCTTTCCTAATAGCGGTCTGCTCGCTACCCCAGACATGTGGAGGTGTCTGGTTGGATCGCAGCCACGCAGGAATTTATGTCTGTTATTTTCAGAGGGGCAAACCAAGCGAGACCAGGACCAATCAAATGCTCTCAATAAAACTGACTTCCCTCTGGAAGTCTCAAAAGCTTTCAGTAGATTTGATTTGAAGTCTATAACTTAGAAACTAGTGGGCGAAGGGGCTGAGATGCTGTGATACTTGCTCTCTGTCAGATTGTAAAACTCCAACTCCCATGTGGGATGGAACTGTTGGAGAGCAGAAGGTGCATTACAAGTAATCATTCTGTTTTTGTGTAATCCCCTGGCGCGATTGTGCTCATTGTGTGATGTTTACATGCAACAATTCGCACCAACACATGAAAAGCTAGATAGACTATCTAGCTTTTCATGTGTTGGTGCGAAGCATCACAAGGGAACAGAGAGTCTTCTTAGTCATGTAATTGGCTCCTCTGGCATTCAAGAAGTAAAAGAGTTGTCTATGAGTGTCTTGATGGATGCCAGGAGAAAACTTTAAAGCAAGAAAAAAGTTTTAATTTCATTACATGGCATTGAGCTACCCGCATGCATACAGCAGATAATTACAAGTCCTTGCTCAGAAGCACACAGCAGGGTTCAACAACACAACAGCAGAGCCGACCTGCTCGCTAATGTGCAGATGAAATACAAAAAAATTGGGAGATCTCGGCAGACAGGGGAGTGAAAATGAGACCATCTATATTCAAGAGATCTCTCGTTCAAAAACAATCACACAGACGTGCGTCGTGAAGGCAAGCCAGCACAGCCACACCTTTGATGCACAGATGGCGGGTGTAAACTGTCTCGTTCCCCCTCCTGCTCTTCCTCTCCTCCTCTCTGCTGTAATCTCTTTCTCTCTCTCTCTCTCTCTCTCTCTCTCTCTCTCTCTCATCCCTCATGTCCCACATTCTTCCTTCCTCTCATCATCCCGTGTGTCACTCAACAGATTTCTCTCACTCCACCGGCAGCAAAGCACCGCGGCTTCCAACCCGTCCCGCCTAAATTTAATAAATGAAGCCTTGCAAAATTGGCAAGCAACCGCGGCTGGGTAAATGTTAGCTGAAAGCTTCGGTTTAGAAAGACGGTCCGCTCCTTCTGTGATTTGGAGTTTTCATAGAAAACAGCCAGCGATGGGATTGTCTTTGGGCGAATTTATGCCAGATGATCCTCTTCTTACTAAATGGCTTACTGAACACTGAACTGAGTGGGCTTAAGGATAACAAGCAATCAAACAGTCTCAGACACTAAGTCTGATTGGAGTCAGCATCATTGAATTCAATCATGACCTCCCATTAACAGTCAAGAAATATTAGGCAAAAAAACGACATATCTATTCGGAAAAAAATTGGCATTGTGGACTGCCATTTTGAAGCCTTGAGTTCCGCATTTTGGCCGTCGCCATGTTGGTCTTTTGTAACTAGAAGTGACCCAAGAGGGTGGAGCTAAGTACAACCGAATGCTGAATAAGACATTTTTAGGCGACCAAAAAGGTTATAATTAACTTTCATGAACTGAAAACACACTGTGAAAGGGTTAAAGTTGTAAGACTCCCAGACTGGACAACGCCTTGGTAGCGACCTGTCAATTACAAGGTAGTCCCGCCATAAAGCATACCCTGCTTTATGGTCTATTTTACTCTGAATGGGACCATAATTTACTAAATGAACATCATGCTGTATTGAAGAAGACTTGAAACTAATGATTGAGACCATAAACTCATATTTACAATGTTTACTGAGGTAATAAATGAGTGAGAAGTAGGCTCATTTTCTCATAGACTTCTATACAATCAGACTTCTTTTTGCAACCAGAGGAGTCGCCCTCTGCTGGCTATTAGAAATAATGCAAGTTTAACTGAAGCCAACATGCTTGCCAGCATTAAGATTGGAAATGGGTAAACCGCTTAACTGGCTGTGTCCAAAGGTAACAAAATCCATTATATCTTGTTTGTTTAATCTGTACAAAAATCAAACTATAAAAACAGCACTTCACTGTTTCATGAGTGGTTATGTTGCCAGGCAACCAGCGTTGGTACATTGGCTGTTTGGGGCGAATGAACACAGGCTTCAAAAGCGGTCTAGCAGTCTAATTTGTGCAGAAAGGAGAACATTTGCTTTGCTTTCTATCTGAACCTTACAATCTACGGTCTGAACACACCTTTAAAGGTGGTGGTTAGTAGATTTTGTTACCTTTCGACAGAGCCAGGCTTGGTTGTTCCCATTGTTTCCAGTCTTTGTTTTAAGTTAAAGGAACAATGTGTAATATTTCGGGGGATCTATCAGCAGAAATGGAATACAAGGCAAAAGTGAGCAGGGCTCACATACCCCCGCTCACTGCTTGACCCCTACTAAAGTTGGGCCAAAGGTTTTGCCCTTTTAGAACTAATGGAATTAGTCATAAACTCCCGTCGCAAATGAGTAAGGTGCACTGCCAATCTGAAAGGACAGCGGCGTGCACACACAACAAAGGATTAGAGGCAACGCAAACGTGTGTTTGATGGTCATTTCTTGAAATCGAGACACAGATTCTGGCATCAGGAAAGAGGGAGAGAATAGAAAGAAACAGAGAAAGTAACAAAGACAGGGAGAGAAAATAAAGCAGTCACCTGGAGTAGGCTAAATGTCCAGCGGTTGACGTGCTCAAACGTAGTGTTACAGCGAGCTCCCCGGCGGCATAAAAGTCCAGCTGCCACCAGCTCAAATGCAGCGCCTCTGTCGGCCGGACCTCCTACAACTCCGCAGAAAGTTCCCCAACAACTGCAGCGACAGCAGCACATAGATCGGGGAAGAGCGGGCCAAGTAGTCGCCAAAAACACAGGTAAACAAGCAACCTGTAGGTAGAGCACAGCTGCAGCTGCAGCCACGGCCAAACACCCAACGTCGGACTTGACTCCAGTAACTTCTTGAAGAGCCTTATTAAAATAACGATTTAAAATCGATTTGAAGCTTTGAAGCTTCTAAGGTGTTTAAATTGCTTTCAAAATGTTTTAAAATGCTGCTCAGGACAAGTGACAACAAACACACAGACAAGCACACAGAGCTGCTATTCGACCACCATCTTGGACAGACACGCGGAGCGCTATGTACCCCCGACTACGTTGTCGCAGGGGCATAATAATATTCATAGCTGTGTTTTCATTAGTGTATAATCACTTGAAACTAAGAATTTTTGTGTTTTCATTAGCTTAGAATGAGCCCTTCATATCTACATAGGGAGCGGGTCCTCTTCACAGAGTCCACCATGTTGCACCGCCATGTTTCTACAGTAGCCCAGAACGGACAAACCAAACACTGGCCTTAGAGAGAGCCTTTAGCATTTGTTATGTTACCTGAAGGCCACCGTTGTTCTCCGACACACTTGTGAAACTGTGGTAATGTTACGCTGGGAACGCACTGGACGCATGGTGGCCGCGTGGCGGCTGCGTTACCTGTTGTTTTTTATTTCGGCGTCCGTGTTAACAGGTTAGAGCATCCACACTGCCCGCGTGAGACGCACGTCTCAGCTGCATCTCAGCTGCGTCTGTTCTAGAGCTCCGAGGTCTCGTCTATTTTTTACGGGGGCCGCGTGCGTTTCACAGCAGCAACTGCCAGAGAAAGTGATCTATTGACAATATATTGACATCATAATCAGCAAGATTACTACAGTTTCAATGTCTAGACATCTGTAGAATGTGTAACAGACAGTGAAGGTGATCTATTGACTGCATATTAACATCATACCAGCAAGATTTCTACAGTTTACATGTCTCTATCTGTAGAAAATGTTACGGAGATGAAAAAAAGTAAAGACTTGTTTTAAAATCAACACTTCCTGCTTTCATTTCAAAATAAAAGCCCTCAAGCTTTTTTTCTGTGGACAGAATTCCTTCATTTGTTAACACAAGGCTTTTATTCTGAAATATGTGCAGACAGTGCTGTGAAACAAAGAGTGACTTGGAGAGCTCCATGAATGAATGTAGTACGGGTTTTAATTGTGGATTATTACTATTATTTACAAATTACCACACGTTTCTTAACCTTTCTCTGTCCAAAATAAATATAAATGACATTTATAATGAAATGAAATGGCTATGATGAAAGGCAAACTCTATGTAGAAAGATAGGGCTGGCAGCAGCAGCAGCAGCAGCAAAAACGCAGCAGACACGCAGCTGACACGCATCTGAAACGCAGCTGGTGTGGATGACCGACGCGTCAATCACGCAGCCACCACGCGACGCAGATGCCACGCGGCCACCATGCATCCAGTGCGTTCCTGGCGTTAGCGACAGAGTGCAAAACCATAGTACCACCAGCTGCCGTCCGACCTCCGTTCCTCCTAAAGTGTTATTATGGTAAGAATTTGCACTGAGCGGTTCATGTTACTGCACTCTTAAGGCCCTGAAACACCAAGCCAACAGTCGACCGTCGGACAGTTTGGGGCTGTCGGTGGCCGTCCGTTGGCTCTAGTCTGCCTGTGTCTGAGTTTTTTCGGCGCCGCCCGTCAGTGAGAGTAATCACTCTGATTGGCTGTTCAGCTTAAACAAATCAGTGCACGAGAAGAGAAACGGATGTGAGGAAAGCAAGCCAACGAGTAAAGTCAAGAGGACATATAGAAGGCTCTTCTTATTTTTCATCTTCATCTCATCTGATCATACCAATACATGGATATTTTCACAATGACATTGCCATCTGGAATGAAGTTAAGTGGAGAGTGAGAGTGGTGTTAAAATGGTCGGCGAACGCCGCTTTATTTCATGTACGTATCATAACAACGGCTTGTATATCCACCGTCCTCGGTCTTCCGGTTTCCCTTTTTGAATGACGAATACAGACTACCACCGCCTGCTGGTGTGGAGAGTTATTTCTAGAGGTGTTTCTTACAGAATCAGGACAGCCGATGGCCGATATATGATGCCGATTTTTTTTTGCCGATATGTTTGGCTGGTTTTCTTTTTTCCTCCATCTGATAAAATATAACTGCTTAATAATAACAAATAATACACAAAATTTCTTAACTTAAGTAAACATTTATTGAACAACAATTTATTGGTCTGTCTCTCCAATCTGCATTTTGTGTATGCACTGCAGTGCATATTTTATTTTGTGTATGATGGTTAATAGTAGTAATAGTACAGGGCTCAAAACCTTTTAAGCACCTTTCCAAAACTGCCCTAAAGCATGTTTTTTATTTATGTCTGCACATATTTCAGAATAAAAGCCTCGTGTTAACAAATGAAGGAATTCTGTCCACAGAAAAAAACGCTTGAGGGCTTTTATTTTGAAATGAAAGCAGGAAGTGTTGATTTAAAAACGAGTCTTTACTTTTTTTCATCTCCGTAACATTTTCTACAGATAGAGACATGTAAACTGTAGTAATCTTGCTGGTATGATGTTAATATACAGTCAATAGATCACCTTCACTGTCTGTGAAATATTCTACAGATGTCTAGACATTGAAACTGTAGTAATCTTGCTGATATGATGTCAATATATTGTCAATAGATCACTTTCTCTGTCTGTTGCTGCTGTGAAACGCACGCGGCTCGCGTCAAAAATAGGCGAGACCTCTGAGCTCTAGAAGAGATGCGCGTATCTCACGCGGGCAGTGCGGATGCTCTAACCTGTTAACACGGACGCCGAAATAAAAAACAACAGGTAACACAGCCGCCACGCGGCCAGTGCGTTCCCGGCGTAACGTTACCTACGGAGAGAAATTCTCCGTTACCAAAAACAGAATTGATAACGTCGGAGCTTATCAATAGGTTTCGGTATCCATCCCTACCTGTAAGGTAGCTGGTTGGAGACTCGCTATCAGTACAGTTCCAAAGTATTTTCTCTCTAAAAGTAACATTTCATATCTAACCAATTAAATATATAGGGCTTTGAAAGAGAAGAATTTAAGCCTACCGGTTTCTCCCGGCAGAATGGCAATTTGATTGACACACAAGGGGCGGTGTCACACGTGTTCCACAGCAACAACAACACTGGGCTGCCCGCAGATGTGGCTGTTTACTAATCGGCTTAATATGCTCAGGCATCGGCCGATGCCGATTATGAAAAAATGTCAAAAAATTAACCGATTAATCGGCCGACCGATTAATAGGTCGACCTCTAGTTATTTCCTCTCACGCAGATGCAGCACGTCCGTGGTAGTTGGCCATCGGCTGTCGTCTTTGCTGTGTGTTTGAATGCAAGACAAAGGCAACATGAGGTGACTCAACACGCGGCCTTTGTCGTCGCTAGTTCTCTGATGTAGGGTTGGTGTGTCCCCTGCTTTAGAAAGGGATGAGTGAGCAGAGGGGTACTCAGATGGTTGCGATCTGCAACCACACCACTAGATGCCGCCAAATCCTACACACTGTACCTTTAAGCTGACCAGCTGTTGGCTGTAGCCATATATTTACCATGGTATCAATCTTGTCATCTAACTCTCGCAAAAAAGCCAATAAGCACATTCTCAAAGTGTCAAATTCGTCCTTTGAATGAAATAATTGTTTGTCTGCATGGTGTTCTTACTGTACAAACAACAGTAACTCTGGAGAAGTTCGCAGATGTTGCCAGTGCAATACCAGTGTGAAATAGAGACAGTGTGCCCAGTGCTGGTTATTTGCTGAATTAAATTTAGCTGTCTCTGCTGGCATACTCGTGGGTGAAATGAGATTTCTTTTCACCTGCTTATTGCACTTATAGTGAGGGAGGGCTGAATAAAGGGCCTGCTGTTTTTTTCTCGCTCCCTCAAATAAGACGAAGCGCATAGAAACACTTGCTTTCCTCCACAGGCATAATTCCTGCCTTAGATAACTTGTAAGAGCTACTTTGCCTTGTGACAAGCTGACTGACAGATAATCTGACTGACGGATCATGTCTTTAAAAGAAAGTGGAAGGTGCAGAAATTGCCAAGGAAGCCCAGATATAGAAAAGCAGTCAGTGAGCTAAGGAGACAAGGTTATCCCGAACAGTAGAGAGATTTCAGCTGAGCATTTCCATCCACTTTATGATGAAAGACTGCTTTCATGTTAAACATCAGATACGGGGTGGATCACAGAGATATTGGGAAGAAAGACTGCAGATTGGTGAGGCAATTGTTGAGAGCCTGATAGTTCTGGAAAGAAAAATGAAAGGCGCCCCAAATCTCTAATGCGCATCTGATTTTTGCGTGTGTGTGTGGTGAGGAGCAAAGTGTGGGTATAGCTAAACAGGGAGGCCCGTGGAGGATTCAGTTTTCGCTCACAGAAGATTCAACTTTTTTTCTTATTGCCTGTTTCAAATCTCACCAAGAAAGGTGTGGGGGCGTTTGGCTGCTCGGAGCCCGGGAATCAATGCTGCAGGCGGGCAGAGCGAGGGATCCGCGCTGAGAGGTGCAGAGGACAGGACACTCTTGTATCACTCACTGGGCGTTCTTGGCAGCTTGTCGTCCTTTGTGTGTGCTTGTACAGGAAGACCTTTGGCTGGTAAGCCCTGTATCACCAGAAAGAGCCTGTTCTGTGTCTGCGTAGGTAGAGCTCCAGCCCCTCCAGTTCCATTTCTGAGATAATTTGCTTTAGATTTAGTGTGATCACATGTACTGCCTGAAAGGTTTAAACACAGGTTAGATGAGGTCAGAAAAGTTGGAACAACCATTCCCCCACTGATAAAAGGTTCAAGGCTTAAATCATCCAACAGCAGAAATAATACAAGTGAGAACTGAGGTGCTGCCACAACATTATTTAACCAATCTGTTCGCGAATCACACAGTAAAGACACACTTTAGCCAGCGTGACTCCGCCACAGCGGGAGATAAATCTGAAAGAGCGCAAACAGAATCGACCCCCATTCCCAGGAGTAATGGAGCTGTCACAGGCTAAGTCTGACCCTGCGGTAACCCCCCGGGGCCAATGATATGGCACCCATCCCTTCACACTGGGGAGCCAGCAGCAGAGTGAGGAAGGGGGGGGGGGGGGGGTACACATCTGATGATAGCAGTCATCCTCACTGAAATGAGGAAAAATAGAGGTCATTGTGCCACTGTAATCTCATGGGAGAAGTGAGTGTGTGTGTGTGTGTGTGTGTGTGTGTGTGTGTGTGTGTGTGTGTGTGGTGAGAAACACTGCAGAGAGCATGACAGTGACAGAGAAAGGAGGAATGACACTCATGGTGGGAAGTGGTTGTTGATGCCTGCTTGGTTGGAGCTGATGAAACCTGCTTCCATGAAATATGAGACATTTCTGGTCCTCCTGCACCTGCAAACAAATTATGATGGCAATATAGAAGCAGCATCATTTTTTTTGTTGTTGTTGGACTTAGTGATATCTCACTATGGTGGTTTCTATTTACCGCCTGTTGAGATCACATTTATTTCCGAGAGGCAGTGACACGTACCCTACGGCATCAAAGCGTAATGCACGGCAAGGCAATCTTGCATCCAATCTAGAGACTGAGCTCCAGTAGCCTGTGTGGTCTCTGCAGGCTGGGTTAGACATGCCTCCTCCTCGCTCAGCCTCTCGCTGCTCTCCATCCACGGCGCATCTCCGGCTCTGAATCCACTCTGGACACACCGGCTGTAGCGCTCGATCTACACGCGCGCACACACACACACACACACACACACACACACACACACTTTTACAAATGCAGCGCAGAGGTCTGGACCAGCCGGGGAAATCCTACTATGTCTGATTGAGTGCGTTTATGGTAAGGGTTTTTTCTTTCATCTGTTGTTGCATTTTACGCGCCGCGAGCTGCAGCTGAACTGTTATATAACAAGCAAGATGCTCTAATCTGACAGAGTATCATCATAGTGATTATTTGAGGAGTAAAATATGCCAATGATTTTTCCACACAGCGACTTAAATTGTGTCTGCGGTACTTAACGGTGAGTTTAAAGTGACTTTACAATGATACTCCACTTGTGCTCAGTGTTGTGGTGATATGTTTATTTCATTCTTCTAACTTTTATTTTTTTTTAAATACTGCTGTTGTTTTTAAGTGATAACCCGAGGCAGATTGAGTTTGAATTTGTATCAATAACTGAAAATATATTTTTTCATTATGTCCAAAATGCAAATGTTCTATTCATCATCACTGTTACAGCCTGACTGACTTGCACTGGTATGTACAGTAAGTGACAGGATAAGATCAAAATGTGCAGGTTTCTTATTTCTAACCCATGTATTTTATACTGTAAACTCATTAATTCCATCATCACTTAATCTTACATTATTGTTATGAAGTTCAGTTATGTTTTAATTAACACTTAAACAGCCCACTGTTTCTCTTTTTGTGAATGAACACCGGGGACAACACCGGATGAAGTGTTGACCTTTTTCTTCATTGTGTGTGGTGCCTTTACTCTGTGTGTGTGTGTGTGTGTGTGTGTGTGTGTGTGTGTGTGTGTGTGTGTATGTGTATGTGTGTTTGTGTGTGTGTGTTTGTGTGTGTGCGCGCGCGCGTGTGCTGGAGGAATCATGTAGGACAAGATTCATCTTCTCCCCTCCTCTGCTCCTCTGTAGCCCCGGGGTTAGATGCAGCTCCTCTGCACGCTGCAGCAGCTCTGCTCTGCTGCCTGTGGCACTGTGCATGTATATATTTGTGTGTGTGTGTGTGTGTGTGTGTGTGTGTGTGTGTGTGTGTGTGTGTGTGTGTGTGTGTGTGGTGTTGGTTCAGAGAGAGAAAGGGGAAAAGGTGGATAGACAGATGGAGATGAGAAAGACTAACTGGAGACTTGAAGCTCCTCCTGGCGTTGCTACACTGTTGCTCAACTCTCCGTGTTCCCCCAGATTGATCTTTGCCAATAAACTGCCTAACTCAGAGGATCTGTGAACACACAGAGGTACCTTAATAGAAAAATCTTTGGCACTGTCACATCCCTCAATCACTCGCACTCCAAATCCCTCAGTCCCACCCTCATCACTAACTTCTAACATCATTTGTTGCCTTTATTTTCCACAGAGGCAATTGCCTTCCCTGCTGCACCATGCCCAAATGTCATTACCTCCAACACTTGCTGCTAGCTATGTTATCTCAGCAGCAGCAACTGCTGCTGAATTTACAACTCAAACCTGCCAGAGGAGCGTGCACTGCAGAGTGTAATCTTTGGTTGATCCTGTCCCCGAGGCTTTTATCCCCTGTAAGCACTGTTCTTGTTTGAGGGATACAAAAGCAGAGACCATCTGAAGCTCGCGGTCCCCTTCCAGCTGTTGACAGAGTGTGTATTATTCCTGGTGTGAGACCCAGTGCGAGAGGAGTTATAAGCCAGGGAGAAAGGAGGACTTGCAAATCAAATTGCTTTAATCCATTGGAGCATCTGTCCTCATTCTCCAGGGGGCTTCAGGGTGTGTGGCAGAGGAGGCTCTAATCACGACTGGAAAGGAAAACAAAACCTGTCGCTGAGGAATAGGATGTGCCTTGGTCAGCCAGCTGTGCAGTACACGTAGGGTAAGGATGGCAGGACTGTCAAATTGAAAGATTTTTCCCACTCTCTTTCTTTAGTGTCAGAGGTGGTAAGAAGCTTGGTCAAAGTATCTCATTATCTTCAGTCACTCGTGCTTCTGTTTCTCTGCTTTTTCATCCTCTTCTCCTGTCCTTCAACAAGCTCACAAACAGACTGAGCAGCATTAAAGGTTGTTCTGAAACAAGAGACAAACAGTACAGCGTCCCTGTTTCTGTCATTCTGTCTGCCAACCAACAAAGTTTCTCCCCCTGATGGGTTCATTCTGTGATTGCTGTTTTTAGCGTTATTCAAACAGAATGGCTCATGATGTAAACTCAATTCCTTCTCCCCTCACCCACAGAGTAAACGTCTTTGGTTTTGCACTGTTTGTGATTAATGGAACATCAAAAGCCGATCTGAGCTCAGTGTGATACATTCCTGAGGATATGAGTCTGCCAGGGACACATAAACATCATTAATGAACAAGAGGCAGACTGGAGAGAGATAGAGTGACAGAAGGAGGGTGAGAGGAAGCAAACAGGAAGGAGATATTTATTTTTGTCAGTAATATGATATATATTTACCTGTGGTTTAGATGATGATTGCCTAGGTGAGTGATGGAGACGCACTTTGCGCCCAGTGATCTCGTGTGATTACCCTCCATCAGTTTGGTGCAGCAGAGGGACAAATGGATGACAGCACCTTTTTTTTCAAAATCCATTTGGAAAATCACATTTCCCTTTGCTCTTTCATGCCCAGTGGCAAAAAACTCGGAAGTGTACAAAGGAAACTTCTCCACTCATCTATGTGAAGACAGCTATATTTATCTGGGTATGTAGCTCTCTGCTGAGCTTAGAGGCTTAATTACCCAGAAGAGAGGAAAGCAAAAATGAAATGCAATTATGCAACACTATGTCTGCATGCGTATGGCATCTTGAATAGTGGAACTATTGTAGATAGGGACATTACTGCTACCATTTCCGAGCAGAGGTCTGACCTTTGAGTCGTGTTTTTATGCAGAACAAATCTGTGGATCCTTTAGGAAACAAATCCTGAACCTGTTTATTAAAAGTGTTTAAGCTACTTATGGTAGGAATGCTAAAAGATGCTGTCTGTTTGCTCTGCGTGGACAGAGAGAAAGCAACCTGTTCTCGAATGTCTATCTTTTTTAAGAAACACAAACGTGCTTTTAAGAAATACTTTGACATTTCAGTAAATACTCTTATTCACTTCCTTGCTGATATGAAGCTACAACCAGCAGCCGGTTAGCTTAGCTTAGCACAAAGACTGGAAACAGGGGGAAAGCCTAGTTAGCCTAGCTCTATCTGAAGGTAACAAAATTTGCCTACCACCACCTTTAAAGCTCACTAATTAACAGGCTATCTGTTTTATTTAGTGAGCATTACAGCAACTTGGTCTCACGGGAAGTTATATAAATAGCATAACATTACACAGACATTTGGTTTGACATGAGGACACAATTTAGGCTTTTTGTGTGTCATTTTTTAGGCCACGCAACAAAACTACGGTAATGTCCGTTAAGCTTAGGCAACAAAACCACTTAGTTAGGTTTAGGGAAATTGTCATGGTTTGCCTTAAAATAAGTGTGTTTACTAAGGAAAATACGTACGGAAACAACATAACATAAGTATGGAAAACACATGACAAACGTAACTAACGTAACTTACAAAACAAAACACCAGTCTCGAACACCGGTCTCATGGTTAAAAGTCGTGTGTTCATTGGACCCATCCACCTCCACACCCTCCCCGCTATGTCTCTAGCTCTGTGCGTGGCATATTTACGCAGATGCGTTTACGTTGCCAACATGGTGTAGGCTCCAAATGACAAGTCAAAAGTAAGAAAGGCGTTCTTATTGCACATTAAATGCCTTACGCATTATTGTGTCATTCACACGCCTTTTCGTGTGAACAGGTATGATTCTGTCACCTTTGGACAGAGCTAGGCTAACTGTTTCCCCCTGTTTACGGTCTTTATGCTAAGCTAAGCTAAGCTAAGCTAACTGGCTGCTGGTCTTAGCTTCATATTTACTGTACAGACATGAGAGTGTTCATGAGAGAATCTTTTCATCTAACTCTCAGCAAATAAGCATATTTCCCAAAATGTTGAACTCAACACTCAAATAACGTTTTACTTGAAGGCTGTTACACAATTTATAGGACAAACGTTCACATTCTGTACTGTCGAGGGAAATCTGGATGGGAAGAATTAATGTGACATACTCTACCTGCTAGTGTTTAAGTGCCTTTGAGCAAGAATCCGAACGCTCCAGCAGGAGCTGCTCATTGGCCACCAGTAGAGAGCTGCTGGCGTAAAGGAGTGGGAGCTGCACATGTATGAAGCTGAGAAAATGCATCAAAATTAAATCTCATTGTGTGTGTCTCTGTGCCTCCCTGGTGGACTCAGCGTGAAGGATGTAGAGCCAGAGGGGGGGGCAGGATGGAGTGCTCCTGGAAGACGGTGCTGCTGCTGGTGTGTGCGTCTCTTGGGGTCCAGTACACGGCCATTCGCACCCTGAGGGACTCTCTGTCTGGGCCCTGTCAGGGAACCTACCGCTGCCAGACCAGACACCACAGAGGTACGCCTCGACAGCCAGGCAAGATTGTCCCACATACTGTCCTGCCTCGCTACTGGAGAGCATACAGTGTGTATAGATATAGATATATGCTCATATGTATTGCAAAAATAACACAAATAACCTAAAATGTATGTGTGTTATTACAGACTTAGGGTGTGTAGCACCAGCAGAGGGCATACACAGACACACACTTAATTGGTAATATTAGTCATATTTTAGCCTCATGCAAAGAGAGTCAGTAAAGAGCCAGCATCAAAACTGTGACTGAAGCTGAAGAAAAAGGAAAGCAGATCATTAAACGAGGGAATTCCCAACAAGTGGGAGGGATAGAGAAATGAAATATGTGTTATTCGTTTTACAATTATCCTCCAATTTATCTCCATTAATCCCCTATCATAGCGCAGCTATAGCCGTAGCTCCTGTGCACGAAAGTAACATCCCCTTTGCAATCATCATCAGCAGTAATTACACGTTAGCTATTTGCGCTATATTTAGAGATCCGCCATTTCATAAACCCCCTCGGTAACCACCGGCAGACAAGCAACTTACTCAGGCATGTTTACCCTCTAAATTATTTAAGCTTTATTGGCTTGATCCAGTCGTTCACTTTCTGCTGGACTGATGTTATGATCAAAACCCACTCATTTTCACTTTTGAGCTGAAGTAACTCTTCTGAAATAAGTGAAATAACTCCTCTTTTACCATAACTTAAATCTCGGAAACAGGTAAAACAGGTTGTGTAATATGTTATTCAAAGTTGTTATTAAAGCTGCAGTCAGGAACTTTGAGTAAATATGATAAAAAGTTATTTCTATAAAACTGTCACTATATACTGACAGTAGTACATGAGACAGAAAGAAATCACATTCCTTTGTGTCCTCCTAGTGCTCCTAATGGCATTTGCAAGATTTCACAGCGCCGAGCGAAAACAACCAATCAGAGCCGAGCAGTCTCTGGGCAGCTGTCAATCACTTGATCAGAGTTCGCGAGTTTCGCGAGCAGTGATTGACAGCTGCTGTAGAGACTGCTCGGCTGCAGCTCAGCTCTTATTGGTTGTTTTCCTTAGGCGCTGTGAAATCTGCAAATGCCATTCGGAGCACAGGAGGACACAGCGGAACATGATTTTTTTCAGGTTATCTGTCTCATGCACTACTGTCATATTTAAGTAGGTATTCAAATAAGTTACTGGCTTCTGCTTTAAAAGGATACTTTGGGAGTTTTGAAGTGGGGTTGTATGAGGTACTTATCCATAGTAGGTGTATTACTTAAAGTAGATGACGGTCAGTGTGCCCCCAGCATCGAGAAACAGACAGGAGCACCGGCACCGGAGCAAAGCAATGTACTGCTGTGGATGGGGCCGGCAGCAAAACATAGTTTAGCCACCTAAAAGAAAGGCCCGCTAAAATCATCGATATCTGTTTAAGTGTACGCTACATTTAGAATATTTTCCGATGGCGAACTGAACTGAAAGTGAAACCTATCTATACTGTTTTTTGTCATCTGAGCCTGCTGGCTTTGGAGAGAGCATAGATAAGTTTCACTTTCAGTTCAGTTACCTGTCAGAAAGAAGGAAAGAGCTGTCTGACCGCAAGATAAAGTAGTGAAAATATTCTAAGTATAGCGTACACTTAAACGGATATTGATTTTTTTAGGTGGGCCTTTCTTTTAGGTGGCTAGAATATATTTTCTGCCGTCCCTGTCCGCAGCATTATATTGCTTTGCTCCAGTCTCGGTGCTCCGGTCTGCTTCTCCAAGCTGGCGACGTGCCGACCATCATCTAATGTAAGTTTTTGTAAGACAGCATGGTGCAATTGACGTCTGTTTCACATAAAATGAGTTAGACATGTAAAGCACATGACTTGGTTGTGTCTTTCTTCAAGACTCCAGGTGGAGAGCCTTGTGCGATGACAGTTGGATGTCCGTCGATTTGCCTCGGAAGCACATCCTGCTGTTTGCCACCACACGCAGCGGCTCCTCCTTCACCGGGCAGCTCCTAAACCAGCACACAGGGATCTTCTACGTGTTTGAACCTCTCTACCACGTCCAGCAGGCCTTCACCAACTCCAGCAGCAGACTGCGTCGCACCCTGGATCGCCGGGCTCTACTGGGAGCATACAGGGACCTCCTCCTCAATCTGTACACCTGTGACCTTCACTTCATGGAGAATTACATCCGCCCGGAGCCCCAGGACCATGTCACAAGCTCCTTCTTCCGCCGAAGCTCCAGCCACGCCCTTTGTTCCCCTCCCGTGTGCTTGGAAGGAGGGGACGTGACGGCCTATGATCCGCCTGATGAAATCTGGTGTCCTAAGAAGTGTGGGGCCCTGAACCTCACCCTAGCCTCTATGTCTTGTCTGGCAAGGGAACACGTAGCCATAAAGACTGTGCGAGTCCCTGAGGTGGGGGACCTGCGCACCCTGACAGAAGATCCACGTCTGGACCTGAAGATTATCCACCTGGTGAGAGACCCCAGAGCCATCCTCGCCTCACGCATGATGGCGTTTTCAGATCAATTCCGCGCTTGGAAGATATGGAACGCGACAGGACGGCAGCCTCGATATGTGGACCTGACGCAGATCACCAGCACCTGCAAGGACATGGCGGCCTCTGCGGAAACAGGCTTGCAAAGACCGGCGTGGCTGCGGGGACGCTACCTGTTGGTACGGTACGAGGACCTGGCGTGCAACCCGAAGGACAAGGCCACTGAGATCTACAGGTTTGTGGGGCTGGAGATGGAGGACAGGGTGCGGATGTGGATTGCAAAGAACACCAACAGCAACGCGTCGTCTCCGTCGGAGTGGAACTACAGGTACTCCACCACTAGAGACTCCAGAGCGACGGCAGAGAGCTGGAGGCTTCGTCTGGGCTTTGACATCGTGAGTACGGTGCAGAATCTGTGCAATGACACTTTGGCTCTGCTGGGATACAAGCAGGTTCACTCTGCAGCCGAACTCAGAAACCTGTCTCACAGTTTACTGGAACACAGGACCTTTCAACCAGTCACATGGTAGATTTGATTGAAACAAATGCACTGTTATTTATTTATCTATTTCAGCTGACTTCTGACCTCTCTGTCATGATGCTGATAAAATGAATGTAATTTATCTTATTTTTTAATAATGCCTAAAGTAATTTAATATCACATTTTATGGTTTTGTTAAAGATATTAAAAGTGCCAAATATCAAGTGTGTGTGGTGCTGGAAAAGGTCTATACTGCTGTATGTGTTGATTGAAAACTCTTCTCGATTTGTTCAGCAAAACCCTGACTCCTGATGTGATGAAGTTATTATGCTGTTTTTTTTTCATGATTTCAATTTTCTCATAATTTCAGTGTTTGAATGAGAGAAAAAAGACACTTGAAAGAGCCCAGGTATCATTTCAGAGTAAATCTGACCTTAAGTCAGACAGAAAGTGATGTTCCTGAATGTGAGACACACAGGAAGCGAGGGGGATTTATTTGTTAAAAAAAAAAAAAATTATAGGGCTTGCCTCAATGTGTCTCTAATGCATTTTCGAAAAAGGATTAAAATGTCATGTCGTAGGTAGAAAATCTTCTGCAGCGCACAGCAGCTCTAATTTCTATGCGAAGATGTTGAGAATATGAGAACATATTTGTTTCGCTGTAAATACTAATTAACTGTTGCAATGCAAGTGAGCAAACGTTATGTACTGGATGTGTTTGAACATATTTTGTCAGTGTAATTATACCGTTTGTATTTTCTAGACTTTTTCAAATAAATTATTCATATGTAAGTAATACATATCTACCACTCTGCTGAAATCTTGTTGAAACCACATTTGTTTGATCTGTTTTTTAAGCAGATAAGTGCGAGTTTTAGCACTGAAAACAGAGAACGATGCGAATCCATTGTGTTTTATCTTGAAATCCTTATCTTGTAAAGTTTGTCTTTCTGCCAAATTTCAGTCCTTCTGATATATCTGTAGTAGCAGATATGTTGAACACATGCTGCTCACTCTGTGTTTCATTTTGAGGTAACTTTGAACCTAAAAAGCATAATACCAGGATCATTTGGCGGTACCAGCTTTCTGTGGTGGCGTATAGTCAGAGATTAGACACATGCAGGTTCTCTGCCAGCTCCACCATTTGAAATTGTTCTTTGTGTCTAAACAGAGAAAGGAAGCGTGCCATCTCCAGACACCAGCTCATTCATCTCCATAGCTGCTCTCTTGAGATAAATGCTGGAAGTAGTTTCTAAGGAGGAACTCATTGCATGAATCATGGAGGAGCTACTGATTGACTGTGATTTTCTCGCCTTTCAAATGCATTGCATCTTCTTATGGAGGCTGCAATTGTAGCCCGCTGGGAGCCATGAGCCTTAATGCTTATGCCGCCGAAGAAAGCCACTCCAGAATGAAGGAGAGTATGCAATTTGAGTGGAACGGTCATGCTGCTCTCTGAGTACTATTAAATCTGAGGTGAAATTGTCCCTTTAATAATGTATTTTTAGACACCCGGTCCTCCCCATCCTCCCTGTAGCTGCCCTATAGCTGCTGACACCAGGGATATCTCAGCAGCACTGACCAAAGAATTGATCTACACATCCAGCTGGGGAGAAACGGCATTTAAGATGCATGGAGAAAAGATTGGTCGTCTTTCTTTGAACTTAATCTGCAAGGCTACACAAACTGGCCATAAAGCAAAGCTTTATGACACCTGGGGAGATTTGCTTCATCGGTTTTTCCATAACTGCCCTGACAGACAAAGCTGCAAGTGGCCTGAGTCAGCCGTCAGCTAATTACCCATTTCTTTGCACTCAATATCGGCAACCTCTTTCTGTCTCCTTAACTGTGCTGACAAATTTAGGTCTTATCAATATGGGTAACAAATATGAGGCACATTTGGTATTGGGAAATGCAAAATAGCACCCTGTTAATCTACACCAGTGGTTCTTAACCCGACACACCCCAAAGCCCTGTCAGATCAACTACCCCTTCACTGACACATTTAAACCATTATCCATTACTTTTAGCTGACTCTTTCAACTGTTTATCCATCACTTTAAGCTAATTATTTAGCCATTACCTTTAGCTACCTAATTCAACCATTTATCCATTACGTTTATCTAACTCTTTAGACTTCTCTGCTTGCTTGGTTGGGAATCACTGATCTACGCTGTCCTGGCTGGACATACACAACAGAGGGGCAGAGGTCAGAATAGATGCAAAAGGACCTCACACACATTTATGGAATAAAAAAACTAGAATTACCGCCTCGCAGTTGTATGCCTCCACCAACCAGTCAAGTTGCAGTTTACATCCATATCTATCCAAAATGTCATGACTTTATTTCTTCTTATTAGACATTTGTGAGAAATTGTCATAATTAGCATATGACTTCTTGAGTTATATCTAAAAATGTGTTTTGTGAGGTCACAGCGACCTTTCACCACCAAAATCTAATCAGTTCATCCTTGAGTCCAAGTGCACGTTTGTACCAAATTTGAAGAAATTCGCTCGGGGTGTTCCTGAAATATCGCGTTAACAAGAATGGTCCGGACGGACGTACGGACAGACGTACGGACAATCCAAAAACATAATGCCTCCAGCCACGGCTGTTGCCGGTGCGGAGGCATAAAAACACACTCAGGATGTTAAAAGGTGAAGTAACCATTTTTATTCTGTAAATGGTTTGTGGTCATGTGGAGAGGGGGAGGGCAAGCTGACATCTGTCACACTGACAGCTCCTGGGAAGCAGAGCGACTTCTTTCTGCTGTTTGGGGAATTTAAATTTCTAAGTTGATTTCAGATGTTCAGTTCCTTTTTCCCTTTTATATGCAAGTGTAAGCTCCTCTTGCATCAGGTCATGTTGGGAGGCTGAAACGTGGAAGCAGCTGGGCGCTGATGAACTGAGTGATTTGCATGTGTGTGAATAACAGAAAGAAGATTTTAAAATAGCATGATAAACTACAAATTCTTTGAAATTGGAGGTTTGTTAGCAGGACGAGGAGGAAGATTACCCTCAAGCTGAGAGGCGTACGGTTCAAAGCTTGAGTGGGCAAGAATCTACGCTGCTGTATGTAACTCTCATCTACAGTGTGAACAACAGCAAGCCAAAAAAGAGAGTTCTCCTGCAGAGAATCACATTCATATAGCAACTAATATTGAGTTTATTAGACTCATAAACCACAGACACGTGATTTGTCCTCATTATTTCCTTTGCAACATGGTGCCGACAATTAATTAGTTGAAAAAGTAAAGTAACAAACACTGTTTCCCATGAAACAAACTTCATCTGCTATTAAGATTCCAGACAGACCACAGCTTCATCGCTCAGTTTAACATCTTCAGGTCACCGGCGTCGAGGAGCACAGACACAATATGAAGCAGCTTCCAACGACGTGTTGATAAGCACCTTCTTGACCTTCCAGCGCCACTGTTGTGTCAGTCGAATAAGCTCCCCCATCTGCTCGGCACTGACGCCTGTCTGTAATCACCAGCCTTCACCATTCGCTGCTCAAATGAGATGTGGGAGCAAAGGAGGTTGCGAGACGTCCTTGGAGTTGCTCCTCCAGCTGCAGTTGTGTCATCCAGGTTCATTATCCCGCGGTCGATTCTTTACGGTCCTTATCTGGGCGAGCAGCCAGAAAGTCATCAAATTATGAGCTGTCTCGCCGTCACGATGACACATAACCGCATGCTTTGATCGAAATCAATGTCATCCCGTGTGCACGTGAGCATACATAAACATGTGTGTACCTGTATGTTCATGCAGTATAACGGAGATATGACAAAGGTGACACCCAGCAGCACAGAGGCAAAGGATGATTTCTGTCGTTTTGTGCTCTCCACAAATTGCCCTCCATATAGGAAAGCATTGATTTAAAAAAAAAAAAAAGGGTCAGCGTCTGGTAACAGAAGAACACACCGCATATTGAAAAACCAGTTAAAATGACCAGAGAAACATCACCTATTCCTATTTTTTATCAGACTCACATTAAAGATAGCTTTTCACACCACATAATATCTATCTCTATCATATATCTTTCTCTCCTCCTCTTAAGTGCTGAGGGCTACTGTGATAGGCTGTAATTTCCACATGCTAAGTATGTGCAGTGTATCATATCTGAATGTTAAAAAAAAAAATGATGAGAAAATAAATCGAGCTCTCCTGACATTTAAGCTCCGCAGCGTTTTCCTCTATTGACACGACCATTAAAATCCCAGTAGCACTAGCACCAATAGCTTGCATTTTTCACTCTCCTTACTGGGAGCCAGAGACGTCATTTATGGAGAGATTAAGGAGTATTTAAGACAGAATGAAACCACTTTGAGCCACAGTATCTTTATTACTGGAGCCACACAGGCCATCAGCCTCACACCCATCATTCAAATGCTGTGATATCCTCCCCCCCCCCATGCGCACAGTGCAGATACACACAAACACACACAAGCCCTCCAAATGCACCCCTGCTCATCATTATCTGCTGGTCATCTTTACCTCTCTGCTCTCTCTAAGCATCTTAACATTGAGCGTGTCTCTGATATCTTTTGTAGTGAAAGTTGCATTTTTATGACATCTCTCCCCGGCATTTGTTTCCATCGCGAGTTCACTCACGGCTTATTTATTTTGTTTTCCACTGATCCTAATAAGGGGCTTTCATAGCAAACATATAAAGGCCAGCTGGCAGAGCTGCATCTTGGGTAGAGCTCCTCAAGGTAAATGCAAGCAGCCCCCCCTCCGTCAAACTTAGCATCATCAGCATTATCACAAACACATTGCAGTTTAATAAGTCACCAGCGAATCTCAACCAGTATTTCACATATTAGCGAATAAGCTTCAACAACATTTAAAGAACCATATGCATGTATTATTGGGGTCGGAGTCCTCTCTTAACTGTCAGCATGATCTAAATCACGACTTTACATCTTAACAATAATTAAATGCTCAATTGATCTCGTCCTTTATCGTCTTATTGGGTGGAAAACACTCCATAAGGGCATATGGTGGTTGCTTAACTGCTGTGATACTGCAAAGGGTAATTAGGCATCTTACAATCTGTGGTAATGGGCATTAGACATTTTTAATTTTAAGAAGAGTCGATTAATTATGAAATGTCGGGGCTATTATGAGCTTTTTTTCCCATGATGCACAATGAATCAGTCATAGGAGGTGTACTCAAAGTATGAAAAGTAAAGGTACTTGTTCTGCAGAAAAATGTCTGCTGTGATGGATACATTATTATATATGACATTATCAGATCGTTAATATTGATGCATCAGTGAGTTCATTTTGCTATTTAAACATAAAATAACTAATTTTTTAAGTACTTTTAAATTGATATGCCAGCAAACAGTTGCTTATTTACACTAGGGCTGTGTATTGGCAATAATCTGGCGATACGATACTTATCGTGATACAGGGGTTACGATTCAATATATTGCGACACTGTAAGTGTGGCGCACCTGAGACAGTGTGACCACATTGGAGTGATAAAATTGTGAGTAATAATTTGACTAATAATCTTGGGTCATTATGTGCATTTGTGTTTGGACATTTATTTGTTTTCCTTGCATTAATGGAGTGATGATACGGTTTTAGAGAAGAAGTAGTGAGGCGGAACGTTCGTGTTCACTTCCGTTGCTCCGGGGTACGGGTGAGAGAACGCCCGCTTCCGCTGTTTCCTCAGAAGCAATCTGGAAGGAAACGAGACGCACCGAGTCCTCATTGCTCCTGTTCTACCTGCTTCATACAGGTTGGTAAACTGTAAATAAACCATTACTATTTACGTTATAAAGTCGGGCTTTATTAATGAGATGGTTCGCTAAATGTTTACAGAGTTTGTATTGATTTTATATGCATAGAAGACCAAAGTAAGTTACGTCCGTCCTGGCGAAGTGTTCGCGCAGTGACGCCATTTTAGGTCTAACGTGGCCTGACAATAGTAATGTGTCTCTCAAGGCTCCTGCACAGTGTGAATATTTTGGATGATTGTTTACTAATGTGTTTATTGATATGTTTAATAAGTCACATGCACTTTGTTATTATTGACTGAAAGTTGTAAATTGAATTTAGGTTGTTAGTTACACCAAGTAAGTATATTTCTGTTCCTGTAGCACAGCATTTTCTTGTTAATACATTTCTGTGGCCTGTAGTTATTACAGAAGCGTAATGTCAAATGTGGCATTTTAAGTACTAAAGATGTTTATGGAATATAAAAGTGAAAGCAAATGGATGTTTATCACAGAGAGAGTAACTGACTACAGTGAATGTGTGTTTTATTGAGACTGTGAAAATACTGAAGTAAGTAATGGACTGTAATGAAGAGAACTGAAATGCCGATAACAGAAATATGTTGTGTTTAGGGCTACATGTGTTGAGTTGAGTGTAATAAAACAACCAGAGAAGCAATCTGGAAGGAAACGAGACGCACCATGTCATCATTGCTCCTGTTCTACCTGCTTCATACAGGTTACATTTCTGCTACGGTGACACCTATTCCTGGGACCCGTAACAGGTCTTGGGGGCTCGTCCGGGATCGGCGCCACTTCCTGGTCTGGGGCTGATCCATTGATGATATCTGGGACCAATACAAGGGCTGATGAGAGCTGTGAGCTGGAGAAGTGACTGAGCCATTGCGGAACAGGATGACCTATTGTGAGGGACTGGAAGGAGCCACTGCCATGTCGGAGAGTGAGAGGAAAAGCCTAGTATGGGTCATTAGGAAAAGCCTACTCACCCTGTCAGCGGAAGAGCTCTTCCACATTGCCAAGGATGTGGGTCCAGTGTCCGGCTTGGACTGGTCTGAGCTCCGAGAGGGAGACCATGAGGGCTGCTTCGACTACCTCAGTTCATTCATGTACAGTAAGCACTTGCTTGAGTCAGAGGACAGTGGGATGGTTGAATTTTTTGATTTTAAAGGATGCTATTGATGCTGTTGTTAATAACCGGGATGTACTGGATTTGCCAGATTTAGAACCACACACTATACACACAACCACACAAACAGTACATACTGCTCACACTACAGATGACACCACCAATCTAATGTCCCAAGCTGTAGGCACAGCTAGCCCTACTGTCCCACTCAATTCTGTTTTGCCTAGCAGTGATGTTTTCACAACTAGCCCAGTGAGATCAATGTTAGCTAGTGCTGTAGCTGACACCACAAATACTGAGTTACTGAAAAAGCTCACTAGCTACGAGGAGCTTGGCAAAAAGCTTCGACAAAGTATGATGGTACCTGAAACACAGTCACTAGAACACACCCTGCTGTTACCAGCACAGGCCACTAAGTCTCATAGTGGCTCATCATACAACACCTCACCAGATCAGTCTGCCCGCGAGGGGATGATCTCCTTAAGAGACCTCTCCTACCTCCAGAGAAGAGAGTTTAAAGTGCAAGGGGGTCAGGTTGGTGATCATTCATCAGACATAAGTTACAATAATGTCTGTAAACAAATAGAAGAAGGGATTAAAGAAGGCTTCCATGACACAGAGATAGTTCGTGGTGTGCTCCGAATAATAAAACCTGGAACCTTTAAATATATGCTAATAAACAAGGATGAACTGACTGTGACGGAACTCAAGGGGTTCCTCCAGGCCCACCTAAGGGAGAAGAACAGCACAGAGTTATTCCAAGAGTTAATGTGTGCCAGACAGGATGAGAACGAGACACCACAACAGTTCCTTTACCGTGTAATAGGGTTGAAACAACGAGTCCTATTCACGTCAGATGCAGGCATCAAATACAGCGCAGCTACTGTTCAAGATGTCTTCCTTTATACAGGTCTACCAGGGACTAGGATATAAACACAGTGATGTACGCAGAGAATTAAAGCCCGTCCTGTCAAGTGGTGAAGTGAGTGATGAAACAATACTACGCCATGTAATGGGGATCACTAGTGAGGAAAGTGAGAGACAGAAGAGGATAGGTTCTTCTCGTCGGCAGACCACAACGAGCGCACACAGCGCGCAGTTTGAGCCTAATGCACTCCAAGAATGTAGCAACAAGCAAGAGAGTTCAGCATTCAAAACAAAGATGGACCAAATTAAAGAGCTTACAGCCAAAGTAGATGAGCTCACAAGTTTAATAGAGGCAATGAAACAGCAAAGTCAGCCACGGCCATCAGAACTGGTGAATCAGTATTCTCAAAATAAGTTGAGAATCAAGAGAGAGAAACCCTACAGTTGTCCAAAATGTGTTTAACAAAACCGGCCGGACTGTAGCCATTGTTTCTCTTGCGGGTAGGGAGGACACCGGGCCGTGGGCTGTTTAAAGAAACAAAAGAGCCAAGGAAACGTGAACCGGTCGCTGCAGCGGGGCGCCCAGTGATCGGATCTGAAACGCATCCCCAAACTGAGCCGTCTGGGGGGGTAAGAGCTCAAACCAGTTGTAAAGACAGAACAACAGACGTAGCTAGTGCACAGAATAGTTACAAGCAAAGTGACTCCTCTGCTCAGTTCTTATTTGAGCCACCATGTGTTAAACGTGGAGCTGTTGCCAATCTAATAGGAAAGAAGGCTCTGATACAGTGTAACCTAAGCGGCCTGGCAGTGACTGCATTGCTCGACTCAGGCGCACAAGTTAGTATAATAAGCCTGGAAAGATCTATATCTGCCTCATCTCAACATTCGAACAATGTCTGAAATATTGAGGAAATGGACGAGCTAGAGGTGTATGCAGTTAATGGCGCGCTTATCCCATTCGATGGCTGGGTAGCCATAATGACCAATCTACCAGGGAATGAGGACCCCAGTCTTTCCGTCAGTGTCCCATTCTTAGTCAGCAGCTTGACCATGGAGAGACCATTAATTGGTTTTAACGTTTTAGAACAGCTCATTGAGGGACATCCAGAACGAATAATGCCTACTCTGACTAAGTTGCTTGGTGATGCTATCTGTGTTCCTGGTGAGAAAGCAGAAGCCATTGTGAGCTTTATTCAGACAGCAGAACCAAGAATGCCACAAGGACGCCTAAGAACAGGTGTAAAAGACATGGTCATCCCCGCCGGTCAAGTCGCCTGGGTGAGGTGCCGGGTTCCTTAAACCATGAACCCTTCTGACCGCCCAGTGCTGTTTGAAGCTGATGAAGGCAGTCACCCATTAGAGCAGCTGGATTTAGGGGCAGGTGTGGTTGAGATACAAAACCCTGCAAAGCCTTATGTCACGATTGTAGTTGGCAACAACACCAAACATGATGTTACTTTACCACGGAAGAGGGCCTTGGGCACCTTGCAGCACATTGAAAGGATTGTGGCTGCTGACCCTCCCGACCAGCTGACATCTACTGTAACAGTCAATGAAATCAACTCTCAACCTGCTGAGTCAACTCCACCCCTGCGGCACCCGCCGGTGAACCTCAACCACTTGGAGGAGGAACAACAAGAGGTTGACAAGAGGGTGTTGTATGAGGAATCCAAGGCTTTCGCGAGGGATGGAGATGACATTGGATGTAACCCTAGCCTGCAAATGGTGATAAATCTAAAAGATGACATTCCTGTGCAGAGAACGTACGCTTCCATACCAAAACCGCTTTTGCAGGAGGTCAAAGAATATATCAAAGACCTCCTTGTGAAGGGATGGATAGTTAAATCTAAGTCCTCCTATTCTGCCCCTGTTGTGTGTGTGCGGAAGAAAGATGGCACTCTATGCCTCTGTATAGATTATCGTCTACTGAATCAGAAAACTGTGCCAGACAGACACCCACTGCCTCGAATACGGGACCTGTTGGACACCTTGGGTGGATACTCTTGGTTTAGCATCCTCGACCAGGGTAAAGCGTACCACCAGGGTTTTGTGGCTGAAGGTTCATGTGATCGTCATCGCCTTCATCACACCCTGGGGGCTTTATGAGTGGGTAAGGATCCCGTTTGGTCTGTCCAACGCGCCTGCAGCATTCCAGAGAAGTATGGAGGAGATGTTGAGTCCTCTGAGAGATCAGTGCTGTATACCTTACCTCGACGACATCCTTTGCTACTCACGGTCTTTTGAAGATCACGTAGAGGTGGTTCGCAAAGTGCTCCAAGCATTACAACGTCAGGGGGTGAAGCTCCAGCCTGAAAAATGTGAAATGTTCATGGGAGAAGTTCTCTATGTGGGGCGCCTTGTCTCCGCTGAGGGTGTTCGAGTTGACCCCAAAGACCGGGAGGCTGTACTGGCTCTGAAAGAGAAAACACCACAGACTGTGGGTGATCTGAGAAGGATCCTTGGCTTTTCCTCAGTTACTACCGGTCGTACATACAAAACTTCTCGAGGATAGCTAAACCGTTGAATGAGTTGCTCCAAGGGAAATCCTCAAAACTACAAACCCCTTTCCGTCAGAGTAAGACCAAAGACCCCAGCTGTCATCTAGGGCACCTATTGTGTGGACGGATGAGCATCAACGTGTACTTGAGGGACTGGTTGACATGTTAACTCATCCCCCTGTTTTAGGGTACCCAAACTTTGACCTGCCATTTGTCCTGCATACTGATGCATCAGAGCAAGGTCTTGGGGCTGTTCTTTATCAGCAGCAGAGCGGAATGTTGCGAGTCATTGGATATGGGACACGAACCTTGACACCTGCGGAAAAGAACTATCATTTGCATAGTGGCAAGTTAGAGTTCCTGGCATTAAATTGGGCAGTGTGTGAGGAGTTTCGAGATTATCTCTTTTATGCGCCACACTTCACCATCTATACTGACAATAACCCACTCACGTATATCAAGAGTACGGCCAAACTCAATGCGGTTGGTCACCGCTGGGTGGGAGAATTGTCAGACTTCTGCTTTAACGTCAAGTACAGACCCGGGAGAGTTAACATTGATGCTGATACCCTGTCCCGTGTCCATCTTGATATTGATCGCTACATGTCAACATGCACAGAGGAGTTGTCGCAGGATGTGGTGAATGCAGCTTGGGAGGGAAGTCAAGCAGCCCAGAGAAAAGATGTGGCCTGGGTAGCTGCCCTCTCTGCCTCCTCGCATGACGTTGTCTCACAGCCCCGAACACCCCTCCATGAGATAAGTCATAATGAGATGGTTCAAGCCCAAAGGGAAGTTCCCACGATTGGGGAGATCATAAGGCTCAAAGAGGTGAATGATAAACTTACAGATGATATCCGGAGGTCAGTGAAGGGAATTGCTTGCAAGCTCCTCCACAAGTGGAACCGACTATGCCTTGAGAATGGAATCCTGTATCAATGGACATCAGAAAGAAAACAGTTAGTCCTACCTCTCAAATGCCAGTCTGTTGTCCTGAAGCACCTTCATGATAACATGGGGCATGTGGGTACAGAGAGAGTACTCGCCAGAGAGAGATTCTACTGGCCTTATATGAAAAGATGTGTAGAGGACTATGTAACTAAGAAATGCTCTTGCATAAAACAGAAGAAGCCCACAGTCCATGTGCGCGCACCCATGAGCAGCATGAAATCTAACTCACCCCTGGAGCTGGTCTGTATAGATTACTTGCATCTTGAGAAAAGCAATGGGGGCTATGAGTACATCTTGGTCGTAATCGACCATTTTACAAGGTTCGCCCAGGCCTACCCAACCAGGAATAAATCCGGCCGGACGGCAGCAGAGCGGATTTATAATGACTTTGTACGTTGTTTCGGATTCCCTAACAAACTTCATCATGACCAAGGACGGGAGATTGAGAATGAACTCTTTCGAACACTTGGACAGCTCTCTGGGGTAGGTCATTCCCGAACATCTCCATACCACCCCAAAGTAATCCAGCTGAGCGGTTCAACCGTACCTTGTTACAGATGTTACGTACGCTGACAGACAAAGAAAAGGAGTCATGGAAAGAACATCTCCCGCGGTTATACATGCGTATAACTGCACCCGCCATGAATCCACTGATTATTCACCACACGTCCTGCTCTATGGTCGACACCCTCGCCTCCCTGTTGATCTCCTGTTTGGGTTGTCAGAAGAGACAGATCCGGTGACAAACAAAGGATATGCTGAGACTGAGAAGTGGCATAAAAGAATGACAGAAGCATATCATATTGCTTATAATAGCCTGTCATCTAGTGCCAAGGGCAAGTCCTGTTATGATCAGAAGGTGAGAGGGGTGGTCCTAAAGCCAGGAGCTAGGGTGTTGGTTAGGAACTTAGGTGAACGTGGCGGGCCTGGCAAACTACGTTCCTACTGGGAGAAGAGAATATATGTGGTAAAGGAACAGGTTTCAGATAATCCAGTTTATGTCATCCATCCAGAAGGCGACAATAAAGGGAAAACAAGAACTCTGCACAGAAATCTGCTCCTGCTTGTCAATGATTTACCAGTGGAGTTCCCACCACAGTCACAGCCGTCACAGAGACAAGGAAAAGTGAGAGCGAGTGATGTGAGAGACCAAACTATAAGTGCTGAGACATCTGACTCGGATGATGAGTCAGCAGGAGGTTACTGGTTGAGGATACCGGTAAGTCGGGCAGAGCCAAGAACAACAACTACCCCTGAGAAACCAACCATGTCACGGAGAAAGCAAATGCCAGTGCCGGAGACACATTCTTCCTCTGAGAAAATGTCTGATAAGACTCCCAGAAAACCTGTCAGACTCCGAAATGAACCAGCACAGAGAATATTTGCCAGAAACACCCAATACAGGGACGGAAATCCGCCTGAATCAGTTGAAGTGTATGGGGAAGGTCGGGGACGAGGGGAGGTCCGAACCTTACCTGAACTGGACTCTGTACCACTGCAAGCTGAAAAACAGGGTCAATGGGAAGAAGGGCATTTACCAGAGAAGGATGAACCACGACTTGAGGAGGAACAGGATATCCCTCATCAAACTGAACCGGAGGAGAACAACAGGCAGACAGCCCCTAATGTGCCTCAATATGCATACCTTGAGGAGCAGATACAAGGTTCTCAACCTGGCTCCCCTGCCCCACTGAGAAGGCCCACTAGGAAAAGACGACCAGGCCAAAAGCTCACCTATACTCATCCCGTGGTCATCCAAATTATCAGTCACGCCCAACTGTAAATGCTGTCAACACCTACCTCATCCCCTATACTCACCTTCGGTACTCACAGTCGTACTCACCATCATTACCATACACACCCCTCATTCAATATCGGTATTTATCATTTACATTTACATTTACACATGGTTATTGAAAGGTCACACATAATTTGTCCTCAGGGCCATACACTCTTGAGGTGTGAGGGTTTTGGTATGTTGTAAATATTTCTGTTTATCAGAGGATGTTTAAGTATCTTGAATGGAGATGTGTGGTTCAAAGTAAATGTCAGGAGTCACTTTTGTTGTTGGGGAGCGTGTGGCGCACCTGAGACAGTGTAACCACATTTAAGTGATAAAATTGTGAGTAATAATTTGACTAATAATCTTGGGTCATTATGTACATTTATGTTTGGACATTTATTTGTTTTCCTTGCATTAATGGAGTGATGATACGGTTTTAGAGAAGAAGTAGTGAGGCGGAACGTTCGTGTTCACTTCAGTTGCTCCCGGGTACGGGTGAGAGAGCGCCCGCTTCCGCTGTTTCCTCAGAAAGCAATCTGAGAGGAAACGAGACACACCGTGTCCTCATTGCTCCTGTTCTACCTGCTTCATACAGGTTGGTAAACTGTAAATAAACCATTACTATTTACGTTATAAAGTCGGGCTTTATTAATGAGATGGTTCGCTAAATGTTTACAGAGTTTGTATTGATTTTATATGCATAGAAGTGGCGAAGTGTTCGCGCAGTGACGCCATTTTAGGTCTAACGTGGCCTGACAATAGTACTGTGTCTCTCAAGGCTCCTGCACAGTGTGAATATTTTGGATGATTGTTTACTAATGTGTTTATTGATATGTTTATTAAGTCACATGCACTTTGTTATTATTGACTGAAAGTTGTAAATTGAATTTAGGTTTTTAGTTACACCAAGTAAGTATATTTCTGTTCCTGTAGCACAGCATTTTCTTGTTAATACATTTCTGTGGCCTGTAATTATTACAGAAGCGTAATGTCAAATGTGGCATATTTAAAGGGGCATTGTGTACCACTTCTGAATTGCACTTACTGAGAATAGTACTGTTTAAACCAGTTGAATACTGTGAGAAAAAATAAGTATTTTAAGTACTAAAGATGCTTATGGAATAAAAAAGTGAATGAAAATGGATGTTTATCACAGAGAGAGTAACTGACTACAGTGAATGTGTGTTTTATTGAGACTGTGAAAATACTGAAGTAAGTAATGGACTGTAATGAAGAGAACTGAAATGCCGATAACAGAAATATGTTGTGTTTAGGGCTACATGTGTTGAGTTGAGTGTAATAAAACAACCAGAGAAGCAATCTGGAAGGAAACGAGACGCACCGTGTCATCATTGCTCCTGTTCTACCTGCTTCATAAAGGTTACATTTCTGCTACGGTGACATCCATTCCTGGGACCCGTAACATAAGCAAGGCGACATATTGCGATTTTTTAAAATCTAATTCTAGGAAAACTGTCATAGCATAAAGAACACACCACCATATGCAAAAAATCTGAGTAAAGAAAAGCATAGTTTTTTATGCAATCAAAACAGTGGGATCTGCATTTGCATTTATCACAGTCCCTGAAACATTAACATCATAGCACTACTTTGAGAGGGCAAATACACTGAGTAGGCGAATCTCTATGCCAATGAAATAAAGTATTGACTGAGTTAATTTTTGCATGCAAACTATTGATTAAATATCGATAGTGTTTTTGAGAATCAATACAGTATCACAAAACATAATATTGCGATATTCAATATTTTTTTACAGCCCTAATTTACACATCAATCAGTTACTGAGCAACATTATCATTCATTTGGAGATGTGTTTCTGGCCACCTGGTGAATCTAAGTCTAATAGTCACCCTCTTTTAGTCCATTCGTGTACACACTGCTAAAAGAATGTGGTCTGAACGATCGTCTCACAATGCGTCCTCAATGCATCTTGGGTGCATTCACAACTGTAGGCCTACTTAGAGCTGTCCACTTGCGATGGTTTCACGCAAGACGCATGTTAATGCCAGTTCTGAACAGGGTCTGAGAAGTTTAGAGGGGAAATGTCTTTTGGAACTGTTACCAACTTATACATATCTGACACTGCTTTGTTGTAAGGGGTCACAAGCCAAAAACGTTGGGTGACACTGGTTTAATCTTTAGCAATGCAAGTTTATCACAGTTTTTTTTTTAAATCTAAATCAAATCAAGTACAGTTCTACAGTAAATGTCCTCAGTTACTTTCCACCATTGATGTGACAGCTGTGCAAGCTTAGATTTGGGTAAAAAGGCCATGTCCAGTAAATGGATAATAGATAGTTTAAATAAGAAGACTGAGTGAGTGAAATCATTGCTGGCGCTTTAGTTTGGAGCAAAGCACTGGTTTAGTTCCTCCTGGCTTCCTCAGGGTGCTCTCATACAGTAGATCAGTCCATCTACTGGCGTTCAATCACACACCCCTCACCAGCCGAAACCTCGGCTTCCTGTGAAGGATCTTACCCCGAGGAGAGTCTTTCTTCCGAAAGGTTTTGGAAAACCAGTCCAAATCTTTTTCAAGTGAGCAACACTCAGATGTTTTAGATGCGGGTATTGGTCTGCTGCCCCCTCTCTCCCTCCCCCACATCCCTCCTCCCATGTTTGGCATCTCTTTCTTCCTTTCATTCCCAGCTCCTCTTTCAGAAAACAGTAGGTGTGAAAATGTCTATGGGATTTATATTTTTATTTCATTTTCTCTTATGGAAGCGCAGTATGAGGCGTGGGCTGCGGTATCACAGAGACAGTAGGAGGAAGGTGTGATAACAACCCTGCAGGCTCAGAATTGGATCACGCGTCATGCTTTACAGCCTCGGTCTGTGAGTTTGGTTTGGCCTCAGTTTTTCCAGCCCACTCATCTCAAGTTGCAGCAGCTGAAGGTTTCGGGGCAAGTTTTAAAACACAAAGACTCAGGCGGTTTCGACTTTTCTTTTTTCTAGCTTTTACCCAACATACTTTGCATTGAACTGCCATCCTTCTCTGTTTTCATTTAACCTCCCCTCTACCCCAACAGCTCCCACGGTAGATAAAGGTATACCAACACTGTCAGCAGTTCCTCAATGAATTCCCAGCTAACTTTAATTTTCAGACTCATCCATAATTCACCAACAGAGGGCACCGAACAGAGCGGCATCTAGCTGGATTATAGGACCAAGTACTGTATCTTTTCCTTTCGGTTTCATTTGAATGGATTTCATATTCATTGAAACAGCATATGAGACATCCAATTTCAATATGTTGAAAAGGAAAAGGAACAGACAGGATGGAGTAGAGACGGCGGGGAGATGGACCCTGACTACAAACACATCAGCATGGATGGCTGAGCTGTTTGGTCGTCCTGAGGCTGCTGCTGATTTAAGACGACAAGTTTGAGAATATTGTCAATTTTTCTTGATTTTTTTCTTTCGTATAGATGCAACAACTTGCAAAATAGTTCATCATAAAAGGGGCACTCTAGCGACTCAGTTGCACCTCCATATAGTCGGGGGATTTGCAAGAGACAAGAGTATTAAAAGAATGGTCAAAATACTGTAGCTGCACTAGAGGCAAAGATATCCTGACCTTTGTCCCTAGTATGGGTCAAGCTTAAAAAATGCTGGATCCTATATTTCCCATAATGCCGTTCAAAAGCATCTTTCATTAGACCTTTTGTGCCTGTTAAAGCAGCAGTGGGTAAAAATGGAGCAAATATGATTTAAAAAAGTTATAGGAAAACAACCAATCAGAGCCGAGCTGGAATCTGCCGTCCAGCTGCCGTCTATGAGAGCTGGCTGTCAATCACTAGCAAACTCTGACCACACGGTCAAACAAGGCAGCGCTGATCAAATATGAATCAATATTCTGTTCTGTAGTGTACTGTTTAGCTGTAAAATGAGAAAGTTTGTGACCCGGCAGCCATGTTGAGAACAGTTGAGGAAATACCAAGCACCGCCCACCAGCCGGAGCACATCCAATAAGAACGCTCAATAGGAACGTTCTCTCTGATATGACCTGTGATTTGCCAAAGTCTCCCGTCACGGGCTAGATTTTTTTAAAGCCTGAAAACAGAGTCATGAGGAGGTGTAGAATTTAGTTCTCTCTCAGAGCACTTGAATTACAATATGCTGAAAGGTTATTATGGAATTTTTGCCCAATGATGCCAAAAATATACTGCCTACCCCGAGAGTTCAATTCCGCCAGTTTATAACGCAGGTTTTCTGTCAAACATTTGAATTCTCAAGTCTAACTCATGATATCATTAAGGTTACTTGATTCTCTCAGATTTGACAAAGCTTCTCCAGAGCCACAAAAAACATACACAGCTAATTTCACAGGCTAAGATATATTCTCCATGAATGTAAAATGGTAGGCTCTGTTCAAAGCTAACAAACCCCACTTAAAGCTCACAAATCAATATGTTATATTTTCTTTGTTTAATCTGTGCAGAAATTGAAGTGTAAAAATGACACGTTGTGGTGTTATGTGTGGGTTGTGTTGGACTTTTTCTTGGCCAGGAGCAGTGACTTCCTGGAGTCTGTGAGGCGTAAGGTGCTTGTGTAGGTTACCATTTTATATTTCTGATCATTTATGGGTGAAACAAACAAGATAAATCATGTAAATAATACATTTAACGTAATTTAACTTTAAACAGAGGGATAGCCATTTCCCCCTGCCTCCAGGGGTTAATGTTAAACTAAGCTATCCTCGTTTTGACTCTAGCCTTGTGCTTAAAGGGACTGTATGTAAGATTTTAAACATCTAAATGTTTGTTTATCGTTAAGAGGTTGTAAACTAACCTAAAAAATAAGACCTTCCGGAACTTTCTGGGTTTCCTCTATCAGCCTGTAGACTGCTTTTAATGTGAAGAATGTGGGCCTTTTCCAACGGATGTGACGTCATGCGCATTCGAGAGTGCCTTTACTTTCTTCAGCTCTGCTACAGGGCTAACAGTGTGCAACGATAGCTAACGTTCGATTAAAAATGGAGTCCGCTAACGCCAACAAACAACCAGCCTCAACTACAACTCAGACTCCAACACAAACTCCAAGGAAGCACACCAAAAACACAGTTAGTGAAGCCCGTCTTGCAAAACAGGAATGTGACCGACATCGGGGGAAAACTAGGATCAACATCGGCCGAGCCTTCGATTCATGGAGGGACCTTCGTTTGGTTTTGGGTATCAAAAGGGACCCCCAGCTGGCAAAATTGCTATCGGACAGGTAAGCTAACATTACTGCCAAGCATGTAAAATATATAGGGATATTGTGGTTGCTAACGTTAATCAACATGATGCCTGTCAATCACTTTCAGTCTCATGTGTCGCCTCACTGCATTGACCGATGCTCGCTTGCGTCTACTTAGTGCGAGCAACAGGATGCCGTTGACTTAAACGGCCACAAGTGTCACTGTTAAAGGGACTGTTTGTAAATTCTTACACGTATAAATCATACCGGGTCGGTGTCCAATGCGCGCTCGCGTGTGGGTACGCTATTCAGACTCAGACTCCAACACAAACTACACGGAAGCACCAAAACTGCAAAGTTATATCTAGTGAAGCCCGTCTTGCAAACCAGTGTTGGCTCTTCCTGCTTCGCCCCCCACCGGTCGCGGTCGGAGGACAGCGAGATATCGTTATCATTATCGTTATCGTCTCTGACCAGGTCGGGAGGCTGAAGCAGGAAAAGCCAACACCAGGATCAGCATTGATTCATGGAGAGATCTTCGTCCGGTCAGCTAACTACTACAGCTACTGCCAAGCCGGTGAAATATAGAGTGATATTGTGGTTTTAGCTGACGTGTGTCGTCTCGTTGTTTTGACGGACACTTGCTCACATTCAGGTAGCGCGTGCACACGGGCGAGCGCGAGCAACAGGACGCTGACTTTCGTTGACATTGCAGCCACAAGTGTCGCTGTTACAACCAATTTCTGATTGTTACAAACAGTCCTTTTAAGCAATTTCTGATTGTTACATCTAGCCCCTAAAGGGGCACAGACATGCGACACATGTCTGTGTGTTAAAACACACAGACATGATATTGATAGCAAACTTGCATCTTACTCTCAGAAAGAAGGAACAAAAGTATTCCTTTAAATGACAGTCGGCTCTTCAGGGCTACCGCATGTTGGTCTGCTTGTAAACCTTGACCACGGGGTCTCCTCTCCCTCTCCTCCGTCTTTCTCTCCCTTCTTTTGTTTCCAGTCACACAGCCTCGGTCCCATCAGTACCTCGGGGCTGACATGTCCGCTGATGCTAACAAATGACGAGTGTCCCCACTGACAGCAAGTCCATCTGTCTGTGTCAGAGTAATTGAATTTCATAAATATAATCAGAGGGGTCTGTTATGAAGGGACCTGTAGTGCAGTCTGCTCTTCTCTGCGTCATGGCTGTGTATTATTCCACACACAACAAACATTGTCTGCAGCCACATTAACAAGAGCGAGCACAATTACCGCAAAACACAAATAAACATTAGTTTGGTATCCGAACAGAGTAATGAACAGAGAATCTGCTGCAGCATTTGTCTTGAAATCTAATAGTTAGAGGAAGTTGCCAGTGGCATGCCGGCTTGATCGATCGGGTAATGGAAGGACAATTGATGCTCCACTCCGGCGTCATGATGATTTGCTCTAGTTTGAGAAGGAATTGTGTTTAAAAACTCCACGAGACAATTTGACATTACTCAAGTGAATGAATATACTGCAGGCAATCTGCCACTATTGATCAAAACAAATATAAAACAGAAAAGCTACTCAAGGCGAAAAACTTGAAACCATAGATCCCATTCATTATTAGCCAAAGCAGGGTTGCAGTATTCCCACTGACCAGCATGTGCAAATTCAGCGTTAACTGTACGTTCTGCTGAAACAGATGTTTCACAAGAACCATATGCTCAATAGAAAGTGTCTAATTAGCTGTTAAATGAGCCGAGCTTTGACCTGAGAAGATCCCTCAGAGGGGTAGTTAATCCCTGTTGAAGCAGTTTGAGGAATTATTGATCCAAAAGTCCATCAAGCTTTGCTCCATGAGGATGCTATCGACAAAAAGTGTCCAGAGAGTCCTTCCGCTTGAACCACAAACTTACTACAGAGAATAAGAAAAAAAAAATCTAGAAACTCCACGTGTAGATGATCACAAAGGAGGGTGAACTGACAGGGCCTTCAGGGCTTCTCAAAGACGCCGATCTAATTAAAGGAAATAAAGACCTCGAAAGCTCCTTTGACGATGGTGCTCTCGACAGAGTTTACCTCGCTCCCAAGCTGCAAAGTAACAGGCCGAGACGTGGACTCTCCTGATGCCACTGGCTGCATTCACACAAGATCAGGCGCTGCTGCGATTCTCCGCAGGGTTGTGCAGAGGTCCGGCTGAGTCATTTTAATGGCCCATTAACTGCAACGATTAACATCGTTTGTTCCCTCATGGCTGGGTTGTACAGCTCTGGATCGCCGGTTAGGCCGGTTAGGCCACCGCAGCGTGACGTCGGGTTGCGTTCCTCCAAAAGTTGATTCTGTTTCTACTTTTCAGCCGCAGGCCACTGCATTTTTTTCGGCATCCCCTGTGGCCGCCGCTACGCCCAATAGAAAAACATTTGTTTTCGCCGCACCGCCTAATCTTATGTGAATGCAGCCTAAGTATGTGAGCCACAACATTGCGTGTAGTTACTTCCTTCACAAACAATATAAAACTTATAAGAATCCATCTGAAGTTATCTGTGCTCTATCTGAAGCCGCCGAGGCTTCAATTAACACCCAAAAGGAAAAACAATCCCTCAAACACCATTTACTTTATACTATTTTCATTTGGAACAATATCATAATACAAAGATCAGAGACAGAAATAACAGGACGGATGACCACGTGTTGCTGGCTCCCTTTGCAAAGCCTTCGGGTAGCCAAATGTGATGTCTGCCAGGCTGTGAAACCTGTCTGGAAGAGGACCGAAGCAGCTCCTTCACTCGCTCTCTCATGTTCAAGTCCTGATAGATTTAATTTCCAAAACAATTGATAGTTTGGGGCATCTGCTGTGTTCTGGGACATGCAGCCTGGGATGTGAGAAGAGTGCCAACATATGGCAGATTTAATTAATGTGAACCATCTCGTCGTGTGCCTCCCTGCAGACAGTTTAGGCCTGTTAGACCCCGCAGACCTCCTGTGTTGTTGGGTCTAACAGGCGTTTCCAGACCAATTCACTCTGTTTGGTACACCTTACTGAATTAATTAGTGTGCCTTCTGCCCACATTGGTTTCACCTGCTCCCACTCAAAGCTGCCAACTTGGGCTAAAGTTGCAATAAATATAAAAAAATATATTTGAAAGTTGCCTGTTTGATATATATTCCCTGACTTGCAGAAAAAAAAACACAAAATTTGATTTGCCTTTTTTGAGATTCAGTCACTGCCATTCAACCGAGATGCAAAAGCTTATTTCTCGGATCCCCCAGATCAATGAGCGTCTTTCGAGGCGTTGTTTGTACTCAGTCATTTTTTCCCCCTCTGTTCTGCTAAGGAGAGTGCTCCTTTAATGGATTTGAACACTAAACTGATGAAGGCGCATTTATCGGCTTATCGGGATGAATCACATTTTTGAGCAGGCTCTTAGAATCAGAGCTCCTGTCTGTAATGGGATAAACAAAATGGCCTCGTCTCAAATGGGAGAGCGTGTGAATCTACCGTTGCCAATAGAAAATATATATTCCAAAAGAGATACCCAGAAACGTTGGCTCCTGCAAATGATTTTGGGAAAATTTCATTAAAATGATTGAGCCCTGTGCCTGCTGGCAGGTTAAGTCCCTCACTGGATGTTAACCCTTTGTTTACATACATCAAAGAAATAAGCTCTGCTCTGTACAAAGTGCAACAAAACATCATTTTGAAATGAAAAATTTAGTCTTGTTTGGGTAAATGAGATTAAAATTGCCAAATAATGCACGTCTAGGCTCATAATCTGAGCAGAGAGTTCCAAAGCATTAAGTTTTAACATGCCTTCGGTGTGAACTGAACTGTCTAAATATACATAGTACCCAAAATAGAAAAGCAATGAAATATTGAGATTTTATGGAAAGAAAAAAAGTTTAATAACATTTTTTTCTTCCCTCTGGTGCTCCAGTGTTTCATCTGTGCACCAAATCGGTCCACAAATTCAAAAAGAGAAGAGTCGATGTAGCGAGTACAAAAACACAAATATCATCACTCATCATCTGACAACATGACAGCTATATTTAACAGCATAATCTAATATGCAACATCTTTGAGTTATCAAATCTGCTCACCCCTGAGGAAATGTAAGAAAAACAGCACCGACACAGCACTCTGTCATTATCGACTGACCCTGCTGTCAGGAAAGGACCCGACAAGCTATTCACCGTGGAAACACAAAGAACAATAATGGATAATCCAGCCATCAAAAGGGTGTCAGCTTGAGATCATTCACAGGTGATTTTCAAACAGATGATACTAATACAGCTCAAACAGATAATATTCATTCAACTTACTTATTCAGATCCATATTCATTTGCAAACCAGTTGGACAAAAGAGGAAAACAAAGAAGAATAAAGTAGCCTATGTATTTCGTTTATCTTTTATTCAGTATAAAGTTCATTCTCTGCTTTTTCAATAAGGAAATAATGAATGCACTCACATCAGATAAACAGAATCCAGGATGGTCTGGCAGCCTCTGACCATTTCCATAGCAATACAATGATATAAAGGGTTTTTACAAAGATGGATAGAACCATAAAAAATCTCTTGTTCATTCGCCCTGAAAGATGAATACCAACTGTATCAGCCACACAGCACATGAAAGACTTTCCATTATTTTGCTAAACACCAAAAACCCACCAGAAATTGACTGAACAGGAGGCTCATGCTGACTGGTGAGAGTGAGGCTCTAAGTTACACAGCCGTGGTGTGAAATCTTATATAAAATATTATCTTTTTCATGAATAGATGTAGCCTGGTTCTAAGGAAGGCAGAAAGTATGGAAAATAAACTGGTGCAGAAATAATGTGATTCTAATAATGCTTTATGGAATCGAGAGGGCAATGTTTTTGTGTGTGTGTGTGTGTGTGTGTGTGTGTGTGTGTAAGGGGGGGGATCAGACACAGCACAGTAAGCATACTGACATGTGAACGTCCAACAAAAAATACATATATTTATCACTTTGCTTAGTTGGCGTCTATGCATGTTCAACATCCAAAGACGTAAAGCTGCATTAACATTTGTTTGTTTTTGTTTTTTTCCACTTGGAGGCAGCTGTAAATACAACACTGACATATTTCCACTTCTTACTACGGAGCAACATTAGCATTTATTTGGAGATGTGTTTCTGACAACCTGATGAATGTAAGTCTAATAGTCACCCTTTTTTAGCTCTTTTTTTAGTCTCTATCATCTCCTGGTGGAAAAAGCTGGCTCTGTAGTTGGAAAATGTTCCACTAAGTTCACCATCAAGTCACTTAATATGTCCGTCTGATGTTGCTGAGCGGAGCGGTGAGAGTGACCCGAAACAGTGAAGTTGTAGACCGGACAGCTAAAGATATGCACCTCTCAACTCTTCTTTTATCTCCTTTTTGGTCTCCACCAATTCTTGAGAGAAATATGTGGCTCTATAATTGTCCGATCCTAAGTTCCGCACCTCTTAGTTACTGTTGCTAGGTCGGACAAGCTTGACAAAAACAAACAAACTTCAACATAATTTGGGGCAGCACGAAGCAGAGATAATATAACAAAATCAGACAGAATCCTGCAGGTTCACCAGAAACTCCTTCAGCTCCAGTGGGGCCTCCGGCAGCCATCTGCAGTCGGAGCTCCAGTGGGAGGTGCAGCCCTGTGCCCGGCAGCAGTGGCTCATCCTCCGGCCAGGAGCAGAGCTTCGCCTCGCTGCTCCGTCGGTCCCCGCTGGGAGCCAACACTGACACCACGCTGCTGGAGACACAGGCCTTATTGCTGGGCCCACTGCAGGGAAGGGAGGCACGGGAGAACCAGAACCAGGATTGCGCGGAGCAGACTGTAAGACCCTGCTAATGCAATAAAATTAGGTTTTCTAAAGGGACTCTGGTGCTCAGAAATACTACCGCTTTTGTCCACAGGGACGCCAAAATCAACACAAAATGAAGTTCCTCATAGTAACTGTGACTATATACAATATAATGTGTCCTGAAGATAGTGGCACCAATGTAACGTAATGTTACCTTTGAACAGACATGGCATATCTAAGTATAACCCAACATGAAAGGGGAGAGTTGACTGAGGTTCTGCCGGATTCCAAGCCTGCTCAACTGTTTTTGGAGCACAGAGCAAAAAGGGTCAGGATTTAGGAAGGGCCAATTGCTAAACATTGTTAAATGTTGCTTAAATATTGCTAATTGCTAACTTTGCTTTTTTTGTTAAAGACAGCTGCCTACTGCAGCTAGAAATGACGCAGATGAGCGCAGCGAGACTGAATCAAAGCAGTAAAGTTGCCTTTTATAACAAAACGAGTGAAAAGACATTAAGGGCGTTTTCATATTAGGTACGATTGATTCGTACCGTGCCCGAGTACAATTGCCCCCCCTCCACTCCCCCGCCGCTCAGCTTTCACATTAGTAAAGTTGTTCCGTACCCGAATACACTCGCGTCATCATCCACGTGTATTTGTTTATGTAAACAGATCATCTGTTTGGGCAGTGGTGGCCTAAAGGTTAGAGAAGCGAGCTTGAGACCGGAAGGTTGCCGGTTCAATCCCCCGGACCGGCAGGATAAATTTGGGTGGGGAAAGTGAAAAGCAGCGCTTGCCCCTGCCTCTGCCTCATTACCACCACTGAGGTGCCCTTGAGCAAGGCACTTAACCCCAACCGCTCCAGTGGAGCTGCTCAGTGGCCAGCAGATCAGACTGTGGTTGTACTGGGCAGCTTCCAGGTGTGAATGTGATCAGGGCTTGCCTGAAAAAGAGAGAATTGCTCCCTGAATAAATAAAGGTTAAAAAAAAAAAGATCAGCTGTTCTAGCGATGGAGCATCGTGAAACACTTCATTCAAACTTGACAGAAACAAAATAAAACTCACCAAAACGGTCGTTGTTAGTCTTTCCAACAATCAACTCTGGTTTGGTCGAAATAAACCCTTATTTCATCAAGTTTGATGTGAAAATATGTTTGCTCTACACCCTGTTTACTCCCACTGTCTCTGCCCGCTGAGCGGTTCTTGTTCTTCGGAGGCAGACCATTAAATTAGCTAAATAAAATAACAAACATCTCCCAACCCCATTGCCTGCAATTGTCTATATTTTAAGGACCCTCTCGCCTGCCTTCTTGTTTTATGCCGCATGCTGCGAGCATATACAGATTTTGGTGGAGACCGGCGGCGTTGAAATAATCCTGCCCTTTCACAACTACTCCCTGACTGCTAACGTTACTCACGTTTAATAGCAGTCCACTTCCGTGTTTTCCTGTTCGCATCAGGTGTGAAAGCCAACCGTACCCGAGTACACATGATCTGTACTCCAGACCACCCTTTCAAGTGGAGTCGTGTACGGATTGACGAACCGTGCCCGAGTACGCTACAGGGCGTTCACACTAATCAAACAAACTGGACTTTGGGGTCAAGTGTACTCGGATCCGGGCCCGAGTTCCTGATGTGAAAGAACCCTAAAGCCCCGTAGAGGTGAAAGGAAGTGCAGAGTTGGGTGTCAATATAAGCGACCCCTGTCACATACACACAGTCATTTTATCCATTCTTAATACAAAAATATTGAGTATAGCAGCTTTAAAGACAAAAAATGGTGTAAAAATATAAAACTGAAATACTAAAGTATGACTGGCTCACCAGCCTCTTGTTGCTACCATTTCCCTGTCCTCCCACAATTGTTTTGTGGCCTGTTATTTGTTCAGCGGTGGCCAAGCAGCCTGCTCAGGGTAATGAATGGCATTTTAGGCTGCCACCGACCCCTGGGGAGGCTGTGACTTTGCTGGAGGGGGAACCCTGCTGCTCGCTCCCAATAAGAGCCACGCAGTCGCTCCGGCCACCTGCTGGTCCACAGAGAAACCTCATGATTGCAGAAGCTTGCCGCTAATCCCGTCTACTGAAGAGAGGACAGGACGACGGGCAGATGGTACATCTTGAAACTAGCATGGTAGCCTGATGTAACAGAAAAGAATGGTGATGTTCTCTCTCCATCTCATTTACCAAATTGCTAGACTTGGACTTTAAGTTCACATAAGAAGCAATAAAACACCCAAGAGCCTCGATGTAAGCGCCATGTCCAAGCACTCCCTGTCTGAGCAGCTTTTCTTCACACAGTCATGGAATAAATAAATTAGACACCAGTCCTCCATCTCTATATCAATCTGTTGCTATGCTACCATGTTGTATTGCCCCTCTTTTCTCAGAGATGAGAATTCTTCACATTCATGGTTTGTCGGGTCTGATGACATGGCTAATGGGATCTCTACAATCTGATCACTCAAGAGCTGTGAACACCATTCACAACCAGTAATGTTGTAACCATTAGTAATGTTCTTTACATCAGAGGAGCAGAGGCTTTTTCAGGAAAGAGACATGTTAGGTCTGCAAATGCCATTAGGAGCACAGGAGGACACAGAGGAACATTATTTATTTCAGATTATCTGTCTCATGCTCTACTGTCAGGATATAGTGACCGTTTAAAATTACTTTTTTTTATCATATTTGCTCAAAGTTACCAACTTCAGCTTTAAAGCTGTACTAATCAAAAATTGTATATCAGCAAGGTAGCAAATTATGTGTAACATGAAAAGGGGTCACTCGCAGTGATGAACCCACAGTGGCTGACTCTGCATTTCCCCTCAGCTCTGGAGCTTTTTTAGCATCTTTCAGCTCTTTGTTTTGGCTTTCTGGGACTCTCTCCCCCTGCTCTCGCCAGTGTTGTTTACAGATGCTGCAGGCGGCTGCTTACAGTGAAAAAACTTGACTTAAAACCGACTGTACACTACCTGCCTAGCGTACAAATGGCAGGCTGACAAGGGTGAGAACTAGCTGGTGAACGTAGTGGAGCATTCAGCAGCTCAAGAACCAAATATTTCTCTCAGGAGTTGGTGGAGACCAAAAACAGAGCCGTAAAATGTTGCTCCGTATCTGTTGGGTGTGTAAATACGCGACTGTTTACTGTACCCTAGTCACTCTGACTAGGGTACAGAGAGGCCAAATTAGCTCATTGTATCGCTATATTGTTATTGTGAACTGAATGCATTCAAACTATTCAAACTAGCCACTATTACCCTTATTTTACCACATGAATCACATTAATCTATTAAACTTACAATAAATATCAAAACAAAATGATTGGCTGATTTACACCTCTAAAATGTTCTGGTGACCCAAAGAAAATTAAAAAAAATAATACTAAGGCTTTTATAATTCAGTTTGTGGCACCACAACGTTGGCACGCTTGGTTGAGCAAATTTGAAATTCCTCAAGTAAAATATTATCTGTACTCACTGTTCCTTGGAGCAAACTGTAACAGTCTTTTCAAACAGTGGCTGCGGTCAAAAAGTAAAAAAAATGACGTCCTGACGTCTTTTCCGAATCACATTTCCTTGACCTTGATGGAAAACATTATGAGGTCAAGGAAAGATGAGAAGGAGAATTCATAAGGATTTAGGAAAAGACAACCGTGGTGTTAAGAGAATCCGACTGCACTTACACTATAGGCTCTGTAAATATGATGCGACGGCGGCGGATGTTAGTGACGTGAGTCTGCCGTGGTGAAACAACAATGTTCTGAAGACGGACTACAAAAGGCGCTGTTGTTGTTAAATAGGTCTTTCTATGATAGGCTCCTTCACCCGCGGTTTGTGAAAGAGAGATAAAGCAGGTCCTTCTGCTGCTGGAACACTTTACATCAACATATAATAAAGGAGGATTATCTGACCTAACATGGACAACCAGTGAAAAATATCACTTCATTACTAAGATTGGAATTGAAATAAACAAAGGAATACATGATAAATATTGAGTTAATTGTTCAAGTTCAAGAAGGTGTAGGACCATATACTTCTTCCAACTTCTTTTCAGATATGTCATATTTATTTATGTTGATTATTCGTTAATTGACAGTTTGCTATATGTTTACTGTTCATTTTTACTTAGGTATTTGTTACATGTTCGAAATAAATAATTAATTAAAAATAAAGTGAAACGAAATGATTGTCACTGTCCATTCATATTAAACATGAATCCCAATTAGTATATGAGTGTATGAAAATAATATGCAAAATAAGCATATCGTTTGTTATTATGAACAGCCGAATGGTGCGTCGCTTTAAATGCTGCGGCCGCAAGGAATTGTGGGATGTTATTCTCTCATTTCCCTTGGTAATGGATGGTCCATTGTATTCTATGCTAAAGGAGATAATAAAGGAAGCATTGAAGCACCTTATCTTAGCATTTAGAGAATTCAAACAGCTCTTATCATGGCTGCTACTGAGATACTTCCGGGTCATTTCACTCCGTTAGGAACCTTCCTAAGCAAAAAGGACCAGCAGCCAGTGGCCAGCAGTGAGCTGTGCGATGAAGAAACCCGTCCTGAGGCTCTGTCCGTGTGCAAAACACAGGTTCCTCTAGCGAGTCCTGAGCATCTCTACTGCAGCATCACTGAGGCAGCATCCAATGCACACTACCCAGAAATTCACAAACAATCATGAACTTCTATTCTTTTAACTATAAATATCCATATCATTACATTTCTCAGTGTCCATACTCACTCAGAAACTTGGGGGCAAAAGGATCTCCAACACACACGCACGCAGTCTCTGTCCTACCAGCTAGCGAGGGCGCCAGCATTAGATAATTAGCAACAGTCCACACCTTGCTATGGCAGCTGCGCCAGTTTAGTAGAGTACTGTATGAAAAAGGCTCAAACACACGGTAGTCTCCCGTTTTCAAACCCCTCTCCCTGTTTTAACAGATTACACACTGATATAAAACTCACGGCTCTTAACTTTGATGAACAGTTAATTAACAGATTGTAAAGAACAACCAGCGCTTTGTTTCCTGTTTGTTTCACCAGCTTCTCAATCAAGTCTGTTTCTCGCTCTTTTTAGTCCCGCCTCCTCTAAGAACCCGCCTCTGATTGGCTAATAACAAATTGACACCTGGCCACTGAGAGGTTCCAGTGCTACTCAAAACAGAGGACATTTCAACACCTTACCAAACTATAAATTTCTCCATAGTAATGAAAACGGTAGCCAGCCCATATTTCAACATATAGGCCTACTGTATATTTTTTTAACTGAAATACATATCAAAGAAATAATATGTAAACAAAATTAGCAGGGTAGGTTACTAAATAAGGCCCTACACACCCATGCTACACTGACACAGCTGTTTTCAATTATTGTGCCTAAATATACCTCTTCTTTGGACTGTGTGGGCCTGTATAAACTGCGCTTGATTGACATCTCCCTCACACTCTATTAGCTTAGTTACACCTGTTAGGACCATTAACTGGTTAGGAGGGGACAACTTAGACCTTTATCGTTATTATTCGTGCATGTAGTTTGACATAACTGTCTGCATAGCTAAAGCACCCAACTTAGGTGTCATCAGCCAGGATAAGAGAGGGAAGAGGACATTTATATTGTAACCAAAAGAAGGAAGTGTGCAGGATGAGGTGCCTTCACATTGTACACTGAAGACCTGACTAATCAGGCCATAACTATATGACAAATTAATTAATTATATAAAATCATCCCTTATAAATGACTTTGTAATCCCTTATGAGTGGTCGGAAGGCTACTCTATCGAAAAGTAAGCCCAACTACAAGCCAAGTATTCCTTTCTGTAGCCCTAAGGCAAGAATACTTAATTATACTTTTCTTAAGTATATCTCGATCAAAAGATTAAGTACAAGTATAAGCCAAGTATACTTAAACTTTACTGTATACTTGTCAGTATAAGCCAAGTATACTTAGACTTTTCTGTATACTTGTCTGTAAGCTAAGTATACTCAATTATATCTCTGATAAAATAAAAAGTAAACTGAAAGTATACTCTCTTATTTTAAGTTTAAAATAAGTATACTAATTGCACACTTGAAAAAACTTCTATTTGGTAAGGAATGCCTGGTCAGCACAAAAAAATCAAAACAATAATAATAATACAATAATGAGGTACTGACTCATGTAGAAGTATATTATTTATTCAGAGGTAAGTGTTGTGGAGACATAGTTCATGGTTATCATGGAAAAGGGACACTGTCACATCCAGACCCACAGTTCTGTGAGGAAGAACACAAAAGGTTACGCTTGTAAATATGTTGAGTGTGTGCTGTGCAAAGCATTTTGACGTAAACCACTTAATATCTCAGGTATGGATGAAAGGTCAAAGGTCAAAGCCATGCTGTGAACATAATGGAGTGAGAGTGTGTGTGTCTGGTGTGTGTGCTAGCGCTTTTCCAGCTCTCCGGGGCTTCTGCTCCCACAAGCCTGCAAGCAAAGGAGGCTCTTTAAGACGATCCCTTAGTCACAGTGTGCCGGAGGTAATACGGAAAGCGTTCTCACTGAAGTAAAGCAAACATCATCCCCTGCCAACATCTCGACGGCATATGAGTTTCAAAATGTGCCATAGAAGATGGAGATAAAACATATTGCCTCGCTGCAGAGGAGGGCAGCTAACTGAAAGCTTAGACCCTTTGATATACACAATTAATAGTTCCTCTGTTACTGTTTCATGGTGACGATGGCACTTTATCATCTCAGAGGGGCTGAGAACTTATTTTAAAACCTAAATAAAGGCCCACGTGAATTGTTGAGATTAATGGTGTCATTGGGAAGTGTCATCTCCCTCTGACAGTAAAAAGGCTTATTAAAATCACAAAGCAGAAATGACTGGAGGAAATTTCCCTTATGAGTTTTTAAATTACAATGTCAACATTCTTAGCAGCTCATATCCCTCGTCTCCGCATGTCGTCCACACACGATCCGCTGTGCTGAGCGTTCTGCTTTAACCTTGAACTACCTGGGAATCCTCCCCGCCGTGCTCCGTCTCTTTCAGCACAAACAATCCTTTCAGATCAGACTAAGCAGTGACCCGCTCCCCAAAATGCTCTCCTGGGACGTTAAACATGGTCATCTGCTGGTGATTCAAACCAGTTGGTTGACACAGGGAGTATTTAGAGAGATGAGTCTGCTGCACTCTGTCCCCGCCATCTTCCTCTTCTTGTTATCTTCTGTAAGTGTTAATCACCGGGGAGCCCTGCTGCCTCCTCCTGCTTCACATCTTACAACTGCCTTTGAAACACAAGTCTTTTCAGGGGAAACGGCCTATTTTGTTCTGTTTTGTGGTGACATTTTTATGTGTGTGTGCAACTCTCGGGGGAGTAGCAGCTTCAGCTCAGTGCATTGTGCCAAAAACTTTCAAATAGAGGTGGATTTTCATATAACAGATGAGAACTAAATACACTCCCCTTCTCTCTGTGTGTCTCTCTCTGTAACTCTTAAAACTCTCCCTCTTTCTTTCCCTGTCACTCTCCATTCTAACCGTGTCTCTTTACTCTCATTTCTCTTCATTTCCCTGCAAGCTTTGTGTCACCGTGTCGTGCATCACACACACACACTGCTCAGCTGCTTCCATCTGACAACTTAAACAATGTCTGGTCACCATCTGTAACAGTCAGCCCAACAATTAAAAGCATGAAAAACTGCACTTCCGTAAAAGTATATTTAATTGATTTATTTGGGTGATAATCTACAAAACCTTAGACATGAAGAGCAGCTAATGTCTTTGGCAGCGCAAAGAAAGCTAATTAAATAGATAATGGGTTTTATCAGAGGTACTCTCTTCCTCCTTTCTGTATTTTTATTGACAAGGACATGTTTGAGAGGGACCATTGTCTCCCAGCTGAAGACTGGATTCCCGTTTGGAAGCAGCTCATTTGTCAATCAGCACTTGTGTGACCTGATTTAATGAGATGTGCATTATAATGTTAAATGCTGTGATCCGCCTGTCGGCTATAGTCTGGTAAATGCATATGCAGCGGCGCTGACACAAACACAAACAAGCACATGGGCCCTTTCACGCACCGCACATCTACACGGCTTTTAACCAGACATAACAAGAGATCTCATATCACCCCGATTTTATCCTCTCTGCACTGGCTTCCTATTAAATTTCGTGTCCATTTTAAAATTCTTGTGCTAACTTTCAGAGCCTTGAATGGTCAAACACCACAGTATATAACTGACCTCCTCCTCCCGTACACACCTAATCGGGCTCTTAGGTCTTCTGACCAAAAATTATTGTCAGTCCCCAAAACCCACTACAAAACCCGAGGTGACCGTGCCTTCCAAGCTGTTGCACCCAAGTTATGGAACGCCATCCCCCTATCGCTGCGTTCCCTAGAGTCCTGTGACATTTTTATGAAGCAGCTGAAAACGTTCTTATTTGGACAGGCCTTTGTTTTATCTGTCTGAATAACCGCTTCCTTTTACTTAGTGCTTTTATTGGCCTTTTATGACTGTATTCGCAACTTGTTTTTGTTTTGGCGTCGCTTTTATTGGCCTTTTATGACTGTATTCGCATCTTGTTTCTGTTTTGGTGTCGCTATCCTCACTTGTTTGTTTTATTGTAATTTTAGCTTGTCAGCGCTGCGCTGTCATCGCTACTTTTAATTTTGACTGATGTATTACTTTTATTAATGTAAAGCACTTTGTGATTTATATCTGTGAAAGGTGCTATACAAATAAACTTTACTTACTTACTTACTACACGTGCGTGTGAATATATCGATCATCTTGTGCTGTTCCCATGGTTCCCCTCTTTAAAAGAGAAAATAATCTCCTGATTCAGAGAGCTGTTGACACTTGACATGGGCATCATTGGCTTCTTTGTATGGGTGCCCTGATGTTGCAATGACAACAAAGGGACAGAATAAAACAAGTGTAGCTGAATTATATTTTATGTCTAAATGTTTAGTGCAGATTGTTTGCTTCTTTCTCTATAATGTCACTTATTTTACAAGCTGCAACAACATGCATACACTGTAAATATCTAGGCTATATATATATATTGCACCCAGGTGTGTCAGTTCACCCACATGCGTATTTCACCACAGATGGACATCATCTATCTTTCATAAACGTGTTCCCAAGCCATCCTCTGCTCACATGCTGACATGTCAGTCCAACAAAGCATAACACATTTTCACAATTTCAGCAAATTACTTTTAATTTCACTCAGACTTCACTCAGCAAAATGGTACAAGTCATTTCAAAGACAAAGGAACAAACAGAAAGTCAGTGAACATCAGAAGTAATCGTTTCTGTGAATCTTTTCCAACAGAATTATGAGAGAAAACAACATTATTATTAGAGTTTCTTTCTCCCCCCTTGTTCTCTCTTATAGGAAAAACACAAGTACCACTCGTTCTTCTGCGGATATTATTGAAGCTCACTCTTGCGCAAAGCTTTATTCCTCAGAAGCATATTAATTGGGGTATTTGCATAACTGGAGAAATGACTTGCTAGTAATACGGGAATAGCTAAGAGATACTATTGTGCCATGTTTTTTATCAGCCTCCTTTGACAGTGAAGCATGTCGTGCTGTTAACATGATCAGTGCTGTGGCAGCACCAGTGAATGCAACTTCCAACTCCGGCATATTGTTTAATTATCTTACAGCTCCGCCTGCCGTGCAGTGATAATTAAATGAGGAAAATCAATTCAGTACAGCTCATTGTTTTGATCTGTATTACTCAAACAGTAAGCTCTCTAAATAAATGATGCTTTCTGAATTCTCTGGCATGTATTTCTGATGGCACCCTGCTGGGCGTATCTATGGACTGATCCAAACACGTTCAGAGACCAACTGAAGCCGCTTGTCTCAACCAGGTGTGAAAACCATGTTTTGTGGGTATAGGAGGACTTGCGGGATATTTTTTATGTATTTATGTGGCATTTCTTGGCGTCATCAGCATAGATGTATGTATGTATTATTTAAGCTGCAGCCTGCTTAGTGTTAAGTCAGCAGAAAACTGGCAGGTGGTCATACTGAATCAACACTGCAACATTTTCATCATCATCCAGGGCTGAAGCTACAGTATTTGGACACTGAGGTCATGACCTATTTTTTCTGGATATTTGGGATTTTACACAACCTTGGGGGAGTTAACATTCTACTTAAAAATGTATACATTCTGTAAAAACTGATTCCAGACTAAAATGTGACCACATTTCCAAATTCATTATTACTCCACTAAAATTTAAGGCAGTATTGAGGGAGCTTTGAAAGTGCATTTAGATCATGTTGGGAAATAAAACATTACAGTAGGATATTTTGTAGGAAACTAAGTGTGTAATCTGGTACTAAGCACAGATAAAATGGAGACAAAGTAGAATTTAAATGCTCCATCTAAATAAAACTGCAGAAAATACAACTGAATAGCTAATTGAATTAATAATATAGGAGAGATCCAAATAATAACAAAATAGATAGATAGATAGATAGTAACTTAATTGATCCTGAGGGAAATTCAAGAATGTCAAATTTCTAGATATTTGGGGAGGGTGGGAATGGGTGACTGATTCATGACCTCATATAAAGGGCAGATGAGGTAGTTTGGCACTGGAAACTTTAAAGGTCTCATATTATGCACATTTCCAGGTTCATATATGTATTTTAATGTTCTACTAGAACATGTTTACATGCTGTAATGTTCAAAAAACTTTCTATTCTTCTCATACTGTCTGCCTGCATAAAGCCTCTTTCACCCTCTGTCTGAAAAACTCTGATTCAGAGCATGTCTCCTCCCAGTCTGCTCTGATTGGTCAGCGTTTCCGAGTCTCTGCTCTCAATCAAACGCCCTCAACACAGCGTCACTGCCTTCCCGGCACTGCAGCTGGAGAGCAGCAGGAAGAGAGATTCAGAGTATATCAGCCTTTCTAAAGTTAATAATAAACTAATTAAAAGTTCATTAACCAGAAACTTCACACAGCGCACGTTCCCGGAGGAATCTGATCCGAGAAATTAACAACATCTGCGGCCAAGATTCCGGGTTTTCCTGACGGTTTTGTTCCGGTAAATATGCTATTTTTAGCTCTGTCACGTTAGCTCAGTATTTACGTTATGCATAAAATCTGTAAACCGTAAACATACACTCTGTTTTACGTTTGTCTTTAAAGGTCCATTTGTGAGAAATGACCGACAGAATCATCCCAGTGAAGAAGAAAATATTTGCTGTGAGCAGCTAGTTCTATTTCAATCAGGAGAGACCCAGTATCGATTGAACAATAATTTATTACATGATGCATGATGAGAAGAATATTGCAAAGTCTTTGGCGATTAGACTCCATCGTGACGTAGTATATAAAAGGGGGTAGTGATGCAGTCAGATTAGGTATATTCCCCCAAAAGAAGTAGTGTAGAAATGAGGATTTTCTACACTAAAGATACATTACCTTACTGCAGTTGTGGAATCCTAAGCAAAATAGACATGGAAGAAATTTTTAAAATAAAACATTTATAAGTTATGCTGTCATGACCCCATGGTCGAGATAGACCAAGCAATGAGTGAGTTCAAAATAGACAAGTGCAATGAGGGAGGTCACGAGACCAGAGAAATAGAGAGGTCACAATAGATCAGAGCGTTATAGAGGTCACGATAGACCAGAACGTTATAGAGCTCACGATAGACCAGAGAATAGAGAGTCTCATGGATACGGGTAATTTGAGGGTCACAGCGACCAATGTAATTCGAAGGCCACATGGACCAGTTAAGTCGAGGGTCACAGCGGACCAATGTAATTTGAGGGCCAAAGCGGACCAGGTTAAGTCAAGGGCCACAGCGGACCAATGTAATTTGAGGGCCACAGCGCACCAGGTTAAGTCGAGGGCCACAGCGCACCAGGTTAAGTCGAGGGCCACAGCGGACCAATGTGATTCGAAGGCCACAGCGGACCAATGTAATTTGAGGGCCACAGCGGACAAGGTTAAGTCGAGGGCCACAGCGGACCAATGTAATTCGAGGGCCACAGCGCACCAGGTTTAGTCGAGGGCCACAGCGGACCAATGTAATTCGAAGGCCACAGCGGACCAATGTAATTCGAAGGCTACAGTGGACCAGGGTGATGTGAGGGTCACAGCGGACCTTTGTATGTATGGATTATTTATTTATATATTTATTTATTTATTTTCATTTATTATTTTTAATTATTTATTTAATAGAGCAATAGAGTGCAATAGAGAAGTCACAATTGACCACAGCTTAGAGAGCTCATGAGAGACTAGCATAAGAGTGAATAGGAGTAATCACCTAAACTGGGAATAGTAGAAATTTGTTGAATATGAGATAAGAAGAGTGTAGGAGTATAAAAGGTAGAAAATACAGATGATAATAATTGAAAGCGTTTACTAGAAATGATGATATAAACCACATACCGAAGTATGATGAATCAAAACATTTGCAAAATAAAACAATGAATCTGTAGTAATCAAAAGAACGCATCATTGAGCAATTAGTCAAATGCTATGAATTGCTTGTAATGATCTGAATTAATTAATCTGAACAGATGACCTGATGATTTAAGAGGTCAGCTGTGACCAGAAAAAGATAAAATAGAAGGACGATTAGCAGCAATGCAGCCGCTACGCTGAACACCACCACCAGTTATATGCATGAGTATAGAGGATCTGAGAACGCCCATTAGAGGGGCTAGCATTTGCTGTCGTTACTATGACAGGTCGTGATGACTTTGTGTGCAGATGACCGCGTGATGCTTCATTCAATCTGACGAGTGTACTATCGGGATGCCACGATTGATGGTCACATGAACTAATGTGATAGTGTTCCAATGAAGGCCCTGACAGGAGCTCCCGAGCCAATATGAATGCTGAGTAAGAGGGAGGCTAGTGCTGAGAACCATGCTGTGATATATTCCCCCCAAAACAACCCACGGATGACTTGTCCGTGGGAACTTGAGTCAGAGGAATTGCTTGCTCGTGAAGAAGAATGTATGCCGTTATGCCACTGCACCGTTGTGTGTGATGTTGTGATGAGGTCAGCCATGACTAAACGCTGTTTGAGTGGACCGTGTATCGAGCATATGTCGGAAGGTGATGCGTCCTTGGCCACTATGGTCCCAGTTGAACTCCGTAGCTGCACCGTGGTTATGAGGTGACGTCATAAGGTAACGTTGTTTCCACATCCAAATATTCAGACAGACATTCTTTTATGCTCGTAGATTTTGATCATATTATTTCACCCCGTTCTCATTCCGGGGCGTCGAGTACCGACGCTTGTCACAGCCATCGCATTATATATAGACTGTTAGGCTTTAGTGTTTTTATGAGAGGCACTGGGCTTCCTTTATTACGATGTTAGAATTTTATTTATATTTATTTATTTCAAGCATAGGTTGGAATCTGCCTCCAGCTGCCGTCTATGAGAGCCACGAGACAATCACTTGCAAACTCTGACGACTTTTAAACTAGGCAGTGCTGATCATTATGAATCATATTCTGATACTGTAATGCCTATTTCTCTCCTCAAATGTTTTCAGAACATTTTGTGTGTACTGTTTAGCTGTCATTGAGTTTGTGACCTAGCAGCCATGTTGAGATAAAGTTTGAGGAAATACCAAGCACCGTTCACCAGCCGGAGCATGCCCATAAGAACGCTTTCTCTATGATTTGACTTGTGACTGGTCCAAGTCTCCCATCCTGAGCTAGAATTTTATAATTATTTTATATTTGTTAAAGCCTGAACAGAGCCCTGAGGAAATCAGAAATCTAATTATCTCTTAGACACTTGAATTACGATATGCTAAAAGTTATTGTGGAATTTTTCCCAATGCCGATTTTTGCCTATTGAAGTTGTAAGGCTTCTGCCGATCAGGCAACATAGTGAAAGGAGTTCATGAGGAGAGGAATTAGTAGTGAATACAGCCTAACGCAAGAGTTTCACCAGGATCTGGGGTCTCGAGTCCCATGTGAATCAAGTCGATGTTACCATGTTTATTTATTTATAATAGTTATTGTTTATTATTGAATACATTTAACGTTCAAACCTAACATTCAGCAGCTTATATTATTGGTGACTACTGCTTGATAAACTGCACTGCACGAGGTACATAACTCTGCATGTGGTGAATGTACACCATGTGGCATTTAGAGCCATAAGGAGGTATAGAAATCTAGTTATATCGCAGACGCTGAATTACAATATGCTGAAAGGTTATTATGGAATTCTTTCCCCATTATGCCAAATATACTGCCTACTAGTGATGTTACGTGCTGTGCCAAGGCTTCGGAGCGTGTGTCGAGTAATCCAGGAAGTTTTCCATGATGCGCGTATCGAGGCTTGTATCGTTTTAGACCAATGACGTCATTGCTGACGTCCGAAGCCTCGCTGCCCGGCCATGCCGCGTGACTGGTTCAGGAAGTGGTACAGATCTTGGTACACATAAGATGCATTACTCACAAATCCTTTGGCCACCAGGTGGTTGCGTGTGCACATGAAGCCTCGAGAAATGAACCCTTTTCCGAACCATTTGGTGGAAAGCTTCAATGCTTCATGAAGCTTCAACTCGCCATCACTACTGCCTACTGCCACTTTAAAGCTGCAGTATGCGAGATTAGAAACCCGAAAAAAAATCATGTTCCTCTGTGTCCTACTGTGTCCTCCGGTGCTCCTAACGGCATCTGAAAGATTTCACTCACCGGAGGAAAACAAGGTCCGCTGTCCAGCTGCCGTCCATGAGAGCCGGCTGTCAATCACCCGTGAACACCGACCAAACGGTCAAACCAGGCAGCTCTGATCAAATATGAATCAATACTCTGCCACTGCAATGCCTATTTCTCCCCTCAAATGTTCTCAGAACCATCCCGTAGTGAACCGTATAGCTGCAAAATGAGAAAGTTTGTGATGCAGCCACCATTGTGAAATCTGTTGAAGGACGCCAAGTTCTGGTCACATGACCGGAGCACAGCCAATAGGAATGGTCTCTCTCTCTGAAACGACCTGTGACTAGTCAAAATCTGCCGCCACAGGCTAGATCCCTCCAAAGCCCGAAAACAGAGCCATGAGGAGGAGCAGAAGTCCAGTTCTCTCTCAGACCACCTGAATTACAATATGCTGAAAGGCCATCATGGAAGCCCTGCCAAATTATGCCCAAAAATTGTTGCCCACTGCCACTTTAAGTCCTATACACAGGAGTGCCACGAGATGAAAACAGCAATGAGATACCGTATGAGAACTTGCAGTGCTTATTACCACAATACACGTAGTTCAAGTTCCACATAAATTACGATGCTTATGAATTCTGCAGAGTGATATTTGTAGGGTTAAGACGCCTTTGTTGTCTGAGAATACCCATGCAACCCGAGAGTTTACTATATGTCACTTTAAGAACAGAAGGCTGCTTTGGTCCAAAGTCTGTTACCCTGTGCACTAGGCATGGGCGGCGCCAGGGAGGGGCTTGGTGGTGCTGTAGCTACCCCTGGGATAGCCATAGCACCCCTTCAGCACCCCCAATAAATTTCTGTGGTTAATATATTTTTTTTATGTGTGAATAGTCTTATTTATAATTTGAACCATTAGTAAATAAATACATTTTTAAAAAGTTTATTTTTAGACTAAAAATATACAGCCAAACAGGTGATCTGTTTCGCCCAATGGGCGCAGCGCGCTTTGAACTTCTGACCTTACGTCGGCTTACTGGTAAACAGACCGCAAAATTTGAGCTAGCTGGCATTAGCATAGTGAATTTGTCAAAATGGATCGTTTTTTGCTCCCTAAACGTCCACGTGTGGAACCTGGAAAGGATAAAGACTGTGAGGGTGCTGACACACCGCTCGTGGTCACAGACCACGACCAACAAAATCCTGAGAATGGCGATGAGGAAGGGGACCTGCCCACGGTAGCTACTGAGGGTGCTAGCATTGCTACAGATATTAGCAACCATCCCCAAGAGGGCCCAAGAAGGCCAGTTCTACAAAAATACCCTGCACGGCCGTTTGGGAACCAGCAGAGAAGTTTTAACAAAAGCTGGATGGATCAATATCCGTGGCTGGAATACAGCGTGACACTCGGACCAGTAACCTGGCACTGTTGGCTATAAACACTGAGAGAACAAGGACCCTGGACAGCTACAAAATCATTGATGCCGTCGCACTCAATCACAACAACAGACGTATTGTTTTGCTGTGAAGACGTTTAATGGTAAGTGCATGATTTTTCCCTCTGTTGTCTATTATAAATTTAATTAATTTGGTGGTTGAAGAAGCACAAATTCTGGCTCCTTATAGTTATCTCTATGTGATGCTCCTTCATATCACATTAGGAATACTGCTGATTCATTAGACTAATTGTTTGTAACTGGCTGCGTGATTTTGTGATCTCAGCATGTGAGGCTGAAATGTGCACAAATACGTGTCTATTGCTCTCTGTTGCGGGCTGTTGTTTGCTGCTGCTACTTGTGTTCACGGCGTGTCCGTGGCATAGTTGCGTGAAGTTTTATATTCAGCGGAACGGTTACTGCGCGCGTGCGCATGTACGCACGTGTGTTTACGTGGGCCTGGGGTGTTCCGATATGACCGACATGAAATCCCCGATTTTCAGAGCACCTTCTCTGAAGAGTCAAGCAACCCCAAAGCACCAGCAAAAGAAAATCTCTGGCGCCCCCACTGGTACTATGGAATTAGAGCCTACCGCTATTACCGCATTTACGGTAATAGGTCCCTGTAGCATTGATGCGCCGAGAGAATGAAACATGTTTACAGTGGACAATCGCCTCGAAAACTAGTTAAAGGCAGCTGATGATATACAAGTATTGGATCCGAGTGAGAACCCTGTTTGGATGTAACCGCTGAACTTTTATGGGATTGATTGATCAGATGACTTTGAACCACGCCGGTTCTTCTGATACGGAGCTTCCAAGACGTAGGACAACGTTTCCACAAAGGCGATATTTTGTCGCCTCCTGCCAGGTAAAATGAAGCTTGTGAATTCTGTGAAGCTTTACCTTTAGAAGAAGAGCGGCTTGAGGTGGAATGAATGTAGCGACGAGCCGGCTGCGAGGAGGTTGCCTGACGCTGATGAAGACGCTGATGAAGACGCTGATGAGGCGTGAGCATGGGCATATGAGGCTGAAGCGAGCGTAATGTTTGCTGGTATTACCCGGAGACTGCGAGTGCGATCGTTTGTAGCCTGGAGTAGCAGATGAGACTGACTGAGCAGTGAAACAAGAGGGAGAAGAAACTCCTCTACTGTTGATCAGAGGTAGCTTGTCACTACCACCAGACTGGATAAAAAGGTAACGTGAAAGTTTGCCATTTGCATTGAGCCGCTCTGAATGAGAACTGACGCAGCAGAGGAGAACAGTTTTAAATTTGATTGCAACGATATGATTGGCTCAGAGAGAGCGTGGCAGAATCTGTTTGGTTATTAAGAATGAACCACCCACAGTCAGCTGGTAGAGTAGGAGCCAGTAGAGATGAGAGAGACACAGAGGTTGTGAATGAAAGAGTGTAAAGAGGGTCTTCCTGTCTGAACCTTAGCATAAGCTTCATTTACATGGGAGATACAGAGGTAACATGTTAGCATGCAGCTACATGTAACGTTGTGTAAACACAGCGAACATCAGTGTGGAAAATAGAAGATGTCAAACAGTAGTCAGTTAATTATTCACCTCCTGGCTGTCTCTGTGTTATCATGACTACAGACCGGTTAACTTTACACTTACCGTAGCTTACCATGCTGGAATAGACTTTATCCTGTAGTGTCAACATAACTGAAGGTGGAATTACTAATCTTATATATAAAAACTGCTCAGTAACCACAGTATCAGCAGCTACTGGGAGGACTAACGTTATAGGGTACTGAGTCCATGTTTCAGAGTAACTTCGATTTTTTCACATGAAACAGTTTTACTTGTCAGACAGTTATTGCCATATTTATGCTGTGAAATGTTTGTCAAAGCTGCAGGTTATCTGTTCACGTTCAAAATGCTGTGTATAATTAATATTGTCATCTGTCTACTCAAATAAAGTTCGACTTTGAAACAGAAATGTGTTGTGTTGCTTACAGTGACTATTTATGCATGCATGACATAAAATACATTTTTCATATCACCTGTTTAAACTGTAATTACATTACTTTGTGAAAGAATATGTTATATTTATCGAATACCACAAGATCATTAATTGTAAATTTAAAAATGACAAAAACCCTCCTTAAAAATACAGCTCTTTATTCACAATAATAACACTGAATTATAAATCGGGTACACATAATTCCAAAAAAGCCATGATTTGTATGTAAATTGTCCAGATCATGTCCTCCTTCAGTGTAAAGGGTTTCTTGTAGAGTGAAGTTGTGTCAGCTGGTAATAGAGTTCTCACGTCACAGTTGTCATCCTGGTGCATCTCCATGTGGCTACAGAGACTGTCCTGGTGCTGCTTCTCTGATGGTTTCTCAGTCTGCTGGGTTCAGGGCCGAGCATCGGGTCACTCAGATGACCTGTAAAACATGACAGATTCAGTGTTAGAATATACTGTCATGTAATAATGTCAAGGTGTATAACAGTAGCATCATCTTCTAACGTGTAGTTATGGCAACAGCTACAAACAGTGTAAAATGATAAATCATTTTTATCAAGTATGGAGGAAGAAATGGATTACACAGAACTTTTGACTTGGAGTGTAATTGTTTTGTCTGTATCAAAAGCTAGACCTAGAAGCTAAGACTTTAGTAAACTTTTACGTATTATTTAGCCCAAGACAACAAAGAAGCTGCCAGTATTCACGTTGTCATGTCTTTTAATCGCTCTATGAGGTCGGGAAGTAATGTTACAGAGAAGAGGTTAATTTGTCCTCTGATCAACAGCCGTCTGCTCTGAGCTCATGTCTCTCTCTCTCTCTCTCTCTCTCTCTCCCTGCTCCCTGCTCGCTCGCCCAGTCAGTAACTCCAGAAATCAAACCTACACAAATTCGTACAGTTTGACTGTTTGTTTTTCACATGAGCTCATTCAGGACAGTCTGTCGAGTAAATCTACACACACTCAACATAGCTGTAACGCATACAGACACACCAGAGCAGAAGGTTTGCATGTAAACAAAGCCACAGAGCCACAATGGAAGCTAGCGGCGTTAGCCACGCAACATGCTAAAGTTAACAGGCAAACAGTCTGCTAAATAAACAGAAACTAAAACAACATAAACATGACAAACTTACAGCTTCCAGGTTTGAAGGTGGGTCCCAGACAGCCGGTACGGTTCCATCCTGGCCTTCAGTTTGAAGTGAATCCTGCTGTGTAGCCTACTGACCCGTGTGTTTTACTGTTGCTGTGAGGACATTTCAGTCAAAAATCACCTTAAACACCTAAAAATAAAGTGAATCCACTAGGTCTTCACGTCCTCGTTTCACCAAGACCCCCTTATATGTCCTGAAAAAAATCACAGACGTCATCAGTTTAAGGAAGTACTGATCAGCGTTTTTTCAGACATATTTTCAGAGAGATGGAGCAGGAGAAAAAGAGAGAGGATGGTCTTTTATGACACTATGGTGGTCTGTAGACACAATGGGGACAGATATTGATGTTTAAAAGACATGGAAAAGTACATTTCGCATAATAGGTGACCTTTAAAAAGGTAGTGCAAAAAAACTGGCAGTTATTCCCGAAAAGTTTAATGAAACAAAGGGCAAAATCGAAACCCGTGGGAATCAATAAAACTACATTTAAGAACATCAAACAAAAGAAAGCTGCATCCTCACAGCAAGCTGCCAACTCCTTACCCCTCCCTTACTGCAGTGAATGTGATTTTACCTTTTCAGCCTCACTAACTGGAACCCACCTGCCCAGGTGAGTATTGATTGAGCTAAACACAGAGCAAGCATTCAAATTCACACAGAATAATGAAATACCATTAATACAAGATCTCTAAGTTACTTCTGACATCTCAATCTATCTATGGGCAACCATCCATACCAATGAGCACACCAAACATCTATCTAAACATCTCTATCGTACCTATCTTACATCTTAACAGGGCCCAGCAGTCCCTCCCTGTTAAGAGGACATAATGAGGCAAATCTGTTAAAAAAAATCATGTGCTCCGGTGTCCTCAGGTGTACTTTGGTGCTCCTAATGGCATCTGCAAGATTTCACAGACCAGAGGAAAACAACCAATCAGAGCCGAGCTGGAGCCTTGCTGTCCCTGATCAAATATGAATCAATATTCTGTTACTGTAATGTCTATTTCTGTCCTCAAATGTTTTCACAAACATCTTGTAGTATACTGTTTAGCTGTAAAATGAGAAAGTTTGTGACCCGGCCGCCATGTTGAGATCAGTTGAGGAAATATCAAGCACCGCCCACCAGCCGGAGCACAGCCAATAGGAACGCTCAATAGGAATGCTCTGTCTCTGAAATGACCTATGATTGGCCAGAGTCTCCCGTCACGGGCTAGATTATTTAAAGCCTGAAAACAGAGCCATGAGGAGGTGCAGAGTTTAGTTATCTCTCAGAGCACTTGAATTACAATATGCTGAGGCTATTATGGAATTTTTGCCCAATGATGCAACAAATATACTGCCTACTGAAGCTTTAATACTCTCCTTGATTGAGATGCTGAGCAGCTGATCTACCCCAACAACCCAGGCAGAACAACAACAATCCTATGAAACCATAAAACAAACTAACTAAACGAGCTTGTGTCATTTATACACCTTACCTGATAATGTATCAAATAAACTGAAACATTGACACAAAAACACTGTTAATTATGGGGAACAGGGCCTAGTGAAAAGGGAGAAAGGCAACCTTTTCACATTCAGTATCTGATAACCTGGCCACACCCTGCTGTCACCTATAATCTCTGAACTGCACACACACAGTTTACACTGGGATCAATCTTTTCATATGACTCAAATGGAAACAGTTTATAGTTTCCTATTAGATAATAACTGATATTTAGCTGTAAATTCCTAGTTGCCTGGAAAGAACTCAATTTGGTGAGAGAGTTTTGGTCCACTTCAAATTTATGAATGTATTATTGGCATAACCAGAGTTTTTTAGTCACTGGTTACACAGCAGATCAGCTGAACATGAAAGAATGTAAAATGTGTCTACAGGCAAGCGTACAACATATAAGGATTCCAACAATAAAGCAATAATAAATTAATATTTGTATTTACTTGGATTTAAATGGAGCAATTATTTTCTGCTTATACATTCAAAATAGCTAACTAAACTCTAATAATAAGCATTGCCTCTATTTTCCCTGTAAACATTGGAGGAAAGTATAAAATTACAGTCCTGTAAAATCAAGCGTTACTTCCCAACACATACGCTACAGTGATGACCCTGAGCTCACATATTCTTTAACATGTTATATCTCTAACAACGATCAGCCCGTCCAATGACTGGAGAAACAGCACTGTGACCTTGGACCCATTCAGACATGTGAAACTTCAAACCACATGTTTCTTGACATTGATGTATTGCCTTGATTCTTTTTACATGTTGAGTTTGCGGGGGCTTACGTTTGCATGAGCTCGGGCTTGAGATGCTGCTTGAGGTTATAAGACAAAGAATATCCTCTAGTGGTGAAGTGAGGATGTGGGAGGAAGACTGTAGACTCGTCTTTCTCAGCAGAAATCAGTGCTCAACATATACAGACAGTAAACCACCTGCTGGCTCTGAGGGAACGCAATGCAGCGGCCAGCGAGGTTAGATTCCCATTATCTTAATGATTATAATGAAGAAGAACTCAGAGGCATGCTGCTCTGTCATTACTCACTCACAAGAAGCTGCTTTGTTACAGACCTGCTTTGACAAACCATATCAACTTGAATAAACCCCAAAGAATAAAAGGTAACGTATGGAAACCATTCATGTAAAGCCAGCAGGAAATGTATAATATGTTTATTCAACCCATATTTAGAGGTCTTGTACTTTACTTGAGTTTGTCCATTTCATGTCACATTATACTTCTACTTCACTACATCTATCTGACAGCTATAGTCACTAGATTATACACACAAAAGATACATTTATACACAAAAGTTTATAAGATTTGACGCAATATTACAGATTAAACTCCCCAACAGTAAATCAAATTATTCTAATTATCTCCACAACAAGCAACTATACAATCAAACGCAACTTATACATTAATGCATCAGTGTCAATAATCTAATGATATAATATATAACCATATCACTCACAGGAGGCATTTAATGAGAACTTCTGGATACTTCCCTCTGAGACCCGTGGGATTGCGGGCGATCCCAACCAACTTTAGTGTATTTCAGAGGCTGTAGCAGGTTCAGTTTTAGTGCTAGATACAGGTACAGATATCATATGAAACTAGAAAACGTAAGGTAACAACCATGTCATGCTAGCTTGTCGGGAAGGAGGCTAAATAACGCTACAAAGTTAGGCTACATTTTGGCGAGGAAAAACTGGCATGGCCATTTTTAAAGGGGACCCTTGACCTCTGACCTCAAGATATGTGAATGAAAATGGGTTTTATGGGTACCCACGAAAATGATGTATTTGAATATTTCTGCATACTGGGGTCCCTAAACAGTCTTGGAATTACATAAACTGGGTATCACTGTAAAGCTGAGACTCTTGTGGATCCAATGAGCCCAATTGTATTCATTTGTCATGATGTTAGTTCCCATAGGAGCCATTTCATTGTATTGAGACCATTTTTTGAAACTGGATCTCACTGTATAAAATGACCTGTGGTGACCTCTAGGAAAATCACAGCCTCATGAAACTTTACAGCCACAAACTAGAGACCTAGGGCATTCAGAGGATGGATGGCCTTCCTGGGTAGATTGACAATAAGGGGGTGTCTGAGCAGTTTCCACAGCAGAAGCGCTCGCCATCCAATCGCCGAAAAATGCAATTCTTGCAGAAATCCCCAAGTGTTGACACACAGTGCTGGGGAGCATCTCAAATTTATCTTCAGGTTCCCAGCTTTCAGACGATGTACACCACTTCTATGTGACATCTACTGTTGACCTGCTATCTCCCCCTAAAGACCCCCTGTACCCCCTAAAAAGGACAAAAATGGGTCTATTGTGGGTTTCAAAGGGTTAAAGTGGCAGTATATTTTTGGCATCATGGGGCAAAAATTCCATAATAACCTTTCAGCATATTGTAATTCAAGTGTTCTGAGAGGTAACTAGACTTCTGCACCTCCTCATGGCTCTGTTTTCAGGCTTTAGAAAATCTAGCCCGTGACGGGAGACTTTGACCAATCACAGGTCATTTTATTGAGAGAGCGTTCCTATTGGCTGTGCTCCGGTCATGTGACCGGAACTTGGCGTTCCTTCAACAGATTTTACAATGGCGTCACAAACTTTCTCATTTTACAGCTAAACCGTGAACTACAAGATGATCCTGAAAACATTTGAGGCGAGAAATAGGCATTAACTTAACAATATTGATTCATATTTGATCAGCGCGGTCTAGTTTGACCGTTTGGTCGGAGTTCGCGAGTGATTGACAGCCGGCTCTCATAGACGGCAGCTGGACAGCGGACCTCAGATCAGTTCTTACTGCTTGTTTTCTTCCGGTAGTGAAATCGTGCAGATGCCGTTAGGAGCACCGGAGGACACCGTAGGACACAGAGGAACATGATTTTTTTTCAGGTTACCTGTTTCATGTACTACTGTCACGATATAGCGACCGTTTTATAAAAATATTTTTTTTCAATCATATTTGCTCCAATCTCGCGTACTTCAGCTTTAAGTACATTTTGTTGATAATAATTACACACTTTTTAAGGAAAAACATTTACAATCCAGTATTTTTTCTACAGTGTGGCATTGCTACATTTACTAAAATAAATAATCTGAATACTATTTTTTAAAGACTATTTTGTTCTTATTGTGACCAAGATTTTGTATCTTGAATTTTTTATGACCAGAAATTGCTCCTATTTCTCCCTGTGTTGATGCAAATATTGTCTCTGTGTTCTTAATGTGTAAGATGATGCAGATGTAAACTCACAAAAGTCTTCACGGACAAGTTAATAGATTTTTACCCTCTGACATGTCTGGAGGGTTTGTTAATCTGGACGACATCATAATATTATTGTTGTTGTTGTCATCTTGAACTCTGCAGAATACAAGCTGAGAGGGAATTTCACTTTATGGATGTGAGCAGTCCCAAGAGAGTATAAAGGCAAATTAATTAGATTAGCGGATCTCCAAAGATGTCTTTTGAGTTCATGACCTACGCACACACTCACACACACTCACACACACACACACACACACACACACACACACACACACCCACACTGTCACACACAACATACATTATCTTGTTTGAATGCAACATCAGAGAATGATTCTTCATTCTTTAGAAATAACCAGATTGGCCAACAGGGGGAGGTACAGCATTTGTTTACTCACTAGTTGGTCCACGTTAACTTATTTAAGTCTCTGCATCATATTGAATTATGAGGCATCAAGTGAAACATGTTTGCATAATTTCTGTTGTGTTTTAGTAAAAATGAGACATCACATTATCATATTTTTGTCATCCTTGATTTTATGAATTAAAGGTCACCTTCTATATATTTTACAATAATAGCATTGCATTCCTTGTGATCCTGTTGTTTATTCTATACTTCAGTTTAAAAAGGACCATCCAAGATAGATTTGCATTACACCACTGACCCCTTTTACCAAAGATTCCTGATGCTGATCTCCAAAGGAAAATGAAACTATTTCTCAGATTTTGTCTTTGCCTCTGGGAGTCCTTTAAGGACCCCCACAGGTCCCATATTCTGACAAGCTCTGCACTATATTACTTCAGTTTCTTCTACAAGGGGGAAAAAAATGGTTTTCCGGCCCTAAGAGGTTAAAGGCATTAAGTGCTTTGTTTCTGCAGCTTGCATTCCTGTAAACTCCTGGGATGTGGGACAGGAGCACACAGAGAAGATTTACTGCAGTAAAGGGGGTGGTGAGGAGTGTTTCACTCAACTGATAACACTGATGAAAGGTTTAGTAATCCTATTTGGAGAAAAGTTGCTTTTACTAGAGGGAGTTCATCAAATAGGAGTGGCACCTTTATTTCCTGAAGGAATGCCAGTTGTGGGTGTCTGGTCAAAGAGATCATCAAAAGAGAGGAGCGGGTGAAGGGGAAGGCTATTAGTATACTTCTTTTAAACTTAAAATGAGACAGTATACTTTCAGTTTACTTTTTGTATGTACTTATCAGAGATAGACTTAAAAAACATATACATAAGTATACTTGGGGGATCCTGACAAGTATACATAAAATTCTAAGTATACTTGGCTTATACTGACAAGTGTACAGAAAAGTCTAATACTATACTAATAATATATAATAAAATATATTATATAATATAATAATAATATACTTGGCTTATACTTGAACTTAATCTTTTGATTGAGATATACTTAAGAAAAGTATAATTAAGTGTTCTTGCCTTATAGGTGTTGGGACCTCACCATTCAAGATGGTGGCAAAGACAATGAACTACACGTCCCAGGATCCTTGAGTAGCTCCAGCCATGGACTCAGTAACCATTTTCATTGGCTACTGTACCATGATGACTCATTCACAAGTACTTGTGAAATTCATGCAAGATAAAAGGAAGGGTCCCCCTTTTGTTCTTCCTCTTTCTGCTGCCCTTCAACCACTGCTGACCTCCATGGAAGGTCAGCTGCGGCTTTTCTCACCCAGCTCTCCAGCCAGAGACTGCATGAAGAAGCAGCTCTGCTCTGATCTATGTCTTGTTAGCAAACAGACATATACATAAGGAACTTCTAAGGCAGAAGACGCAAGTGCCTGCCTTTTGACCAACTAACTTCAACCAACAAGGAAGTTAGTACCAAGCCACCAAGCTGAAGAAACAGGACTGAACCAGTTTCCCTCCAACTGCACAACTGCACAGCAAGGACAACATCTTTGCAACCTTTTCTTCCATGGATTGGTAACGTACTGGGCATATCTTAGCATTAGCAACTGCACACGGCTGAGCAAGACTGTTCAACTTTAACTTCTGTGAATGTACCTGTATTGATATGTTTAATGTTATTCATTGAGTTTTACTGTTGTGATATTGTTGTAGTCAGGATATTTTGGTAGCTGGCTTTGCCGCGTCTGATGTGTTAACTTATGGGACATAGACAAGGTCTTGCATGCAAACTAACAATCTTTTCTAACCCACTGCATTATCCGACACACATTAAGATCACTTACATAAACTGTGAATTGGTTTAAACACAAACATACACATTCAGAGAATCTCAACCCCCACACCAACACCCCCTTTGTCCTCCCTGAGCCCATGTGCTCCGAAGAACAGAGACCATGTGGTGACACCCTGGTGGCCATCTTTGATCCAGCCATCTTTCTAGTTTTACAGTGCTCGCCATATTGTTTGTAGGCCATGCAGACATCAAAGACAAGTAGCCATCTTGTCTTTGTCTCTCTCTCTCTCCCTCTCTCTCTCACACACACACACACATGCTCACACACTGTGTTTGGTTTGTTTAGTTTAGTTATTTAGTTAGATTAATATTGTGTTTTAACCTTTATTATCTTGTAAATAAATATTTGTGGATTATACATGCTGGTCTGTTTAATGTTGTACAAGAGTGAATAATGCCAACCGCTGCTGTGTCAAGAACTCCAATATCCTTCAACCTTTACTATCTATTGATATAGTGATTTTTGGTTATAGTTATTAATTTAATTATTAATGAAAGTTCCAAATTGATAGTTTAGTAATGAGACTTATTTATGAGACTACATTAATTTGCTATCATTTTCTCTTTGTTTCAAAGAGTGGTGCCCCGAGGATGATTTAATATACATTAAATCATATTATTCAATATAATTAATAATTATTTTGAATAATAATAATCATTTTTATGTCTTTTGAGCTTATGTACCAATTTAATTTGGTGTCCTGTTATTACTAATATATATTGATAAGTTAGTAATATTCATTTTATTAATATTGATAATTATCTGTAATATTTTCTAATAACTAGACCAGCTCCTACCTGCGTCCCCAACATAGGCCTACAGAAAGGTATAGTTGGCTTGTACTTGTGCTTACTTTTTGATAAAGTAGCCTATTAAAGTGTGTGAGATAATCTAACTAATTTATCTGGGATGTTGGTAGTCGTTGGAAATACTGAGGAGGAATGTAAGTAAATGTTTTTAAAAGTGAGAAACCTGAGAGAGGGAAGAAAGGGATGCAAATATACATTTATCTTGCCTAAAATGGGGAAAATATGCTTGAAGACTTGCTTTTTCACATTAAATGAGGTCAGTACAACTTTGACTGATAGAGAATATGTGACACAGAAAGCCATGTGGAGCATCATCTTTCAGCCTTTAAAAAAACAACTCTTAATCACAGTAAGAACATGTTATACTTACATAACGCCACCAGTGAGGAGGCTAAATAATGTTGTGTACCCTTGGTCCAGACTATTTACTCTTAGTCATACAGAGAGTGCAATGAACATTTTAAGACCATCTTAATAGTTTATTATTTTCCAACTAGGTGTTTGTCATTTAAAATATCAAGCTAAATAAGATGCAAAAAGAATAAAAACAGAGCAAAGGACATTAACTATTCCATACATAAAATTAAAACAAAGCCACATGCAGTGATGTATGTGAGAGAAAACCTGACCCCAGCCAATACCTTCTACTAAAGGTGTTTACATTGATATAATTATGTGAATGACTAATAAAAACTTGTCACCACTTTGCCAAAGCAGAAAAGTCGTATTAGACATGAAGAAATGTGATTTGGTTTGGTATTTTGAGGGGCCCCGGAGTCCTGGTATGCCTTATGTGAGGAGGATCATGGTATCTTGAGGTTAAGATAAAATAAGGAACTTTGTTCCCATTAGAAAAGTCCTTTCTGAAACTTTATTATCTTATCCATTGAACAATCATGTAGCCTAAATCATCTCCCTGTCTCAACAGCCCAGAACTTTAAATAGCTTTTGCAGTATTACATTTCAGGCCTGTGGAACCATCAAATCACATGTGACGCTATAAAAAGATCCGTGAATCGCAATCTTGATTATGAAGGACAAAGGTCTGTGTATATCTAATATCCTTCATCTGCAGACTGTGAAAACATTGTTGCACTCTTGCCACACTGACTCATAGACCGGAGGCTCAAGGTCGCAATTCCCGCATGAAATCAAGTCACTACATCCTCCTCCATAGACATCTGTGAGTGTGTTGGTTCAGGTCACAGGGGTCGGCTCCGGGCTACTTCAATGTCAGGAAGAAAACTAACCATTAGGATTCCTCCTCATCCATCAAAAAGCAATACCTTTTCACAAGATGAGAACATAAGGCTCCAGTCCCCACTGCCACCGGATAAACAGTACCCGATGTAGCACATATGACTGCTCTCACACACACACACACACACACACACACACACACACACACACACACACACAGTGTAATTTTCAGATTTTAAAACCTACAATAGATTCTCAATTTCATGATTAATTATGTTAATTATCAACCTCTCGGGACCACTATGGGAATCCTGTGCCATGCTTCACAACACATTGTTTGTAGTTATAGTTAGGGCCCGAGCACCGACAACTTCGGGTGCGAGGACCCTATTGAAACTGTAATGTTTATTAGGGCCCGAGCACCGACAACGTCGGGCCAGCGAAGGCCCTATTGAAACTGAGTTGTTGTAACTCCACTGTACATAGTCCGATCTGCCCCAAATTTCTCAGCCATGATAAGGGTCCAGTCCTGATGTCATTCAAATGCAAATATATACTCATAGCCCCGCCCCAAGACGTTAGCCACGCCCCCTTTCATAACTCATGAACCATTTGTCGTAGAGTCTCGTGGGTGGTGTCATATCATTCAGCAGAGAGTTCATGTTTCATTGGTGAAGGTTATCCCCGCCCCCTACACATTAGCCCCACCCCCTTTCATAACTCATGAACCGATTGTCGTACAGTCTTGTGGGAGGTGTCATATCACTCAGCAGAGAGTTCATGTTTCATTGGTGAAGGTTAACCCCACCCCCTACTCATAAGCCCCGCCCCCGTGACTAACTAATGAAGCGTTTGTCGTAGACTCTTGTGAGGTGTCATATCCCTCAGCAGAGAGTGCCTGATAAGTTGGTGAAGGTTAACCCCGCCCCCTACACGTAAGCACCGCCCCCTTGACTAACTAATGAGGCGTTTGTCGTAGACTCTTGTGGGAGGTGTCATATCACTCAGCAGAGAGTGCTTGTTAAGTTGGTGAAGGTGATCCCTGCCCCCTACACATTAGTCCTGACCCCTTTCATAACTCCGTTTGTCGTAGAGTCTTGTGGCATACGTCGTTGCGCTCGTCAGAGTTCCGGTTTCATTGTGTCAGTTGGCATCCCGCCAGTACCTCCGACGCGCGGAGAGGTGCGAGGGCCCGTTCATCGCTGCTTGCAGCTTTAATTATTATTAGGGTTCAAACCCTGAAGGGGTAGAACCCTATTGAGATTGTGCCGGTTTATTATTAGGGCCCGAGCACCGACAACGTCGGGCCAGCGAAGGCCCTATTGAAACTGTAGTGTTTATTATTCTTTTTCTTTTTTGGTCAGGACCATCTTAAGACCTTAAGGATGAAAAGTTATTCAAATGGGTGGTGTCATATCATTCAGCAGAGAGTTCATGTTTCATTGGTGAAGGTTATCCCCGCCCCCTACACATTAGCCCCGCCCCCTTTCATAACTCCGATTGTCGTAGAGTCTTGTGCCATACGTCGTTGCGCTCGTCTGAGTTCCGGTTTCATTGTGCCCGGCCGCGTCAGTTGGCGTCCCGCCAGTACCCCCGACACGCGGAGAGGTGCTCGGGCCCGTTCATTGCTGCTTGCAGCTTTAATTATTATTATTATTATTATTATTATTATTATTATTATTATTATTATTATTATTATTAGGGTTCAAGCCCTGAAGGGGCAGAACCCCATTGAGTTTGTGCTGATTTATTATTAGGGTTCAAACCCCGAAGGGGTAGAACCCTGTTGAGTTTGTGCCGGTTTATTATTATTAGGGTTCAAACCCCGAAGGGGTAGAACCCTATTGTTTCTATGTGAATTTATTATTATTATTTGTTGTCTGCCGCTGCGGCTCAATTTCCCGTGAGCTGGAATGAGATAGAAACATAAAACTTGGCACAATAACTGGAAATGATGTGCAAGTGCTTCTCAAGAAATATGACCTCAATCAACCACATGGTGGCGCTGTAATTAACGCACAAAAACGTGATTTTGGAAAGGCCACGCCCCTCACACCGTAAGTCTGATTGATTTGAAATTTGACACACATGTCCAGCTCCGTATGATCTACAAAAAAGCCTCTTGGACCACTAAAGTTTGCCTAACTAGATTTCCGCCATTTTGAGTTTTTTGAAAAACACATTTTTGACATCTCCTCCTAAACCGTTGGTCCGATTGGTACCAAATTTGCTGCGGATCATTATTGGATGAAGCCAATCAAATGTTGTCAAAAGCTTTTTGATATCTCATTGTGTTTTGAAGATAATGATCAACAAACTTTTCACTGGGCGGAGCTTAGCCATAATTCATTCATTGACCATTAGTCTAATCATCATAAATCTTGGTAGATATGTTCAATACGTGTTTGGAAATAGGTGTACCAAAGCATTTTCTGCTCGACCTGTAGGGGGCGCCAAAACTATCAAAAACTTGTACCTCAAGATCTGGTGGACAGAATTTCATCAAATTTAGTGCACATGCTCTGGGGGCAAGTATTAACCAAGATCTAAAGTGTCATATTGATCGGTGCATGTGTGCGTGGCCTATTTAGCATGTTATGCTAAATTATGCCTCTGCTCAATTTGCTGTGAGCTGGAACGAGCTAGAGACATGAAACTTGGTACCATAGCTGTACATGATGTCATAATGTTTCACGTAATACATGATCACAATTGGCCACATGGTGGCGCTACAACTATTTCGAGGCCAAGCCCCCTCCCACCATTAGTCCCATTGATTTGAAATTTGACAGACATGTGCTGCTGAATGTGCTCTACAAAAAAGCCTCTTGGACCACTTAAGTCCGCCTTCTAGATTTTCCTCCATTTTGAATAATTTGAAAAACACATTTTTGACATCTCCTCCTGAACTTTAAGGCGGCGGGGCTTAGCAGGAAAAAAACGTAATTCATTGACCATTAATCCATCCCTTCTAAGATTGTGCCAGTTCGGGGCTTAAACCCTAATAATAACACTATTGTTTTTGTACTGATTTGTTATTAGGGTTCAAGCCCCGAAGGGGCAGAACCCTATTGAGTTTGTGCCGGTTTGTTATTAGGGTTTAAGCCCCGAAGGGGCTAATCCCTATTGTTTTTGTGCTGATTTGTTATTATTAGGGTTCAGACCCCGAAGGGGTAGAACCCTATTGTTTTTGTGCCGATTTGTTATTATTTGTTGTCTTATGCCGCGGCTGAAATTCCTGTGAGCTGGAATGAGCTAGAAACATGAAACTTGGCACAATAACTGGAAATGATGTGCAAATACTTCTCAAGAAATATGACCACAATCGTCCGCACAAAAGTCCAATTGACTTGAAATTTGACACACATGTCCAGCTTCGTGTGATCTACAAAAAATCCTGTGGGACCACTAAAGTCCGCCTAACTAGATTTTCCGCCATCTTGAATTTTTTGAAAAACACATTTTTGACATCTCCTCCTAAACCGTAGGTCCGATTGGTACCAAATTTTCTGTGGATCATTATTGGACTAAGCTCATCTAAAGTTGCATAAAACGTGTGGACATCCCATTGCGTTTTGAAGATAATGATCAACAAACCTTTCAATGGGCGGGGCTTAGGAGGGAATTGGCCATAATTCATTGACCATTAATCCAATCATCAGAAATCTTGGTAGATATCTTCAGTATGTGTTTGGGAATAGCGGTACCAAAAATTTCGTGCTCGACCCATAGGGGGCGCCAAAAACATAAAAAACTTGTACCTCAAGATCCGGTGGACAGAATTTTATCAAATTTGGTACACATGCTCTGGGGGCAAGTATTAACTAAGATCTGAAGTGTCATATTGATCGGTGCAAGTGGGCGTGGCCTATTTAGCATTTTATGCGAAATTATGCCTTTGCTCAACTTGCTGTGAGCTGGAACAAGCTAGAGACGTGAAACTTGGTACCATAACTGTACATACCAGTTTATACTGGTTTAGACCGGTTTATACTGGTTTATACCGGTTTATACCGGTTTATACTGGTTTAAACCGGTTTTAACTGGTTTATACTGGGGACTCCCCCCACAGACGGTTTATACCGGTTTATACTGGTTTATACCGGTTAATACTGGTTTATACTAGTTTAAACCGCTTTATACTGGTTTTAACCGGTTTATACTGGTTTATACCGGTTCATACTGGTTTAGACCGGTTTATACTGGTTTATACTGGGGACTCCTCCACTGACGGTTTCTACCGGTTTATACTGGTTTAAACCGGTTTATACTGGGGACTCCTCCCAAAGACAGTTTATACCGGTTTATACAGGTTTAAACCGGTTTATACTGGGGACTCGTCCCAAAGACGGTTTATACCAGTTTTTACTGGTTTATACCGGTTTATACCGGTTTATACTGGTTTATACCGGTTTATATTGGTTTAAATCGGTTTATACTGGTTTATAATGGTTTATACCGGTTTATACCGGTTTATACAGGTTTAAACCGGTTTATACTGGGGACTCGTCCCAAAGACGGTTTATACCGGTTTATACAGGTTTAAACCGGTTTATACTGGGGACTCGTCCCAAAGACGGTTTATACCGGTTTTTACTGGTTTATACCGGTTTATACCGGTTTATACTGGTTTATACTGGTTTATATTGGGGACTCTTCCCACAGACGGTTTATACCGGTTTATACCGGTTTATACTGGTCTATACTGGGGACTCCTCCCACAGACGGATTATACCGGTTTATACTAGTTTATACCGGTTTATACTGGTTTATATTGGGGACTCTTCCCACAGACGGTTTATACCGGTTTAAACCGGTTTATACTGGGGACTCGTCCCAAAGACGGTTTATACCAGTTTTTACTGGTTTATACCGGTTTATACCAGTTTATACTGGTTTATACTGGTTTATATTGGTTTAAATCGGTTTATACTGGTTTATAATGGTTTATACCGGTTTATACCGGTTTATACAGGTTTAAACCGGTTTATACTGGGGACTCGTCCCAAAGACGGTTTATACCGGTTTATACAGGTTTAAACCGGTTTATACTGGGGACTCGTCCCAAAGACGGTTTATACCGGTTTTTACTGGTTTATACCGGTTTATACCGGTTTATACTGGTTTATACTGGTTTATATTGGGGACTCTTCCCACAGACGGTTTATACCGGTTTATACCGGTTTATACTGGTCTATACTGGGGACTCCTCCCACAGACGGATTATACCGGTTTATACTAGTTTATACCGGTTTATACTGGTTTATATTGGGGACTCTTCCCACAGACGGTTTATACCGGTTTAAACCGGTTTAAACCGGTTTTAACTGGTTTATACTGGGGACTCCCCCCACAGACGGTTTATACCGGTTTATACTGGTTTATACCGGTTAATACTGGTTTATACTGGTTTATATTGGGGACTCTTCCCACAGACGGTTTATACCGGTTTATACCGGTTTATACTGGTCTATACTGGGGACTCCTCCCACAGACGGATTATACCGGTTTATACCGGTTTATACTGGTTTATACTGGTTTATATTGGGGACTCTTCCCACAGACGGTTTATACCGGTTTAAACCGGTTTATACTGGTCTATACTGGGGACTCCTCCCACAGACGGATTATACCGGTTTATACTGGTTTATACCGGTTTATACTGGTTTAAACCGGTTGATACCTTTTTATACTGGTTTATACTAGTTTAAACCTGTTTGTACTGGTTTATACTGGGGACTCCTCCCACAGACGGTTTATACCGGTTTATACCGGTTTATACTGGTTTAGACCGGTTTATACTGGTTTATACCGGTTTATACCGGTTTATACTGGTTTAAACCGGTTTTAACTGGTTTATACTGGGGACTCCCCCCACAGACGGTTTATACCGGTTTATACTGGTTTATACCGGTTAATACTGGTTTATACTGGTTTAAACCGCTTTATACTGGTTTTAACCGGTTTATACTGGTTTATAATGGTTTATACCGGTTTAAACCGGTTTTATACAGGTTTAAACCGGTTTATACTGGGGACTCGTCCCAAAGACGGTTTATACCGGTTTTTACTGGTTTATACCGGTTTATACCGGTTTATACTGGTTTATACTGGTTTATATTGGGGACTCTTCCCACAGACGGTTTATACCGGTTTATACCGGTTTATAATGGTTTAAACCGGTTTATACTGGTCTATACTGGGGACTCCTCCCACAGACGGATTATACCGGTTTATACTGGTTTATACCGGTTTATACTGGTTTAAACCGGTTGATACCTTTTTATACTGGTTTATACTAGTTTAAACCTGTTTATACTGGTTTATACTGGGGACTCCTCCCACAGACGGTTTATACCGGTTTATACTTGTTTAAACCGGTTTATACTGGTTTATACCTGTTTATACCAGTTTATACTGGTTTATACCGGTTTATACTGGTTTATACCGGTTTATACCGGTTTATACTGGTTTAAACCGGTTTTAACTGGTTTATACTGGGGACTCCCCCCACAGACGGTTTATACCGGTTTATACTGGTTTATACCGGTTAATACTGGTTTATACTGGTTTAAACCGCTTTAAACTGGTTTTAACCGGTTTATACTGGTTTATACCGGTTCATACTGGTTTAGACCGGTTTATACTGGTTTATACTGGGGACTCCTCCCACAGACGGTTTATACCGGTTTATACTGGTTTAAACCGGTTTATACTGGGGACTCCTCCCAAAGACGGTTTATACCAGTTTATACTGGTTTATACCGGTTTATACCGGTTTATACTGGTTTATACTGGTTTATATTGGGGACTCTTCCCACAGAAGGTTTATACCGGTTTATACCGGTTTATACTGGTTTAAACCGGTTTATACTGGTCTATATGGGGGACTCCTCCCACAGACGGATTATACCGGTTAATACTGGTTTTTACCGTTTTATACTGTTTTAAACCGGTTGATATCTTTTATACTGTTTTTTACTAGTTTAAACCTGTTTATACTGGTTTAAACCGCTTTATACTGGTTTTAACCGTGTTATACTGGTTTATACTGGGGACTCCTCCCACATACGGTTTATACCGGTTTATACTTGTTTAAACCGGTTTATACGGGTTTATACCGGTTTATACCGGTTTATACCTGTTTATTCTGGGGACTCGTCCCACAGACGGTTTATACCGGTTTATACTTGTTTAAACCGGTTTATACTGGTTTATACTGGTTTATACCGGTTTATACTGGTTTAAACCGGTTTATACTGGTTTAAACTGGTTGATACCTTTTTATACTGGTTTATACTAGTTTAAACCTGTTTATACCGGTTTATACTGGTTTATACCGGTTAATACTGGTTTATACTGGTTTATATTGGGGACTCTTCCCACAGACGGTTTATACCGGTTTATACCGGTTTATACTGGTCTATACTGGGGACTCCTCCCACAGACGGATTATACCGGTTTATACCGGTTTATACTGGTTTATACTGGTTTATATTGGGGACTCTTCCCACAGACGGTTTATACCGGTTTAAACCGGTTTATACTGGTCTATACTGGGGACTCCTCCCACAGACGGATTATACCGGTTTATACTGGTTTATACCGGTTTATACTGGTTTAAACCGGTTGATACCTTTTTATACTGGTTTATACTAGTTTAAACCTGTTTGTACTGGTTTATACTGGGGACTCCTCCCACAGACGGTTTATACCGGTTTATACCGGTTTATACTGGTTTAGACCGGTTTATACTGGTTTATACCGGTTTATACCGGTTTATACTGGTTTAAACCGGTTTTAACTGGTTTATACTGGGGACTCCCCCCACAGACGGTTTATACCGGTTTATACTGGTTTATACCGGTTAATACTGGTTTATACTGGTTTAAACCGCTTTATACTGGTTTTAACCGGTTTATACTGGTTTATAATGGTTTGTACCGGTTTAAACCGGTTTTATACAGGTTTAAACCGGTTTATACTGGGGACTCGTCCCAAAGACGGTTTATACCGGTTTTTACTGGTTTATACCGGTTTATACCGGTTTATACTGGTTTATACTGGTTTATATTGGGGACTCTTCCCACAGACGGTTTATACCGGTTTATACCGGTTTATAATGGTTTAAACCGGTTTATACTGGTCTATACTGGGGACTCCTCCCACAGACGGATTATACCGGTTTATACTGGTTTATACCGGTTTATACTGGTTTAAACCGGTTGATACCTTTTTATACTGGTTTATACTAGTTTAAACCTGTTTATACTGGTTTATACTGGGGACTCCTCCCACAGACGGTTTATACCGGTTTATACTTGTTTAAACCGGTTTATACTGGTTTATACCTGTTTATACCAGTTTATACTGGTTTAGACCGGTTTATACTGGTTTATACCGGTTTATACCGGTTTATACTGGTTTAAACCGGTTTTAACTGGTTTATACTGGGGACTCCCCCCACAGACGGTTTATACCGGTTTATACTGGTTTATACCGGTTAATACTGGTTTATACTGGTTTAAACCGCTTTAAACTGGTTTTAACCGGTTTATACTGGTTTATACCGGTTCATACTGGTTTAGACCGGTTTATACTGGTTTATACTGGGGACTCCTCCCACAGACGGTTTATACCGGTTTATACTGGTTTAAACCGGTTTATACTGGGGACTCCTCCCAAAGACGGTTTATACCAGTTTATACTGGTTTATACCGGTTTATACCGGTTTATACTGGTTTATACTGGTTTATATTGGGGACTCTTCCCACAGAAGGTTTATACCGGTTTATACCGGTTTATACTGGTTTAAACCGGTTTATACTGGTCTATATGGGGGACTCCTCCCACAGACGGATTATACCGGTTAATACTGGTTTTTACCGTTTTATACTGTTTTAAACCGGTTGATATCTTTTATACTGTTTTTTACTAGTTTAAACCTGTTTATACTGGTTTAAACCGCTTTATACTGGTTTTAACCGTGTTATACTGGTTTATACTGGGGACTCCTCCCACATACGGTTTATACCGGTTTATACTTGTTTAAACCGGTTTATACGGGTTTATACCGGTTTATACCGGTTTATACCTGTTTATTCTGGGGACTCGTCCCACAGACGGTTTATACCGGTTTATACTTGTTTAAACCGGTTTATACTGGTTTATACTGGTTTATACCGGTTTATACTGGTTTAAACCGGTTTATACTGGTTTAAACTGGTTGATACCTTTTTATACTGGTTTATACTAGTTTAAACCTGTTTATACTGGTTTATACTGGGGACTCCTCCCACAGACGGTTTATACCGGTTTATACCGGTTTATACTGGTTTAGACCGGTTTATACTGGTTTATACCGGTTTATACCGGTTTATACTGGTTTAAACCGGTTTATACTGGTCTATACGGGGGACTCCTCCCACAGACGGATTATACCGGTTAATATTGGTTTTTACCGTTTTATACTGGTTTAAACCGGTTGATACCTTTTTATACTGGTTTTTACTAGTTTAAACCTGTTTATACTGGTTTAAACCGCTTTATACTGGTTTTAACCGTGTTATACTGGTTTATACTGGTGACTCCTCCCACATACGGTTTATACCGGTTTATAGTGGTTTATACCGGTTTATACTGGTTTATACCGGTTTATACAGGTTTAAACCGGTTTATACCGGTTTATAATGGTTTATACTGGTTTATACTGGTTTAAACCGGTTTATACCGGTTTATACCGGTTTATACCGGTTTATACCTGTTTATACTGGGGACTCGTCCCACAGACGGTTTATACCGGTTTATACCGGTTTATACTGGTTTAAACCGGTTTATACTGGTTTATACTGGTTTATACCGGTTTATACCGGTTTATACTGGTTTATACTGGTTTATACCGGTTTATACCGGTTTATACTGGTTTATACCGGTTTATACTGGTTTATACTGGTTTAAACCCGTTGATGTGGTTTAAACCACAAAAATCTATATAACACACTAAAGGAAAGGGAAAAAGCACAAAAGCATAATAGGTCCCTTTTAAAAGTAGTTCACTTGTGCATTCATCCATCTTTCACATTATCATTTAGCTTGTTTTTGTTTACGGAAAAATACACATTTTGTCATGGTTCAATGGTTACTTTCTTATTTAGTTTTTATTGTCATTTTCAGCCTGAAAAAAAGGTCATCAATGAATATTTTTCCTCATAGTTTTCGCTGATGAAATTAACACGGCAGTTAAGTTTGGGTACCTTAAATTACTTGGGTGAAAGTAAAACAAAGGGTTTGTTCAGGGCAATTAATTGTTCACCATAACATTTAAGGAAGTTTAGGGGATGATGAATTCAAAGCGTTTGTGCACTCTAACCACCACCCTGACATCCATATCCGGTTTATACCGGTTTATACTGGTTTAAACCGGTTTATACTCGGGACTCCTCCCACATACGGTTTATACCGGTTTATACTTGTTTAAACCGGTTTATACGGGTTTATACCGGTTTATACGGGTTTATACCTGTTTATTCTGGGGACTCGTCCCACAGACGGTTTATACCGGTTTATACTTGTTTAAACCGGTTTATACTGGTTTATACTGGTTTATACCGGTTTATACTGGTTTAAACCGGTTTATACTGGTTTAAACTGGTTGATACCTTTTTATACTGGTTTATACTAGTTTAAACCTGTTTATACTGGTTTATACTGGGGACTCCTCCCACAGACGGTTTATACCGGTTTATACCGGTTTATACTGGTTTAGACCGGTTTATACTGGTTTATACCGGTTTATACCGGTTTATACTGGTTTAAACCGGTTTATACTGGTCTATACGGGGGACTCCTCCCACAGACGGATTATACCGGTTAATATTGGTTTTTACCGTTTTATACTGGTTTAAACCGGTTGATACCTTTTTATACTGTTTTTTACTAGTTTAAACCTGTTTATAGTGGTTTAAACCGCTTTATACTGGTTTTAACCGTGTTATACTGGTTTATACTGGTGACTCCTCCCACATACGGTTTATACCGGTTTATACTTGTTTAAACCGGTTTATACTGGTTTATACCTGTTTATACCAGTTTATACTGGTTTATACTGGTTTATACTAGTTTATACTGGTTTAAACCGGTTTATACCGGTTTATACCGGTTTATACCGGTTTATACCGGTTTATTCTGGGGACTCGTCCCACAGACGGTTTATACCGGTTTATACCGGTTTATACTGGTTTAAACCGGTTTATACTGGTTTATACTGGTTTATACCGGTTTATACCGGTTTATACTGGTTTATACTGGTTTATACCGGTTTATACCGGTTTATACTGGTTTATACCGGTTTATACTGGTTTATACTGGTTTAAACCCGTTGATGTGGTTTAAACCACAAAAATCTATATAACACACTAAAGGAAAGGGAAAAAGCACAAAAGCATAATAGGTCCCTTTTAAAAGTAGTTCACTTGTGCATTCATCCATCTTTCACATTATCATTTAGCTTGTTTTTGTTTACGGAAAAATACACATTTTGTCATGGTTCAATGGTTACTTTCTTATTTAGTTTTTATTGTCATTTTCAGCCTGAAAAAAAGGTCATCAATGAATATTTTTCCTCATAGTTTTCGCTGATGAAATTAACACGGCAGTTAAGTTTGGGTACCTTAAATTACTTGGGTGAAAGTAAAACAAAGGGTTTGTTCAGGGCAATTAATTGTTCACTATAACATTTAAGGAAGTTTAGGGGATGATGAATTCAAAGCGTTTGTGCACTCTACCCACCACCCTGACATCCATATCCGGTTTATACCGGTTTATACTGGTTTAAACCGGTTTATACTGGGGACTCCTCCCAAAGACGGTTTATACCGGTTTATACTGGTTTAAATCGGTTTATACTGGTTTATAATGGTTTATACCGGTTTATACCGGTTTATACAGGTTTAAACCGGTTTATACTGGGGACTCGTCCCAAAGACGGTTTATACCGGTTTATACAGGTTTAAACCGGTTTATACTGGGGACTCGTCCCAAAGACGGTTTATACCGGTTTTTACTGGTTTATACCGGTTTATACCGGTTTATACTGGTTTATACTGGTTTATATTGGGGACTCTTCCCACAGACAGTTTATACCGGTTTATACCGGTTTATAATGGTTTAAACCGGTTTATACTGGTCTATACTGGGGACTCCTCCCACAGACGGATTATACCGGTTTATACTGGTTAATACCGGTTTATACTGGTTTAAACCGGTTGATACCTTTTTATACTGGTTTATACTAGTTTAAACCTGTTTATACTGGTTTATACTGGGGACTCCTCCCACAGACGGTTTATACCGGTTTATACCGGTTTATACTGGTTTAGACCGGTTTATACTGGTTTATACCGGTTTATACCGGTTTATACTGGTTTATACTGGTTTATATTGGGGACTCTTCCCACAGAAGGTTTATACCGGTTTATACCGGTTTATACTGGTTTAAACCGGTTTATACTGGTCTATACGGGGGACTCCTCCCACAGACGGATTATACCGGTTAATACTGGTTTTTACCGTTTTATACTGGTTTAAACCGGTTGATACCTTTTTATACTGTTTTTTACTAGTTTAAACCTGTTTATACTGGTTTAAACCGCTTTATACTTGTTTTAACCGTGTTATACTGGTTTATACTGGGGACTCCTCCCACATACGGTTTATACCGGTTTATACTTGTTTAAACCGGTTTATACGGGTTTATACCGGTTTATACCGGTTTATACCTGTTTATTCTGGGGACTCGTCCCACAGACGGTTTATACCGGTTTATACCGGTTTATACTGGTTTAAACCGGTTTATACTGGTTTATACTGGTTTATACCGGTTTATACTGGTTTATACTGGTTTAAACCCGTTGATGTGGTTTAAACCACAAAAATCTATATAACACACTAAAGGAAAGGGAAAAAGCACAAAAGCATAATAGGTCCCTTTTAAAAGTAGTTCACTTGTGCATTCATCCATCTTTCACATTATCATTTAGCTTGTTTTTGTTTACGGAAAAATACACATTTTGTCATGGTTCAATGGTTACTTTCTTATTTAGTTTTTATTGTCATTTTCAGCCTGAAAAAAAGGTCATCAATGAATATTTTTCCTCATAGTTTTCGCTGATGAAATTAACACGGCAGTTAAGTTTGGGTACCTTAAATTACTTGGTTGAAAGTAAAACAAAGGGTTTGTTCAGGGCAATTAATTGTTCACTATAACATTTAAGGAAGTTTAGGGGATGATGAATTCAAAGCGTTTGTGCACTCTACCCACCACCCTGACATCCATATCCGGTTTATACCGGTTTATACTGGTTTAAACCGGTTTATACTGGGGACTCCTCCCAAAGACGGTTTATACCGGTTTATACTGGTTTAAATCGGTTTATACTGGTTTATAATGGTTTATACCGGTTTAAACCGGTTTATACAGGTTTAAACCGGTTTATACTGGGGTCTCGTCCCAAAGACGGTTTATACCGGTTTTTACTGGTTTATACCGGTTTATACCGGTTTATACTGGTTTATACTGGTTTATATTGGGGACTCTTCCCACAGACGGTTTATACCGGTTTATACCGGTTTATAATGGTTTAAACCGGTTTATACTGGTCTATACTGGGGACTCCTCCCACAGACGGATTATACCGGTTTATACTGGTTTATACCGGTTTATACTGGTTTAAACCGGTTGATACCTTTTTATACTGGTTTATACTAGTTTAAACCTGTGTATACTGGTTTATACTGGGGACTCCTCCCACAGACGGTTTATACCGGTTTATACCGGTTTAGACCGGTTTATACTGGTTTATACTGGGGACTCCTCCCACAGACGGTTTATACCGGTTTATACTGGTTTATACCGGTTCATACTGGTTTAGACCGGTTTATACTGGTTTATACTGGGGACTCCTCCCACAGACGGTTTATACCGGTTTATACTGGTTTAAACCGGTTTATACTGGGGACTCCTCCCAAAGACGGCTTATACCGGTTTATACTGGTTTATACCGGTTTATACCGGTTTATACTGGTTTATACTGGTTTATATTGGGGACTCTTCCCACAGAAGGTTTATACCGGTTTATACCGGTTTATACTGGTTTAAACCGGTTTATACTGGTCTATACGGGGGACTCCTCCCACAGACGGATTATACCGGTTAATACTGGTTTTTACCGTTTTATACTGGTTTAAACCGGTTGATACCTTTTTATACTGTTTTTTACTAGTTTAAACCTGTTTATACTGGTTTAAACCACTTTATATTGGTTTTAACCGTGTTATACTGGTTTATACTGGGGACTCCTCCCACATACGGTTTATACCGGTTTATACTTGTTTAAACCGGTTTATACGGGTTTATACCGGTTTATACCGGTTTATACCTGTTTATTCTGGGGACTCGTCCCACAGACGGTTTATACCGGTTTATACCGGTTTATACTGGTTTAAACCGGTTTATACTGGTTTATACTGGTTTATACCGGTTTATACTGGTTTATACTGGTTTAAACCCGTTGATGTGGTTTAAACCACAAAAATCTATATAACACACTAAAGGAAAGGGAAAAAGCACAAAAGCATTATAGGTCCCTTTTAAAAGTAGTTCACTTGTGCATTCATCCATCTTTCACATTATCATTTAGCTTGTTTTTGTTTACGGAAAAATACACATTTTGTCATGGTTCAATGGTTACTTTCTTATTTAGTTTTTATTGTCATTTTCAGCCTGAAAAAAAGGTCATCAATGAATATTTTTCCTCATAGTTTTCGCTGATGAAATTAACACGGCAGTTAAGTTTGGGTACCTTAAATTACTTGGTTGAAAGTAAAACAAAGGGTTTGTTCAGGGCAATTAATTGTTCACTATAACATTTAAGGAAGTTTAGGGGATGATGAATTCAAAGCGTTTGTGCACTCTAACCACCACCCTGACATCCATATCCGGTTTATACCGGTTTATACTGGTTTAAACCGGTTTATACTCGGGACTCCTCCCAAAGACGGTTTATACCGGTTTATACTGGTTTAAATCGGTTTATACTGGTTTATAATGGTTTATACCGGTTTAAACCGGTTTATACAGATTTAAACCGGTTTATATTGGGGACTCATCCCAAAGACGGTTTATACAGATTTAAACCGGTTTATACTGGAGACTCGTCCCAAAGACGGTTTATACCGGTTTTTACTGGTTTATACCGGTTTATACCGGTTTATACTGGTTTATACCGGTTTATACCGGTTTATACTGGTTTAGACCGGTTTATACTGGTTTATACCGGTTTATACCGGTTTATACTGGTTTAAACCGGTTTTAACTGGTTTATACTGGGGACTCCCCCCACAGACGGTTTATACCGGTTTATACTGGTTTATACCGGTTAATACTGGTTTATACTGGTTTAAACCGCTTTATACTGGTTTTAACCGGTTTATACTGGTTTATACCGGTTCATACTGGTTTAGACCGGTTTATACTGGTTTATACTGGGGACTCCTCCCACAGACGGTTTATACCGGTTTATACTGGTTTAAACCGGTTTATACTGGGGACTCCTCCCAAAGACGGTTTATACTGGTTTATACCGGTTTATACCGGTTTATACTGGTTTATACTGGTTTATATTGGGGACTCTTCCCACAGAAGGTTTATACCGGTTTATACCGGTTTATACTGGTTTAAACCGGTTTATACTGGTCTATACGGGGGACTCCTCCCACAGACGGATTATACCGGTTAATACTGGTTTTTACCGTTTTATACTGGTTTAAACCGGTTGATACCTTTTTATACTGTTTTTTACTAGTTTAAACCTGTTTATACTGGTTTAAACCGCTTTATACTGGTTTTAACCGTGTTATACTGGTTTATACTGGGGACTCCTCCCACATACGGTTTATACCGGTTTATACTTGTTTAAACCGGTTTATACGGGTTTATACCGGTTTATACCGGTTTATACCTGTTTATTCTGGGGACTCGTCCCACAGACGGTTTATACCGGTTTATACCGGTTTATACAGGTTTAAACCGGTTTATACTGGGGTCTCGTCCCAAAGACGGTTTATACCGGTTTTTACTGGTTTATACCGGTTTATACCGGTTTATACTGGTTTATACTGGTTTATATTGGGGACTCTTCCCACAGACGGTTTATACCGGTTTATACCGGTTTATAATGGTTTAAACCGGTTTATACTGGTCTATACTGGGGACTCCTCCCACAGACGGATTATACCGGTTTATACTGGTTTATACCGGTTTATACTGGTTTAAACCGGTTGATACCTTTTTATACTGGTTTATACTAGTTTAAACCTGTGTATACTGGTTTATACTGGGGACTCCTCCCACAGACGGTTTATACCGGTTTATACCGGTTTAGACCGGTTTATACTGGTTTATACTGGGGACTCCTCCCACAGACGGTTTATACCGGTTTATACTGGTTTATACCGGTTCATACTGGTTTAGACCGGTTTATACTGGTTTATACTGGGGACTCCTCCCACAGACGGTTTATACCGGTTTATACTGGTTTAAACCGGTTTATACTGGGGACTCCTCCCAAAGACGGTTTATACCGGTTTATACTGGTTTATACCGGTTTATACCGGTTTATACTGGTTTATACTGGTTTATATTGGGGACTCTTCCCACAGAAGGTTTATACCGGTTTATACCGGTTTATACTGGTTTAAACCGGTTTATACTGGGGACTCCTCCCAAAGACGGTTTATACCGGTTAATACTGGTTTTTACCGTTTTATACTGGTTTAAACCGGTTGATACCTTTTTATACTGTTTTTTACTAGTTTAAACCTGTTTATACTGGTTTAAACCGCTTTATACTGGTTTTAACCGTGTTATACTGGTTTATACTGGGGACTCCTCCCACATACGGTTTATACCGGTTTATACTTGTTTAAACCGGTTTATACGGGTTTATACCGGTTTATACCGGTTTATACCTGTTTATTCTGGGGACTCGTCCCACAGACGGTTTATACCGGTTTATACCGGTTTATACTGGTTTAAACCGGTTTATACTGGTTTATACTGGTTTATACCGGTTTATACTGGTTTATACTGGTTTAAACCCGTTGATGTGGTTTAAACCACAAAAATCTATATAACACACTAAAGGAAAGGGAAAAAGCACAAAAGCATTATAGGTCCCTTTTAAAAGTAGTTCACTTGTGCATTCATCCATCTTTCACATTATCATTTAGCTTGTTTTTGTTTACGGAAAAATACACATTTTGTCATGGTTCAATGGTTACTTTCTTATTTAGTTTTTATTGTCATTTTCAGCCTGAAAAAAAGGTCATCAATGAATATTTTTCCTCATAGTTTTCGCTGATGAAATTAACACGGCAGTTAAGTTTGGGTACCTTAAATTACTTGGTTGAAAGTAAAACAAAGGGTTTGTTCAGGGCAATTAATTGTTCACTATAACATTTAAGGAAGTTTAGGGGATGATGAATTCAAAGCGTTTGTGCACTCTACCCACCACCCTGACATCCATATCCGGTTTATACCGGTTTATACTGGTTTAAACCGGTTTATACTGGGGACTCCTCCCAAAGACGGTTTATACAGATTTAAACCGTTTTATACTGGGGACTCGTCCCAAAGACGGTTTATACCGGTTTTTACTGGTTTATACCGGTTTATACCGGTTTATACTGGTTTATACCGGTTTATACCGGTTTATACTGGTTTAGACCGGTTTATACTGGTTTATACCGGTTTATACCGGTTTATACTGGTTTAAACCGGTTTTAACTGGTTTATACTGGGGACTCCCCCCACAGACGGTTTATACCGGTTTATACTGGTTTATACCGGTTTATACTGGTTTATAATGGTTTATACCGGTTTAAACCGGTTTATACAGGTTTAAACCGGTTTGTACTGGGGACTCATCCCAAAGACGGTTTATACCGGTTTATACAGGTTTAAACCGGTTTATACTGGGGACTCGTCCCAAAGACGGTTTATACCGGTTTTTACTGGTTTATACCGGTTTATACCGGTTTATACTGGTTTATACTGCTTTATATTGGGGACTCTTCCCACAGACGGTTTATACCGGTTTATACCGGTTTAGAATGGTTTAAACCTGTTTATACTGGTTTATACTGGGTACTCCTCCCACAGACGGTTTATACCGGTTTATACCGGTTTATACTGGTTTAGACCGGTTTATACTGGTTTATACTGGGGACTCCTCCCACAGACGGTTTATACCGGTTTATACCGGTTTATACTGGTTTAGACCGGTTTATACTGGGCTATACGGGGGACTCCTCCCACAGACGGATTATACCGGTTAATACTGGTTTTTACCGTTTTATACTGGTTTAAACCGGTTGATACCTTTTTATACTGTTTTTTACTAGTTTAAACCTGTTTATACTGGTTTAAACCACTTTATATTGGTTTTAACCGTGTTATACTGGTTTATACTGGGGACTCCTCCCACATACGGTTTATACCGGTTTATACTTGTTTAAACCGGTTTATACGGGTTTATACCGGTTTATACCGGTTTATACCTGTTTATTCTGGGGACTCGTCCCACAGACGGTTTATACCGGTTTATACCGGTTTATACTGGTTTGAACCGGTTTATAATGGTTTAAACCGGTTTATACTGGTCTATACTGGGGACTCCTCCCACAGACGGATTATACCGGTTTATACCGGTTTATAATGGTTTAAACCGGTTTATACTGGTCTATACTGGGGACTCCTCCCACAGACGGATTATACCGGTTTATACTGGTTTATACTAGTTTAAACCTGTTTATACTGGTTTATACTGGGGACTCCTCCCACAGACGGTTTATACCGGTTTATACCGGTTTATACTGGTTTAGACCGGTTTATACTGGTCTATACGGGGGACTCCTCCCACAGACGGATTATACCGGTTAATACTGGTTTTTACCGTTTTATACTGGTTTAAACCGGTTGATACCTTTTTATACTGTTTTTTACTAGTTTCAACCTGTTTATACTGGTTTAAACCGCTTTATACTGGTTTTAACCGTGTTATACTGATTTATACTGGGGACTCCTCCCACATACGGTTTATACCGGTTTATACTTGTTTAAACCGGTTTATACTGGTTTATACCTGTTTATACCAGTTTATACTGGTTTATACTAGTTTATACTGGTTTAAACCGGTTTATACGGGTTTATACCGGTTTATACCGGTTTATACCTGTTTATTCTGGGGACTCGTCCCTCAGACGGTTTATACCGGTTTATACCGGTTTATACTGGTTTAAACCGGTTTATACCGGTTTATACTGGTTTATACCGGTTTATACCGGTTTATACTGGTTTATACTGGTTTATACCGGTTTATACCGGTTTATACTGGTTTATACCGGTTTATACTGGTTTATACTGGTTTAAACCCGTTGATGTTGTTTTAAACCACAAAAATCTATATAACACACTAAAGGAAAGGGAAAAAGCACAAAAGCATAATAGGTCCCTTTTAAAAGTAGTTCACTTGTGCATTCATCCATCTTTCACATTATCATTTAGCTTGTTTTTGTTTACGGAAAAATACACATTTTGTCATGGTTCAATGGTTACTTTCTTATTTAGTTTTTATTGTCATTTTCAGCCTGAAAAAAAGGTCATCAATGAATATTTTTCCTCATAGTTTTCGCTGATGAAATTAACACGGCAGTTAAGTTTGGGTACCTTAAATTACTTGGTTGAAAGTAAAACAAAGGGTTTGTTCAGGGCAATTAATTGTTCACTATAACATTTAAGGAAGTTTAGGGGATGATGAATTCAAAGCGTTTGTGCACTCTACCCACCACCCTGACATCCATATCCGGTTTATACCGGTTTATACTGGTTTAAACCGGTTTATACTGGGGACTCCTCCCAAAGACGGTTTATACCGGTTTATACTGGTTTAAATCGGTTTATACTGGTTTATAATGGTTTATACCGGTTTAAACCGGTTTATACTGGGGACTCCTCCCAAAGACGGTTTATACCGGTTTATACTGGTTTAAATCGGTTTATACTGGTTTATAATGGTTTATACCGGTTTAAACCGGTTTATACAGGGGACTCGTCCCAAAGACGGTTTATACCGGTTTATACAGGTTTAAACCGGTTTATACTGGGGACTCGTCCCAAAGACGGTTTATACCGTTTTTTACTGGTTTATACCGGTTTATACCGGTTTATACTGGTTTATACTGGTTTATATTGGGGACTCTTCCCACAGACGGTTTATACCGGTTTATACCGGTTTATAATGGTTTAAACCGGTTTATACTGGTCTATACTGGGGACTCCTCCCACAGACGGATTATACCGGTTTATACTGGTTTATACCGGTTTATACTGGTTTAAACCGGTTGATACCTTTTTATACTGGTTTATACTAGTTTAAACCTGTTTATACTGGTTTATACTGGGGACTCCTTCCACAGACGGTTTATACCGGTTTATACCGATTTATACTGGTTTAGACCGGTTTATACTGGTTTATACCGGTTTATACCGGTTTATACTGGTTTAAACCGGTTTTAACTGGTTTATACTGGGGACTCCCCCCAAAGACGGTTTATACCGGTTTATACTGGTTTATACCGGTTAATACTGGTTTATACTGGTTTAAACCGCTTTATACTGGTTTTAACCGGTTTTTTACCGGTTTATACTGGTTTAAACCGGTTTATACTGGGGACTCCTCCCAAAGACGGTTTATACCGGTTTATACTGGTTTATACTGGTTTAAACCGCTTTATACTGGTTTTAACCGGTTTATACTGGTTTATACCGGTTCATACTGGTTTATACCGGTTTATACCGGTTTATACTGGTTTAGACCGGTTTATACTGGTTTATACCGGTTTATACCGGTTTATACTGGTTTAAACCGGTTTTTACTGGTTTATACTGGGGACTCCCCCCAAAGACGGTTTATACCGGTTTATACTGGTTTATACCGGTTAATACTGGTTTATACTGGTTTAAACCGCTTTATACTGGTTTTAACCGGTTTATACTGGTTTATAGCGGTTCATACTGGCTTATACCGGTTTATACTGGTTTAAACCGGTTTATACTGGGGACTCCTCCCAAAGACGGTTTATACCGGTTTATACTGGTTTATACCGGTTTATACCGGTTTATACTGGTTTATACTGGTTTATATTGGGGACTCTTCCCACAGAAGGTTTATACCGGTTTATACCGGTTTATACTGGTTTAAATCGGTTTATACTGGTTTATAATGGTTTATACCGGTTTAAACCGGTTTATACAGGTTTAAACCGGTTTACACTGGGGACTCGTCCCAAAGACGGTTTATACCGGTTTATACAGGTTTAAACCGGTTTATACTGGGGACTCGTCCCAAACACGGTTTATACCGGTTTTTACTGGTTTATACCGGTTTAAACCGGTTTTAACAGGTTTATACTGGGGACTCCCCCCAAAGACGGTTTATACCGGTTTATACTGGTTTATACCGGTTAATACTGGTTTATACTGGTTTAAACCGCTTTATACTGGTTTTAACCGGTTTATACTGGTTTATAGCGGTTCATACTGGTTTATACCGGTTTATACTGGTTTAAACCGGTTTACACTGGGGACTCGTCCCAAAGACGGTTTATACCGGTTTATACAGGTTTAAACCGGTTTATACTGGGGACTCGTCCCAAACACGGTTTATACCGGTTTTTACTGGTTTATACCGGTTTATACCGGTTTATACTGGTTTATACTGGTTTATATTGGGGACTCTTCCCACAGACGGTTTATACCGGTTTATACCGGTTTATAATGGTTTAAACCGGTTTATACTGGTCTATACTGGGGACTCCTCCCACAGACGGATTATACCGGTTTATACTGGTTTACACCGGTTTATACTGGTTTAAACCGGTTGATACCTTTTTATACTGGTTTATACTAGTTTAAACCTGTTTATACTGGTTTATACTGGGGACTCCTCCCACAGACGGTTTATACCGGTTTATACCGGTTTATACTGGTTTAGACCGGTTTATACTGGTTTATACCGGTTTATACCGGTTTATACTGGTTTAAACCGGTTTATACTGGTCTATACGGGGGACTCCTCCCACAGACGGATTATACCGGTTAATATTGGTTTTTACCGTTTTATACTGGTTTAAACCGGTTGATACCTTTTTATACTGTTTTTTACTAGTTTTAAACCTGTTTATAGTGGTTTAAACCGCTTTATACTGGTTTTAACCATGTTATACTGGTTTATACTGGGGACTCCTCCCACATACGGTTTATACCGGTTTATACTTGTTTAAACCGGTTTATACTGGTTTATACCTGTTTATACCAGTTTATACTGGTTTATACTAGTTTATACTGGTTTAAACCGGTTTATACGGGTTTATACCGGTTTATACCGGTTTATACCTGTTTATTCTGGGGACTCGTCCCACAGACAGTTTATACCGGTTTATACCGGTTTATAATGGTTTAAACCGGTTTATACTGGTTTATACTGGTTTATACCGGTTTATACCGGTTTATACTGGTTTATACTGGTTTATACCGGTTTATACCGGTTTATACTGGTTTATACCGGTTTATACTGGTTTATACTGGTTTAAACCCGTTGATGTGGTTTAAACCACAAAAATCTATATAACACACTAAAGGAAAGGGAAAAAGCACAAAAGCATAATAGGTCCCTTTTAAAAGTAGTTCACTTGTGCATTCATCCATCTTTCACATTATCATTTAGCTTGTTTTTGTTTACGGAAAAATACACATTTTGTCATGGTTCAATGGTTACTTTCTTATTTAGTTTTTATTGTCATTTTCAGCCTGAAAAAAAGGTCATCAATGAATATTTTTCCTCATAGTTTTCGCTGATGAAATTAACACGGCAGTTAAGTTTGGGTACCTTAAATTACTTGGTTGAAAGTAAAACAAAGGGTTTGTTCAGGGCAATTAATTGTTCACTATAACATTTAAGGAAGTTTAGGGGATGATGAATTCAAAGCGTTTGTGCACTCTACCCACCACCCTGACATCCATATCCGGTTTATACCGGTTTATACTGGTTTAAACCGGTTTATACTGGGGACTCCTCCCAAAGACGGTTTATACCGGTTTATACTGGTTTAAATCGGTTTATACTGGTTTATAATGGTTTATACCGGTTTAAACCGGTTTATACTGGGGACTCCTCCCAAAGACGGTTTATACCGGTTTATACTGGTTTAAATCGGTTTATACTGGTTTATAATGGTTTATACCGGTTTAAACCGGTTTATACAGGGGACTCGTCCCAAAGACGGTTTATACCGGTTTATACAGGTTTAAACCGGTTTATACTGGGGACTCGTCCCAAAGACGGTTTATACCGTTTTTTACTGGTTTATACCGGTTTATACCGGTTTATACTGGTTTATACTGGTTTATATTGGGGACTCTTCCCACAGACGGTTTATACCGGTTTATACCGGTTTATAATGGTTTAAACCGGTTTATACTGGTCTATACTGGGGACTCCTCCCACAGACGGATTATACCGGTTTATACTGGTTTATACCGGTTTATACTGGTTTAAACCGGTTGATACCTTTTTATACTGGTTTATACTAGTTTAAACCTGTTTATACTGGTTTATACTGGGGACTCCTTCCACAGACGGTTTATACCGGTTTATACCGATTTATACCGGTTTATACTGGTTTATAACCGGTTTACACCGGTTTGTACTGGTATTAAACCGGTTTTAACTGGTTTATACTGGGGACTCCCCCCAAAGACGGTTTTATACCGGTTTATACTGGTTTATACCGGTTAATACTGGTTTATACTGGTTTAAACCGCTTTATACTGGTTTTAACCGGTTTTTTTACCGGTTTATACTGGTTTTTAAACCGGTTTATACTGGGGAATCCTCCCAAAGACCGGTTTATACCGGTTTATACTGGTTTATACTGGTTTAACCGCTTTATACTGGTTTTTAACCGGTTTATACTGGTTTATACCGGTTCATACTGGTTTATACCGGTTTATTCCGGTTTATACTGGTTTAGACGGTTTATACTGGTTTATACCGGTTTATACCGGTTTATACTGGTTTATACTGGTTTAAACCGGTTTTTACTGGGGACTCCCCCCAAAGACGGTTTATACCGGTTTATACTGGTTTTATACCGGTTAATACTGGTTTATACTGGTTTAAACCGCTTTATACTGGTTTTAACCGGTTTATACTGGTTTAAACCGGTTTATACTGGCTTATACAGGTTTATACTGGTTTATACCGGTTTATACCGGTTTATACCAGTTTATACTGGGGACTCCTCGAACCGACGGTTGATACCGGTTTATACTGGTTTATACTGGTTTTTACTGGTTTATATTGGGGACTCTTCCCACAGAAGGTTTATACCGGTTTATACCGGTTTATACTGGTTTAAATCGGTTTATACTGGTTTATAATGGTTTATACCGGTTTATACCGGTTTATACAGGTTTAAACCGGTTTTACACTGGGACTCGTCCCAAAGACGGTTTATACCGGTTTATACAGGTTTAAACCGGTTTATACTGGGGACTCGTCCCAAACACGGTTTATACCGGTTTTTACTGGTTTATACCGGTTTAAACCGGTTTTAACAGGTTTATACTGGGGACTCCCCCCAAAGACGGTTTATACCGGTTTATACTGGTTTATACCGGTTAATACTGGTTTATACTGGTTTAAACCGCTTTATACTGGTTTTAACCGGTTTATACTGGTTTATAGCGGTTCATACTGGTTTATACCGGTTTATACTGGTTTAAACCGGTTTACACTGGGGACTCGTCCCAAAGACGGTTTATACCGGTTTATACAGGTTTAAACCGGTTTATACTGGGGACTCGTCCCATACACGGTTTATACCGGTTTTTACTGGTTTATACCGGTTTATACCGGTTTATACTGGTTTATACTGGTTTATATTGGGGACTCTTCCCACAGACGGATTATACCGGTTTATACTGGTTTACACCGGTTTATACTGGTTTAAACCGGTTGATACCTTTTTATACTGGTTTATACTAGTTTAAACCTGTTTATACTGGTTTATACTGGGGACTCCTCCCACAGACGGTTTATACCGGTTTATACCGGTTTATACTGGTTTAGACCGGTTTATACTGGTTTATACCGGTTTATACCGGTTTATACTGGTTTAAACCGGTTTATACTGGTCTATACGGGGGACTCCTCCCACAGACGGATTATACCGGTTAATACTGGTTTTTACCGTTTTATACTGGTTTAAACCGGTTGATACCTTTTTATACTGTTTTTTACTAGTTTAAACCTGTTTATACTGGTTTAAACCGCTTTATACTGGTTTTAACCGTGTTATACTGGTTTATACTGGGGACTCCTCCCACATACGGTTTATACCGGTTTATACTTGTTTAAACCGGTTTATACTGGTTTATACCTGTTTATACCAGTTTATACTGGTTTATACTAGTTTATACTGGTTTAAACCGGTTTATACGGGTTTATACCGGTTTATACCGGTTTATACCTGTTTATTCTGGGGACTCGTCCCACAGACGGTTTATACCGGTTTATACCGGTTTATACTGGTTTAAACCGGTTTATACTGGTTTATACTGGTTTATACCGGTTTATACCGGTTTATACTGGTTTATACTGGTTTATACCGGTTTATACCGGTTTATACTGGTTTATACCGGTTTATACTGGTTTATACTGGTTTAAACCCGTTGATGTGGTTTAAACCACAAAAATCTATATAACACACTAAAGGAAAGGGAAAAAGCACAAAAGCATAATAGGTCCCTTTTAAAAGTAGTTCACTTGTGCATTCATCCATCTTTCACATTATCATTTAGCTTGTTTTTGTTTACGGAAAAATACACATTTTGTCATGGTTCAATGGTTACTTTCTTATTTAGTTTTTATTGTCATTTTCAGCCTGAAAAAAAGGTCATCAATGAATATTTTTCCTCATAGTTTTCGCTGATGAAATTAACACGGCAGTTAAGTTTGGGTACCTTAAATTACTTGGTTGAAAGTAAAACAAAGGGTTTGTTCAGGGCAATTAATTGTTCACTATAACATTTAAGGAAGTTTAGGGGATGATGAATTCAAAGCGTTTGTGCACTCTACCCACCACCCTGACATCCATATCCGGTTTATACCGGTTTATACTGGTTTAAACCGGTTTATACTGGGGACTCCTCCCAAAGACGGTTTATACCGGTTTATACTGGTTTAAATCGGTTTATACTGGTTTATAATGGTTTATACCGGTTTAAACCGGTTTATACTGGGGACTCCTCCCAAAGACGGTTTATACCGGTTTATACTGGTTTAAATCGGTTTATACTGGTTTATAATGGTTTATACCGGTTTAAACCGGTTTATACAGGGGACTCGTCCCAAAGACGGTTTATACCGGTTTATACAGGTTTAAACCGGTTTATACTGGGGACTCGTCCCAAAGACGGTTTATACCGTTTTTTACTGGTTTATACCGGTTTGTACCGGTTTATACTGGTTTATACTGGTTTATATTGGGGACTCTTCCCACAGACGGTTTATACCGGTTTATACCGGTTTATAATGGTTTAAACCGGTTTATACTGGTCTATACTGGGGACTCCTCCCACAGACGGATTATACCGGTTTATACTGGTTTATACCGGTTTATACTGGTTTAAACCGGTTGATACCTTTTTATACTGGTTTATACTAGTTTAAACCTGTTTATACTGGTTTATACTGGGGACTCCTTCCACAGACGGTTTATACCGGTTTATACCGATTTATACTGGTTTAGACCGGTTTATACTGGTTTATACCGGTTTATACCGGTTTATACTGGTTTAAACCGGTTTTAACTGGTTTATACTGGGGACTCCCCCCAAAGACGGTTTATACCAGTTTATACTGGTTTATACCGGTTAATACTGGTTTATACTGGTTTAAACCGCTTTATACTGGTTTTAACCGGTTTATACTGGTTTATACCGGTTCATACTGGTTTAGACCGGTTTATACTGGTTTATACTGGGGTCTCCTCCCACAGACGGTTTATACCGGTTTATACTGGTTTAAACCGGTTTATACTGGGGACTCCTCCCAAAGACGGTTTATACCGGTTTATACTGGTTTATACTGGTTTAAACCGCTTTATACTGGTTTTAACCGGTTTATACTGGTTTATACCGGTTCATACTGGTTTATACCGGTTTATACCGGTTTATACTGGTTTAGACCGGTTTATACTGGTTTATACCGGTTTATACCGGTTTATACTGGTTTAAACCGGTTTTAACTGGTTTATACTGGGGACTCCCCCCAAAGACGGTTAATACCGGTTTATACTGGTTTATACCGGTTAATACTGGTTTATACTGGTTTAAACCGCTTTATACTGGTTTTAACCGGTTTATACTGGTTTATAGCGGTTCATACTGGCTTATACCGGTTTATACTGGTTTAAACCGGTTTATACTGGGGACTCCTCCCAAAGACGGTTTATACCGGTTTATACTGGTTTATACCGGTTTATACCGGTTTATACTGGTTTATACTGGTTTATATTGGGGACTCTTCCCACAGAAGGTTTATACCGGTTTATACCGGTTTATACTGGTTTAAATCGGTTTATACTGGTTTATAATGGTTTATACCGGTTTAAACCGGTTTATACAGGTTTAAACCGGTTTACACTGGGGACTCGTCCCAAAGACGGTTTATACCGGTTTATACAGGTTTAAACCGGTTTATACTGGGGACTCGTCCCAAACACGGTTTATACCGGTTTTTACTGGTTTATACCGGTTTAAACCGGTTTTAACAGGTTTATACTGGGGACTCCCCCCAAAGACGGTTTATACCGGTTTATACTGGTTTATACCGGTTAATACTGGTTTATACTGGTTTAAACCGCTTTATACTGGTTTTAACCGGTTTATACTGGTTTATAGCGGTTCATACTGGTTTATACCGGTTTATACTGGTTTAAACCGGTTTACACTGGGGACTCGTCCCAAAGACGGTTTATACCGGTTTATACAGGTTTAAACCGGTTTATACTGGGGACTCGTCCCAAACACGGTTTATACCGGTTTTTACTGGTTTATACCGGTTTATACCGGTTTATACTGGTTTATACTGGTTTATATTGGGGACTCTTCCCACAGACGGTTTATACCGGTTTATACCGGTTTATAATGGTTTAAACCGGTTTATGCTGGTCTATACTGGGGACTCCTCCCACAGACGGATTATACCGGTTTATACTGGTTTACACCGGTTTATACTGGTTTAAACCGGTTGATACCTTTTTATACTGGTTTATACTAGTTTAAACCTGTTTATACTGGTTTATACTGGGGACTCCTCCCACAGACGGTTTATACCGGTTTATACCGGTTTATACTGGTTTAGACCGGTTTATACTGGTTTATACCGGTTTATACCGGTTTATACTGGTTTAAACCGGTTTATACTGGTCTATACGGGGGACTCCTCCCACAGACGGATTATACCGGTTAATATTGGTTTTTACCGTTTTATACTGGTTTAAACCGGTTGATACCTTTTTATACTGTTTTTTACTAGTTTAAACCTGTTTATAGTGGTTTAAACCGCTTTATACTGGTTTTAACCGTGTTATACTGGTTTATACTGGGGACTCCTCCCACATACGGTTTATACCGGTTTATACTTGTTTAAACCGGTTTATACCGGTTTATACTGGTTTATACCGGTTTATACCGGTTTATACTGGTTTATACCGGTTTATACCGGTTTATACTGGTTTATACTGGTTTATACCGGTTTATACCGGTTTATACCGGTTTATACCGGTTTATACTGGTTTATACTGGTTTAAACCCGTTGATGTGGTTTAAACCACAAAAATCTATATAACACACTAAAGGAAAGGGAAAAAGCACAAAAGCATAATAGGTCCCTTTTAAAAGTAGTTCACTTGTGCATTCATCCATCTTTCACATTATCATTTAGCTTGTTTTTGTTTACGGAAAAATACACATTTTGTCATGGTTCAATGGTTACTTTCTTATTTAGTTTTTATTGTCATTTTCAGCCTGAAAAAAAGGTCATCAATGAATATTTTTCCTCATAGTTTTCGCTGATGAAATTAACACGGCAGTTAAGTTTGGGTACCTTAAATTACTTGGTTGAAAGTAAAACAAAGGGTTTGTTCAGGGCAATTAATTGTTCACTATAACATTTAAGGAAGTTTAGGGGATGATGAATTCAAAGCGTTTGTGCACTCTACCCACCACCCTGACATCCATATCCGGTTTATACCGGTTTATACTGGTTTAAACCGGTTTATACTGGTTTATACCGGTTAATACTGGTTTATACTGGTTTAAACCGCTTTATACTGGTTTTAACCGGTTTATACTGGTTTATACCGGTTCATACTGGTTTATACCGGTTTATACCGGTTTATACTGGTTTAGACCGGTTTATACTGGTTTATACCGGTTTATACCGGTTTATACTGGTTTAAACCGGTTTTAACTGGTTTATACTGGGGACTCCCCCCAAAGACGGTTTATACCGGTTTATACTGGTTTATACCGGTTAATACTGGTTTATACTGGTTTAAACCGCTTTATACTGGTTTTAACCGGTTTATACTGGTTTATAGCGGTTCATACTGGTTTAGACCGGTTTATACTGGTTTATACTGGGGACTCCTCCCACAGACGGTTTATACCGGTTTATACTGGTTTAAACCGGTTTATACTGGGGACTCCTCCCAAAGACGGTTTATACCGGTTTATACTGGTTTATACCGGTTTATACCGGTTTATACTGGTTTATACTGGTTTATATTGGGGACTCTTCCCACAGAAGGTTTATACCGGTTTATACCGGTTTATACTGGTTTAAACCGGTTTATACTGGTCTATACGGGGGACTCCTCCCACAGACGGATTATACCGGTTAATACTGGTTTTTACCGTTTTATACTGGTTTAAACCGGTTGATACCTTTTTATACTGTTTTTTACTAGTTTAAACCTGTTTATACTGGTTTAAACCGCTTTCTACTGGTTTTAACCATGTTATACTGGTTTATACTGGGGACTCCTCCCACATACGGTTTATACCGGTTTATACTTGTTTAAACCGGTTTATACGGGTTTATACCGGTTTATACCGGTTTATACCTGTTTATTCTGGGGACTCTTCCCACAGAAGGTTTATACCGGTTTATACCGGTTTATACTGGTTTAAACCGGTTTATACTGGTTTATAATGTTTTTTACTGGTTTATACTGGTTTATACTGGTTTAAACCCGTTGATTTGGTTTAAACCACAAAAATCTATATAACACACTAAAGGAAAGGGAAAAGCACAAAAGCATAATAGGTCCCTTTTAAAAGTAGTTCACTTGTGCATTCATCCATCTTTCACATTATCATTTAGCTTGTTTTTGTTTACGGAAAAATACACATTTTGTCATGGTTCAATGGTTACTTTCTTATTTAGTTTTTATTGTCATTTTCAGCCTGAAAAAAAGGTCATCAATGAATATTTTTCCTCATAGTTTTCGCTGATGAAATTAACACGGCAGTTAAGTTTGGGTACCTTAAATTACTTGGTTGAAAGTAAAACAAAGGGTTTGTTCAGGGCAATTAATTGTTCACTATAACATTTAAGGAAGTTTAGGGGATGATGAATTCAAAGCGTTTGTGCACTCTACCCACCACCCTGACATCCATATCCGGTTTATACCGGTTTATACTGGTTTAAACCGGTTTATACTGGGGACTCCTCCCAAAGACGGTTTATACCGGTTTATACTGGTTTATACCGGTTTATACCGGTTTATACTGGTTTATACTGTTTTATATTGGGGACTCTTCCCACAGAAGGTTTATACCGGTTTATACCGGTTTATACTGGTTTAAACCGGTTTATACTGGTCTATACGGGGGACTCCTCCCACAGACGGATTATACCGGTTAATACTGGTTTTTACCGTTTTATACTGGTTTAAACCGGTTGATACCTTTTTATACTGTTTTTTACTAGTTTAAACCTGTTTATACTGGTTTAAACCGCTTTCTACTGGTTTTAACCATGTTATACTGGTTTATACTGGGGACTCCTCCCACATACGGTTTATACCGGTTTATACTTGTTTAAACCGGTTTATACGGGTTTATACCGGTTTATACCGGTTTATACCTGTTTATTCTGGGGACTCGTCCCACAGACGGTTTATACCGGTTTATACCGGTTTATACTGGTTTAAACCGGTTTATACTGGTTTATACTGGTTTATACCGGTTTATACTGGTTTATACTGGTTTAAACCCGTTGATTTGGTTTAAACCACAAAAATCTATATAACACACTAAAGGAAAGGGAAAAGCACAAAAGCATAATAGGTCCCTTTTAAAAGTAGTTCACTTGTGCATTCATCCATCTTTCACATTATCATTTAGCTTGTTTTTGTTTACGGAAAAATACACATTTTGTCATGGTTCAATGGTTACTTTCTTATTTAGTTTTTATTGTCATTTTCAGCCTGAAAAAAAGGTCATCAATGAATATTTTTCCTCATAGTTTTCGCTGATGAAATTAACACGGCAGTTAAGTTTGGGTACCTTAAATTACTTGGTTGAAAGTAAAACAAAGGGTTTGTTCAGGGCAATTAATTGTTCACTATAACATTTAAGGAAGTTTAGGGGATGATGAATTCAAAGCGTTTGTGCACTCTACCCACCACCCTGACATCCATATCCGGTTTATACCGGTTTATACTGGTTTAAACCGGTTTATACTGGGGACTCCTCCCAAAGACGGTTTATACCGGTTTATACTGGTTTAAATCGGTTTATACTGGTTTATAATGGTTTATACCGGTTTAAACCGGTTTATACAGGTTTAAACCGGTTTATACTGGGGACTCGTCCCAAAGACGGTTTATACCGGTTTATACAGGTTTAAACCGGTTTATACTGGGGACTCGTCCCAAACACGGTTTATACCGATTTTTACTGGTTTATACCGGTTTATACCGGTTTATACTGGTTTATACTGGTTTATATTGGGGACTCTTCCCACAGACGGTTTATACCGGTTTCTACCGGTTTATAATGGTTTAAACCGGTTTATACTGGTCTATACTGGGGACTCCTCCCACAGACGGATTATACCGGTTTATACTGGTTTATACCGGTTTATACTGGTTTAAACCGGTTGATACCTTTTTATACTGGTTTATACTAGTTTAAACCTGTTTATACTGGTTTATACTGGGGACTCCTCCCACAGACGGTTTATACCGGTTTATACCGGTTTATACTGGTTTAGACCGGTTTATACTGGTTTATACCGGTTTATACCGGTTTATACTGGTTTAAACCGGTTTATACTGGTCTATACGGGGGACTCCTCCCACAGACGGATTATACCGGTTAATATTGGTTTTTACCGTTTTATACTGGTTTAAACCGGTTGATACCTTTTTATACTGTTTTTTACTAGTTTAAACCTGTTTATAGTGGTTTAAACCGCTTTATACTGGTTTTAACTGTGTTATACTGGTTTATACTGGGGACTCCTCCCACATACGGTTTATACCGGTTTATACTTGTTTAAACCGGTTTATACTGGTTTATACCTGTTTATACCAGTTTATACTGGTTTATACTAGTTTATACTGGTTTAAACCGGTTTATACGGGTTTATACCGGTTTATACCGGTTTATACCTGTTTATTCTGGGGACTCGTCCCACAGACAGTTTATACCGGTTTATACCGGTTTATACTGGTTTAAACCGGTTTATACTGGTTTATACCGGTTTATACCGGTTTATACTGGTTTATACCGGTTTATACCGGTTTATACTGGTTTATACCGGTTTATACTGGTTTATACTGGTTTAAACCCGTTGATGTGGTTTAAACCACAAAAATCTATATAACACACTAAAGGAAAGGGAAAAAGCACAAAAGCATAATAGGTCCCTTTTAAAAGTAGTTCACTTGTGCATTCATCCATCTTTCACATTATCATTTAGCTTGTTTTTGTTTACGGAAAAATACACATTTTGTCATGGTTCAATGGTTACTTTCTTATTTAGTTTTTATTGTCATTTTCAGCCTGAAAAAAAGGTCATCAATGAATATTTTTCCTCATAGTTTTCGCTGATGAAATTAACACGGCAGTTAAGTTTGGGTACCTTAAATTACTTGGTTGAAAGTAAAACAAAGGGTTTGTTCAGGGCAATTAATTGTTCACTATAACATTTAAGGAAGTTTAGGGGATGATGAATTCAAAGCGTTTGTGCACTCTACCCACCACCCTGACATCCATATCCGGTTTATACCGGTTTATACTGGTTTAAACCGGTTTATACTGGGGACTCCTCCCAAAGACGGTTTATACCGGTTTATACTGGTTTAAATCGGTTTATACTGGTTTATAATGGTTTATACCGGTTTATACCGGTTTATACAGGTTTAAACCGGTTTATACTGGGGACTCGTCACACAGACGGTTTATACCGGTTTATACCGGTTTATACTGGTTTAGACCGTGTTATAATGGTTTATACCGGTTTATACCGGTTTATACAGGTTTAAACCGGTTTATACTGGGGACTCGTCACACAGACGGTTTATACCGGTTTATACAGGTTTAAACCGGTTTATACTGGGGACTCGTCCGAAAGACGGTTTATACCGGTTTTTACTGGTTTATACCGGTTTATACTGGTTTAAACCGGTTGATACCTTTTTATACTGGTTTATACTAGTTTAAACCTGTTTATACTGGTTTATACTGGGGACTCCTCCCACAGACGGTTTATACCGGTTTATACCGGTTTATACTGGTTTAGACCGGTTTATACTGGTTTATACCGGTTTATACCGGTTTATACTGGTTTAAACCGGTTTTAACTGGTTTATACTGGGGACTCCCCCCACAGACGGTTTATGCCGGTTTATACTGGTTTATACTGGGGACTCCCCCACAGACGGTTTATGCCGGTTTATACTGGTTTATACGGTTTATATGGTTTATACTGGTTTAAACCGCTTTTATACTGGTTTTAACCGGTTTATACTGGTTTATACCGGTTCATACTGGTTTATACCGGTTTATACCGGTTTATACTGGTTTAGACCGGTTTATACTGGTTTATACCGGTTTATACCGGTTTATACTGGTTTAAACCGGTTTTAACTGGTTTATACTGGGGACTCCCCCCACAGACGGTTTATGCCGGTTTATACTGGTTTATACCGGTTAATACTGGTTTATACTGGTTTAAACCGCTTTATACTGGTTTTAACCGGTTTATACTGGTTTATACCGGTTCATACTGGTTTAGACCGGTTTATACTGGTTTATACTGGGGACTCCTCCCAAAGACGGTTTATACCGGTTTATACTGGTTTATACCGGTTTATACCGGTTTATACTGGTTTATACTGGTTTATATTGGGGACTCTTCCCACAGAAGGTTTATACCGGTTTATACCGGTTTATACTGGTTTAAACCGGTTTATACTGGTCTATACGGGGGACTCCTCTCACAGACGGATTATACCGGTTAATACTGGTTTTTACCGTTTTATACTGGTTTAAACCGGTTGATACCCTTTTATACTGGTTTTTAATAGTTTAAACCTGTTTATACTTGTTTAAACCGGTTTATACTGGTTTATACCTGTTTATACCAGTTTATACTGGTTTATACTAGTTTATACTGGTTTAAACCGGTTTATACGGGTTTATACCGGTTTATACCGGTTTATACCTGTTTATTCTGGGGACTCGTCCCACAGACGGTGTATACCGGTTTATACCGGTTTATACCGGTTTAAACCGGTTTATACTGGTTTATACTGGTTTATACCGGTTTATACCGGTTTATACCGGTTTATACCGGTTTATACCGGTTTATACTGGTTTATACTGGTTTAAACCCGTTGATGTGGTTTAAACCACAAAAATCTATATAACACACTAAAGGAAAGGGAAAAAGCACAAAAGCATAATAGGTCCCTTTTAAAAGTAGTTCACTTGTGCATTCATCCATCTTTCACATTATCATTTAGCTTGTTTTTGTTTACGGAAAAATACACATTTTGTCATGGTTCAATGGTTACTTTCTTATTTAGTTTTTATTGTCATTTTCAGCCTGAAAAAAAGGTCATCAATGAATATTTTTCCTCATAGTTTTCGCTGATGAAATTAACACGGCAGTTAAGTTTGGTTACCTTAAATTACTTGGTTGAAAGTAAAACAAAGGGTTTGTTCAGGGCAATTAATTGTTCACTATAACATTTAAGGAAGTTTAGGGGATGATGAATTCAAAGCGTTTGTGCACTCTACCCACCACCCTGACATCCATATCCGGTTTATACCGGTTTATACTGGTTTAAACCGGTTTATACTGGGGACTCCTCCCAAAGACGGTTTATACCGGTTTATACTGGTTTAAATCGGTTTATACTGGTTTATAATGGTTTATACCGGTTTATACCGGTTTATACAGGTTTAAACCGGTTTATACTGGGGACTCGTCACACAGACGGTTTATACCGGTTTATACCGGTTTATACTGGTTTAGACCGTGTTATACTGGTTTATACCGGTTTATACCGGTTTATACTGGTTTAAACCGGTTTTAACTGGTTTATACTGGGGACTCCCCCCACAGACGGTTTATACCGGTTTATACTGGTTTATACCGGTTAATACTGGTTTATACTGGTTTAAACCGCTTTATACTGGTTTTAACCGGTTTATACTGGTTTATACCGGTTCATACTGGTTTATACCGGTTTATACTGGTTTAGACCGGTGTATACTGGTTTATACCGGTTTATACCAGTTTATACTGGTTTATACTAGTTTATACTGGTTTAAACCGGTTTATACAGGTTTATACTGGTTTATACTGGTTTAAACCGGTTTGTACTGGTTTATACTGGGGACCTCTCCCACAGAGGTAAATACCGGTTTATACTGGTTTATACCGGTTTATACCGGTTTATACTGGTTTATACTGGTTTATATTGGGGACTCTTCCAACAGACGGTTTATACCGGTTTATACCGGTTTATAACGGTTTCAACTGGTTTAAACCTGTTTATACTGGGGACTCGTCCCACAGATGGGTTATACCAGTTTCTACAGATTTATACCGGTTTATACAGGTTTAAACCGGTTGATACCTTTTTATACTGGTTTATACTAGTTTAAACCTGTTTAAACCAGTTTATACCGGTATGAACTGGATTAAACCGGTTTATACTGGTTTAAACAAGTTTATACTGGTTTATAATGGGGACTCCTCCCACAGACGGTTTAAACCAGTTTATACTGGTTTATACCAGTTTATACTGGTTTAAAGTGGTTTAAACCGCTCTATACTGGTTTAAACCGGTTTATACTGGTTTATACTGGGGACTCCTCCCACAAACGGTTTATACCGGTTAATACCGCTTTATACTGGTTTAAACCGGTTTATACTGGTTTATACTGGGGACTCCGGTTTTTACTGGATTTATACTGGTTTAAACCGGTTGTTGTGACAAATTTTCAGGCTGTTTTATAAAGCATAACCTAAGACAAATATATATCATATATTTACAGAAAATGTTCATATACTAGGGTATTTTTGGTTAAAGTATAAATCAAATGTACCATTTAGTCTTTTATATATGTTAATGTTGATTCTACATAAAATAATGTATGTCTGATGCATTAGAATAGGAAGGCCTTCCAAGTGTAGAGAAAGGCCTGGAGAGCCCTTTGAAGTCAGAGAGCAACGCGTGCCTGGCGTCAGCCTGGCTGTAGAGAAGAGCACTACACAGGCGTGCAAAGAGGGGGGGCTGCCTCTCGAGCAGAGAATCAGCCTTTCGAATGAGACGGAGTGTTCATACTCATGAGTTGCGAGTGTACACACTCATGAGTTCTAACACCGTAGCGGCGGCAAAAAGAGGAGGGGGACTAGGTAAAAAGGTTAAAGTCGTAAATTTGTCACGGATAAGACCAAAATAACTCAAAATCCCTGACTTCGCAAGAAAATAATTAGTTTTGGGCCTTTTGCCAATAGAGGGTACCGAACATGAAAGAGAATAGTAAATGAAGTCTATAGTATATAAGAGGGCAGGATTTGTCGAGAAGTCAGTCCTCCGTTCGAACTGACGACTCGTGTTTGTTTTTGGCGACAGAAATAAACACTTTTGCATCAAGATCTGTAGTTTTATCTCGACCAATTTTTAAACCTGATTTTTTGAGAACTCCAAAAGTTTTAAGTATTATAAGGATAAAAATGCTGAAGGAGGACGCCCTATCTTTTGCTGGCCCACGGTCGGGGCACTTTTTCTTCAACATTAAATGGCGAGCCGAGCCAGGAGAAGAGAAAGGACCTTGAGGACGAAAAGCCTGGAGGGAAGACCTTGTATCCCAGACGCCTAGGGCCGCAAAATAAACACAGTAAGCAGATAATTAATTATCACTCTGCTAATTTGATAAGTGTCTGGGACGCAGGAGAAGTCCACCCAGGTAAAGTAACTCAAAGGGGTGTTTTCTCTCCAAAAGAACCTAGTTTTAAACAGATTTGAATTTGGAAAATTGATAATGCATGAGAATTGAGTAAAATACTGAAAAGCAGTACAAAAAAAAAAAAAAAAGAAAAAAACAATATTAATTGAGCATTACAGATCTTGATGCAAAATATATGTTTCATGTACTGTATGTCTAAGTATTGCATGTGTGAACACCGGGAAGAATGAGAGAGGGTAGAGGGTTGATGAACGGTTACTGAAAGTGTATGCATTGCATGCTGGCTCACTGCATGTTTTTTTTTTTTTTTTGTGTTTTTGGTAAAGGTAAAGCACGTAGGGAAGAATGTGACACATATGAAAATAGTGTGGACATTTAAGCAGAACGAAGAGAGGAAGTGCACAAAAGAGAGGTGTTTAATTGTTAAGTCTGAAAGTTGTCGTGTGTGTTTAAAGACTGAATTCAGTTGTTAACGTTGTAAAGCTAGTATAAGTGTTATTTGTATTTTATTATTTTACGCGCAGATTGACGCGTTTTTGAACTGAGTTTTAATTTCATGCGCAGTTTGACGTATGTTGCCGTGACCCAGTTGTGGCGCGGCAAACTGGCCGGATAAAAACCAGAATCCTCGGCAATACAACAGGCAGAGAACTGAGTTTTTATTTTTTTATTTTCAATGTCATGTGCTGTTTGACGCATGAAGCCGTGACCCAGATTGTGGTACGGTAAACTGGCCAGGTTAAGACCAGAAAACCTCAGAGTTACGGAGAACTGAGTTTTAATTTCATGTGCAGTTTGACGCATGTTGGCGTGACCCAGTTGTGGCACGGCAAACTGGCCAGATAAAACCAGCGGAACTGAGTTTTATGAGATTACCACGTGCTGTGGTCGCGTGATGAGCTGTTGCCCAGTTGTGGTACAGCGAACTGATCAGTCCAAATTAATGCTGTATAAAACCGCTTTTATGTATACAAATAAACTGTAAATTATTATTGTAATCTGTAAACTGCCTTTTAAACTGTTAAAACAACTCAGAGCCTTTAAACTAATCTATCACAGAACGGTTTTTAGCCACTGTATATAACACATGTTGAATGAGAAAAACAGCCAATAAAGAAGAATATACTGTATGAGAGGAAAAAAGCATGATTTTCCTTGTAAGATTTCCCTGGTAATGACTATGAGCCTGTAAAGTCGGCCGGACTTTAACTTGTCCCTTGAATTAAGGGAATCAAAGGCCAAGACTTTATCAGGACGTTTTTGTACAAAAGCACCCTGCCCAGTAAAAATATATTCTCCTAATAAGGCTACACACATTGCTAATTATAAATACTGAGGATAATTGAGTCGAATTTGATTGAATTAGCTTGTTTTAAACGCCATATTCGTGTAAATCTAGGAGTTAGTGAAAAAATAAAAAAGGAGCATTGCGCGCGACCGCATTCTGAAGTCGGAGAAAGGAAAGGTGGGGGCTGAGTGAGTGAGTGAACGCGTGAGCGAGAGTGTAGCTGGAGTGCATGTGTGTGTGTGTGTCTGTGAGTGAAGACAGAGGGGAAACACACGTGAATTTACAGATAAAACCACGACATCACTCGGTCTTACATGCTTGGCATTAATGTGTAGTTTGCCTGAGACGTCAGGCTGAGTTTTTGTTGTCGCTGTCGGCAGTTCGGCGGCACACACACATTCTGGTTTAACAGGCGGAGTCAGCCTCACGGTGCTCATGTGAAACAGGCGTTTTTACGCATAACTTCGCAGTCATTGGAGTCTGTGCGCGGTCTGTGCTAGAATCTGTGTTGTACTGGTGGATAATCGGTTGTTGAAGTTAAGCAGAGCCTACTATTCTGCTAAATTGGAAAAGAACCATACATACATGCGTGACGTCGCATCTGCTGATAACGCCGGTTTAAGCCTTTCAAAATAAGAGCAGTCGGTACGGAGAGTCGGCAAAATTACAATTCTGTACGCATAAAAGATAACTTATAGGACAGTGGGTGATATTAACCAGTGCAACAGACTGTTTTGGTTGTGTGATTCTGCCTGGTGGTGAGTGCAAATATAGTAAAGAGCTTTAATGTGAAGAGAAAGTGGAAGTGTAATGTGCGTATGTGTGCTGCTGTGACTAAACTTTTATAGACGCACATAAAGGACCGTCCGGTTGTAGTGGTAGAAAACTCGGTGGTAGGAGACAGTTGCAGTTTATCTTATTTTCATCTGCTACAGCGCTCTGACGGACCATCATGGTTGTTACAGCCAATAGCCATATTATTGTCATCATAGGTGTACGGCTATCGTCACCCTACCTGTATTTAAGGTAACCAGGCTACTGGGAAGATCCATAAGCTTAAGGTGTTACATCTTATACTGTTTTTTATGGAATATGCCTATGTGCTCATTCTGAAACACAAACTTACCCTTTAGAGAACGCTGTCGTTTTAAGTCGGAGAGTCACAGAAAACGTGCTGTTCTATATGCAGGCTGAAGGAAGGTGTGCTCGTTTTGAACTGAGAATTTGCTAATAGTTGTAAAACGAAGATAGATGTGTCTGGTAGTTTGTTTTGAGGGTGCAGCATATACATAATGATATCTATGAATTGCCTTGTGTTACTTCAGAAAACAATAACAAATTTAATTTGCAGTGTTTTTGGTGATAGTTGAACACTTGCAGGACTTTGCGAACAATAAAGTAACTTAACTTGTAAATAATAACAAATCAGTTTATAAAATAAAATTAATTGTTAGTAAACAATAATTTATTATTCTGCATACGGCAATTGATTGGTTTTAAATAATAAAAGGTTCTTTTTCAAATATTTATCATTTTTTGTAAACCTTAGCTGATTATCTTGTAGACATTTAACCAATTGTTGGACAATAATTAATTGCTTTGTAAACAATAAACGGTCTACTGAATAAGTGATAATTAGTTGCTTTAGTAATTGATCATTTTGTAAGCAGTAACAATCACTTTGTAAATAGCTGATTGCGTTTTGAACAAGCAAAAGTGGTTATTTGCAAACAATAAGAAAGTCGCCTGGTAGATAATGATTAAAATGCTTCATGGACAGTAATTGATTATTTATAGGCAACAACAAAGTACTTTCACAGATAATAACTAATTGCTCTGTTACTTATGTTTGTGAACAATAATAGCATACTTTGTAAACAGTAATACATTACTTGTGTAAACAATAATCAATTGCTTTGTAAAACTATAGTTGATAATTTATTAAATAACAACTGAATACTTTGTAAACGACAATAATATCTAATAATAATCTCTTATCGCATTGAATAAAATACCTTTGGTTGAGCCTTTCTCACAGAAAGGTGTGAAACTGAAACAAGATAAAACAACTAGTGGAACCTTTGACAAAGTCACAAGGATTGTGAATTTAAATCAAATACAAGAATAATTTTTAGGTACACTGTGGGGGGGAAACGATACAAGGGTTTGTGTCGTCATTTACATTTGACCCCAGTGCTGGAGCAGCCTCCGTGAGAACCCGGTGCAGCCACTACACATCCTCTGAGTCCAATATTTTGAAATATCGAAAGGAGACGAGCTAAAAAGACAAAACCAAGTGGCACTGAATCCTCAACTGTGCCTCCATTGTCCCCATGAAGAGTTAAATGTGAAACAGGAAAATTTGAAAATATTTTCAAGACCTCAAAGCGACGGTACAGAAAAGTTAGAATTTGACTCCACAAGGAGGAAGAAATACAAGCCTGGCAGTACTGCTAGTAAAATACTTGTTCTTATAAATTACAAAAGACTTAGACAGAAGCCAGAAATTCCCAGGTCACTAGCCAGAAGCATAAATGGGATCCAAAGTAACAAAGGGAGGTGGAGTGTCAGAGCCAATGGAATTTGATATTAAGAAACTATCCGGAATAATAATAAATAAGTAAATAAATTAATTAATAGATTCAACTGTTCATGGAAAAAGTGGCATAAATGGATATCAGGAAAACAATAGTGGCCAAAAGAGGCACCCTTGAGAAAAGCCTGGTGCGATGAAGTGGAAACTAACATAAAATACTACAAAACAAAAGACACTAATGATAGCCAGCTAAGCCGCCACCACCATATTTCCATCACAAGAATTTATCGAGCACAGGGCAGTTCGTGGTAAAAAAAAAAGGTGGAGAATGAAGAACTAGAAACAAACTGAACTAAAATTACACCAAGTGACACATCGCCTCAGACGACGACCAGGACAAAGAGAGGAAAAATAGAAAAATATTATTTATTTAGGAAAAATAGATCCTTCAACGCAATACAGGCGCTCCCAATCCAGCTCGCCTAGACCTAGCTCAGGTTGAAGGTGATGCTTGTTGGGGATGTGACGAAGTAGGTCACCGGCAGAGAGACGAACCCATGGACAGGACCAGCAGCGGACGGGCAATAGGGAGGCCTGGAGGAGCCTGAGGGGAGTTAATGGCACCGGTTGTCTCATCACAACCACAAGATGAACCCACTATAGCCGTGACATGCATGTGTGCTCATGTATTGGAAAGACCGGCTTAAAATTCCCCTTCTCCAACTCATCAGTCAAGACATTAGGCTGCTCTGGGAAACTACTTCTAACACAGCTGGTCCAGATGAAAACTGCTACATTGGACCACAAGGAGCAGCAGTGGCGGTAACACTCCCCACTGAACTACAAGACTGGTTTCTGGTTCAAAACTCCTCTCCTCATGTCACATTGCTAGTGGCAAGAGGACATGAATCCCACGAACTCAGCCAGATGATACGTGCAGCATCAAAACTGCAGGAATAAAAGCCCACTGCTAACAAATATATTATAAATACAGCATGTTATGAAACAATAGCAGAGAAAGGGATAGCAAATGAAAAGGCACCTACACACATGCTATTAACATCAGAACACAAACATATACTAAATGAGGTCACACACGATGTATGGTTAAAACATAAGACAGATGTGGGACTAGTTAAATAAGCACAACACATATGAGTAAAACTTAAATCAGGTGCTATGGTACCATACAAAAAACAATATCCACTGAAGCAACAGGCTATAGATGGACTTAAACCCACAATTGAGGGTCTCTTAAAAGCAGGAGTCTTAATAAAAACAAAAAAGCCCCTGCAATACTTCCATTTTTCTAATTGAAAAGCCACACACTAATGATTACCGCTTGGTGCATGATCCGAGCTATCAACTCCATTGTTGATGGTGAAACGCCCATCGTCCCAGATCCCCACACATTACTCATAAGTACTCCACCTTATGCAAGGTGGTACACTGTGATTGATTTATGTTCAGCCTTTTTCAGTGTGCCATTACATTCAGACTCACAATATTTATTTGCTTCCACTTATTATGGGCTATACGATTAGCTCAAGTTTTATCGAAAGTTTATCAATTTTAAATAGGGTGTTGGCTCAAAGATTTACAACATCTGGATGTTCCAAGTAATGTAATTTAGTATAAGGACGACTTGTTAATCTGTAGTCCAACAAAGCATCAGTGTGAGAAAGATGCAATTGCAGTGCTAACGGCGCTAGCAAAAGGAGGACACAAAGTCAGCAGAGATAAATTACAATTCTGTCAAACAGAAGTTGAATACTTAGGAAGAAAACCTATGTAGAGATAAAAGACTAATTGCCCCGTCGCAAATAAAAACCAAAACAGAAGCTCCCAAAACCGCAAACGGTGGGACAGATGCTCTTTTCAGGGGACTATGGGGTACAATCGCTCGTAGATTTGTGATTATGCTGTTAAAACAGCACCTTTGCGAGCCCTCAGATGAGCCGCAGGACAGACAAACAGCTCTGCGTAATTGCAGTGGACAGAGGAGGCTGAAGGGGCCTTTCAAGCGCTAAAAGGGGGACATGCAGACTTCCCCATCACTTTGTAATCCAGACTACTCCAAGATTTTTCATCTATATGTCGCAGAGCAATTAGGACATGTGAGCGCGATGTTAATACAAGATACACCAACACATAGACAACCACTAGCATATTATAGCGCCAAACTAGACAACAGTGAGACATGTCTACTACCTTGTTATCAACGGTTAGCTGCCACGACCTTTGCTTTCCAAAGACGACCTATACAACAAGCCAATAACGGCAGACCTCACGTAATTTGTAGATGGTTCCTGTTTCAAAGATGCTGCTGGGAATCAGGCAGGATATGCCATTGGTCAAATTAAATAAAGGCGATGCCTATATAACGGTGCAGGCAACTAAAGGTTCCTCAACCATGCTCTGCACAATTAGCAGAAATCAAAGCTTTGACTTTCGCCTGTTAACTAGCGCAGGGAAAAGTTTAAAATGTATGTACCAATTCAGCGTACGCAATATGGTGTGTGTCATGTGCATGATTGCATTTGGAAGAAAAAAGGTTTTCGTAGGGCTGATGGCACCCCAGCAGTATACAGGGAGGCAGTCTCTGCAATACTGGAAGCCATGCACCTCCCAGTGGAGGTTGCAATTAGTAAGTGTCTAGCCCACTAAAAGAACAGACTCTTTAATAGTTACAGGAAAAGCCTAGCAGACGAAGCTGCTAATCAAGCGACCATAGGTACTAACATGGTCCTGTTATTATCTCTGGCATATTGTGAGCCTCTCACAATGCTGTTTTCATTAATAACTACTCAAACGAAAGCAGATCCTCATGAAAATACTGTAAAAAAGGGTCACTTTGTATTAGTCAGTTCGTTATTGCGTTTTAAATGCGCATGGTCATGAGAATACCGCTGCGCAAGGGGGGAAGTGATTAAATGCCTTCAGGCAGTTTGGTGGACACCATTAACAGCTACATTTGAAAGAGTGTTGACACCATTAAACAGCTACAGTTGAAAGAGTGTTGCATGAATGTGTGAAAGTGTGTGCGAAATATAATGTAAAATATAATGTAAGGAAAACATTTTTGGCCCCAAGCCCTTTTAGGCATATAATGATAGATTAGGTGGACATGACTCAATTGAGGCAGTACCAACAGCACAACGGATTGTAAATCCGTAATCAAGTTTTAAAGAGGTTTTTCCACGATTTGGTCTACCTGACACCATAAGCTCAGACAATGGACCACATTTTGTAGTAGCACAATTTAGCTAGATAACAGTCAAGATGTTAGGGATAAAGTAGAAATTTGAGTGTACGTACAGTACAGGGTACAGGTCAACATCTAATGTGCATGGGATCACAATCTAACAGACTAATACGTCTAACCACTCACAAGATGCTAACAGGGAGACCAATGCCTGTGCCTTATCTTAGGGGAGGTCCTCCACTGGAACAGTTGGACAAAGAACTAATGAGTTATGTCCAACATTTGTCTTGCATCCCCAAAGTAATATTTCAGCAGGTAAAAGGTGCCACAGAGGAAAAGGAGGCCGCCATCCCTGATCCATTACAGAGAGTGCGTCCAGAAGGAGCAGACGACCCTGCAGGGATGGCTAAGGCATACAGGAGAGAGACACGCCCTGGGTCGGAAAAGGGGGATGATGACACCGCCCAACAGGAAGCTAGACGATCACAAAGCCCACAGGGGGAGAGACGATCCCAGAGACTGGACACAAATGATGAGCAGCTTAAGTCCAGCTGAAAATTCAGTAGAAAGTCCAAAAGAATTAGAGGCAGACCCAGATACAGGAGCATCAGGAACATGGGGAAAGAAGGGCCAATAGAGGGAGTTTTTTGGGGAATAGGACTACTAATTTTGATCTTACTAATGTATAGATACGCCCTGCAAAACATCATAGCATTAGAAGCAATCATAAAAGCAAAGGTTGTTGATTAATTGCATGATTAACAGCTGGAACTATAGTAGTAAAGCAAAGGAAATTACCACCAGATAAAGTGACTGAGATTGTCAATGTTAGACCAAATATTGAACTTATCCATGCCAGATCAGCCATAACCGACCAACCATTGACTTTGAGCTTAGAAGTCATTAAATTAGACAATCTTCCTGCAGACGAGCGATGCATGTTTGAAGGGGAGGTGAGAGTAATGGTTTATTGCTCAACGAAAGATGCACAGAAGCTAACATGGTAGTATTCGCATTTAGGACCAATTAAACAAAATCCCACCAAAATAAACTTAAGAGTAGAAGCCTAAAAAGGAGGATAGGGAATTTGAAAATGATAGGATGGGAACAGAATATGTTTTACCAATGGACGCAATTTTCATCTAAACAAGTGGACCCACAGGCTGCGTGTCTTCTTTGATTAGACTGATGATTAGTAAGAGCACTTGCACTAGTAACTGGACAGTTTCCCCTTCAAGTCCACAGTAACGTGGAGGTTGGAATAGCTATGGCAGAGATCGACAGCAAACTATTGAATAAATCAGACGATGAATATAACCCTCTAGGAGAAGATAAGGTTTATCAGAACTGGCACCTCGATGTATAAAACAAATATCCAAAAAATGGCAGAACGTGTAATAACAAGAAAATCATGTAAGAAAAACAAAGGTAAAACGGATAAACGATATAACAAAGAACTTCAGCCAGTACTAGACATATATATGGACCCATCTACCGTCATAAGTCTAAAACTATTCTACAATAGTTTGGCTATTCAGTGCAATCGGAGAGATGTCCATTGCTGTCATCAACCCCCATCGTTCGCCTTGCAGAAGTTCAGTGTAGAAAGTGGCGTACATATAACCATGTATTATAAAAAGGAATTTGTGTAGAACATAGTACAGTAACATTAAAGTATACCTATGACTTGGTACAGTTGAGTTGGGAACGTTGCATGCCATTATTCACCAAGGGGGAGATAGAGGTTATCACGGTGAGGTTAGGACACGGTTCAGTACTCACACCGCACTGGCAGAGCATGGAAGGAAAGGCGTCAAACATCTCTCTGATAGGTGCAAATGTGCCTATAGTTTATGTACTGATAAACTATTAATCTATACTGGAAAACGTAGGGTAGATGTAATGATGGATTATGCTAAAGGATGCTTGGTGAAGGTAAACTAATAAAACTCTGGGTTGTCTCACTAGATAAATCATGGAGGAGGGCACAGGCTACAATTGGGCACCCACCCAAGAGAACCATGGCCCATACCCACCATCTCAGACTCATCCTTACTACAGGCTCCCAGTGGCTCCCTATGACCAAAACCAGATGACTCCAGGCTCGGGGTTCTCCTCTCCGTGATCCTACATGGCGTCTCCAGCATATAATCCATGGTACCAGCCAGGATGGATGACTCCGCAACCAGGATCCTACGGGGCAGTACCAGGCCTGCAGGGACCCATGGACACGAGACCAGCAGAGCCAGGATGGACGACTGCACAACCAGGACCATCAGGATTTGCAGCACCAGTCTACAATCCAGCCCCACACCCAGTTCCTTTGCCATATCCAGGCACACAACCACAGCAGCCATCAATGTTGCAAATACTGTTTACGGAGGAGATACCAGCAGATCTAATGCTGCAGCTGGGTGACGTGGGGAACCACGCTCGCCAGCATGAATCATCATACATCGGTGAGGAACCCTGCTTTGACAGATGGATCCTCTGATCTCAACCCCACCACTCCTCCGGTGGACAGTGAGCACGAGAACCATGAGGGCGAGCAGGATGCCCATGGGTCTACGCTGGATGGTTCCAGCCATACATCTCAATCATCCTCTGATTTCAACGGCTCCATTTCTCCGATGGATGTGGGGCATGAACATCCTGAGGACGTGCAGGGTGTCGATGGGTCTCAGGTGGAGGGCTCAAGCCAGACACCTCAATCTACTGAGAATCCGACACCCCAGCTGTCCACCATTCAACCCACGAAGAAAGAAGCAGACGGCACCCTACCAGACCTCCTACTGAAATCTCCGCCTGTTAGACGTGTCGTATAATCACATGTTATTTTCTTGCTAGATGTGTCGTATAATCAATCAAATGGTACTTTCCAGTTGGAGGTGACGCATATTCATTTAAGAAGGAATGGAAGTGTTATATGCTCATGGTAAACATGCAACTGATTTTATACACTGGATCATTTATCATTATATCTCAAGTATATTATGGTGTGAGAACATATATGTGTGATATTTTGCTTGCTCAGTTAGATTAGAAACAAGCGGCCCACTGCATTATTATTTGTTCTTTCACATGATTTGTAAAATTGCACAAAGTCATTTTGTACCTGTCGGATCCATGATGCCGTGCGAAGCTAAGCTTTATATGCACATGTCGAACCTATAGGTGTGACTTAAAAAAGTCACAAGGGGGAAATGTTGTGACAAATTTTCAGGCTGTTTTATAAAGCATAACCTAAGACAAATATATATCATATATTTACAGAAAATGTTCATATACTAGGGTATTTTTGGTTAAAGTATAAATCAAATGTACCATTTAGTCTTTTATATATGTTAATGTTGATTCTACATAAAATAATGTGTGTCTGATGCATTAGAATAGGAAGGCCTTCCAAGTGTAGAGAAAGGCCTGGAGAGCCCTTTGAAGTCAGAGAGCAACGCGTGCCTGGCGTCAGCCTGGCTGTAGAGAAGAGCACTACACAGGCGTGCAAAGAGGGGGGGCTGCCTCTCGAGCAGAGAATCAGCCTTTCGAATGAGACGGAGTGTTCATACTCATGAGTTGCGAGTGTACACACTCATGAGTTCTAACACCGTAGCGGCGGCAAAAAGAGGAGGGGGACTAGGTAAAAAGGTTAAAGTCGTAAATTTGTCACGGATAAGACCAAAATAACTCAAAATCCCTGACTTCGCAAGAAAATAATTAGTTTTGGGCCTTTTGCCAATAGAGGGTACCGAACATGAAAGAGAATAGTAAATGAAGTCTATAGTATATAAGAGGGCAGGATTTGTCGAGAAGTCAGTCCTCCGTTCGAACTGACGACTCGTGTTTGTTTTTGGCGACAGAAATAAACACTTTTGCATCAAGATCTGTAGTTTTCTCTCGACCAATTTTTAAACCTGATTTTTTGAGAACTCCAAAAGTTTTAAGTATTATAAGGATAAAAATGCTGAAGGAGGACGCCCTATCTTTTGCTGGCCCACGGTCGGGGCACTTTTTCCTTCAACACGGTTTAAACCGGTTTATACTTGTTTATACTGATTTATACCGGTTTGCACTGGTTTATACTGGGGACTCCTCCCACAGACGGTTTATACCGGTTTATACTGGTTTAAACCGGTTTAAACCGCTTTATACTGGTTTATACCGATTTTTACCGGTTTGCACTGCACTGTTAAATGTTGTCCTGTAGATTAACAGTAAACTACTGGCAGTAGGGTTGCCAGTAGTTTACTGTTAATTTACAGTAGTCCTACAGTAATCAACTTTACAATAGGCTACTGTAATAATACTATGTGCAGAATTACAGTACTTTGCTGTATTTTCTACATTTAACAGTAGTAAGGTTGCCAGTAGTCTACTGTTTTTTTTTCTACAGTTGGCTTACTGTAAATTTAATTTGATTACTGTTATAATATAATTTACTAAAACACTGTATAGTGCTGTATTTTATTGAATGTAGTGGCAGCAGGGTAGCCAATACAATATTGTTTTTCTGCATTAGCAATGGAATTTCACCATAAGCCCAAATACAGTGGTCATTTTTGTAAATAGCGTGTATTACTGGCAGTACTGCCTTTTCTGAGACCTTGAATAGCAATTTTAATGTGATATCCTATACAACATATATGGATGATTTTGTTAACTAAATTGCAGCAATAAAACACTCTATGGAAAAGAAGAGGCTTAGCAAGTGTAAGATTACTTTTTTAACCCAACATTTATTTAAAAAATACTCACTTTGATGATATGAACAAACTGAGTTTTGCCATTACAGCTGGATATTTCAAGTATGCATAGATGTATTACACTGAAAACAGAGCAGCAAGCCCCGTCACAAACGTTGGTTGGATGCCCTCGCATATGACACGACCCTCAAGGCTGATCATCCAGCGTCCAACAGTCACGTGCTCTGTTCCACCTGAAATTTTCAGAGAAATTTTCAGAAAGCATCTTGACTTGTGTAAATATCTCTATAAGGAACAACATTCATACCTGGAATACAGATAACTTGAAAGCTCATCCGATATGCAATTTACAGTATATCAATTCACTGAATACATACCGAGCAGTATTAGATGCGGAGTCAGGGGTAGGGTGAGGGTCCTCTCGACATCGGCCACTGTGGCAGACAACTGTAGGGCAAAGACAATAAAACTGTAGTGAGAATATTAGTATTATAAGATGATTTTTAAGATGGCAAAAATTCAATGCAATATAAATGAAAAAAGAAGAGAAACAAACTAACATTTGCAAGAAGAATGTGAGCCCATCTGTGGTCTCTGTGAAGTGGGCCATCAGCATCTGGACATCATGGAGAGCCACTTCAGCTCCTCACCCTGGGAGAGGACAGTTTGGACATTTTTGTTAGCTTAATTTGTCATATCATGACTTAATAGCATCAATACAGACAAAAAATCGCTTCTGCAGGAGACTGAAATATGTCCGTGATATGTCCTTGTAACGTTAACGTTACCTTGATTACCACTGCCTCAACTGGCTCTGTTATTGGAACAATCTCTCTCGCCCCAGTCGCAATGTCGGACAATAAATGTCTGAACCGCACACGTCAAACTTCTGCCAAAAATCAAATTAAAAAAAAATTATCGGTCTTAACGTTAATGTCATCAATATAAACTTACGATTCAAAGTTTGCTTTAACTCGCTTGTTAATCTTTTAACGTTACTAGCTACAATTAGCCATTAGCCAAGAGAGGACAAAATCCCAAACCTATAAGCACAATAATGCTTCTCTCTGCAAATCATCCAAACAAACAGAAACAAATATTTGTCAGAACTTTTTTTTTACATTTTTTGGACATTTGTCAGACTTTCATTGTACATTTTTAGACATTTGTCACATTTTTTGACAAAAAAAAAAAAAATTGGAAATAATGTCGAAAAAAAAATTGAAAAATGTCCGAAAATGTAAAAAAAAAACAAAGTCTGACAAATGTCTAAAAATGTACAATGAAAGTCTGACAAATGTCCAAAAAAAAGTTCGAAAAATGTAAAAAAAAAAGTCTGACAAATGTCAAAAAATGTCCCCCAAAAAGGGTGAAAAATGTAAAAAACAAAAAACAAAAAAATGAAAAATGTCCGAAAATGTAAAAAAAAAGTCTGACAAATGTCAAAAAATGTCCCTCAAAAAGGGTGAAAAATGAAAAAAACAAAAAGACAAAATTGGAATAATGTCGAAAAAAAATTAGAAAAATGTCCGAAAATGTAAAGAAAAAAACAAATCTGAAAAACGTCCGAAAATGTAAAGAAAAAACCAAATCTGAAAAACGTCCGAAAATGTAAAAAAAAAAGTCTGACAAATGTCAAAAAAAGTCCCCCAAAAAGGGTGAAAAATGTAAAAAACAAAAAAACAAAATTGGAATAATGTCGAAAAAAAAGTTGAAAAATGTCCAAAAATGTAAAAAAAAAACAAAGTCTGACAAATGTCGAAAAATGTACAATGAAAGTCTGACAACTGTCCAAAAAATGTAAAAAAAAAAAAAAAAAAAAATTCGAAAACTGTAAAAAAAACAGGCTGACAAATGTCAAAAATGTCCCTCAAAAGGGGTGAAAAATGTAAAAAACAAAAAAAAAAATTGAATGTCGAAATTTGTTTTGAAAAATGTCCGAAAATGTCAACAAAAAACAAAGTCTGACAAATGTCTATAAATGTACAATGAAAGTCTGACAAATGTCCAAAAAATGTAAAAAAAAAAAAAAATTCGAAAACTGTAAAAGAAACAGGCTGACAAATGTCAAAAATGTCCCTCAAAAGGGGTGAAAAATGTAAAAAACAAAAAAAATTGAATGTCGAAATTTGTTTTGAAAAATGTCCGAAAATGTCAACAAAAAACAAAGTCTGACAAATGTCTAAAAATGTACAATGAAAGTCTGACAAATGTCCAAAAAATGTAAAAAAAAAAAAAAATTCGAAAACTGTAAAAAAAACAGGCTGACAACTGTCCAAAAAATGAAAAATAAAAAAAAATAAAAAAAATTCCAAAAATGTAAAAAAAAAAAGGCTGACAAATGTCAAAAATGTCCGTCACAAAGGGTGAAAAATGTAAAAAAAAAAAAAAAAATTGAATGTCGAAATTTGTTTTGAAAAATGTCCGAAAATGTCAACAAAAAACAGTCTGACAGATGTCCAAAAAATGTAAAAAAAAAAAAAAAAAGCCTGACAAATGTCAAAAATGTCCCTCAAAAAGGGTGAAAAATGTAAAAAAAAAAATAAAAAAATTGAATGTCGAAATTTGTTTTGAAAAATGTCCGAAAATGTCAACAAAAAACAAAGTCTGACAAATGTCTAAAAATGTACAATGAAAGTCTGACAAATGTCAAAAATGTCCCTCAAAAGGGGTGAAAAATGTAAAAAACAAAGAAAATTGAATGTCGAAATTTGTTTTTAAAAATGTCCGAAAATGTAAACAAAAAACAAAGTCTGACAAATGTCTAAAAATGTACAATGAAAGTCTGACAACTGTCCAAAAAATGAAAAATAAAAAAAAATAAAAAAAATAAAAAAAATGTAAAAAAAAAAAGGCTGACAAATGTCAAAAATGTCCGTCACAAAGGGTGAAAAATGTAAAAAAAATAAAAAAATTGAATGTCGAAATTTGTTTTGAAAAATGTCCGAAAATGTAAACAAAAAACAGTCTGACAAATGTCTAAAAATGTACAATGAAAGTCTGACAAATGTCCAAAAAATGTAAAAAAAAAAAAAAATTCGAAAACTGTAAAAAAAACAGGCTGACAAATGTCAAAAATGTCCCTCAAAAGGGGTGAAAAATGTAAAAAACAAAAAAAATTGAATGTCGAAATTTGTTTTTAAAAATGTCCGAAAATGTCAACAAAAAACAAAGTCTGACAAATATCCAAAACATGTAAAAAAAAAAAAAAAATCGAAAACTGTAAAAAAAACAGGCTGACAACTGTCCAAAAAATGAAAAATAAAAAAAAATAAAAAAAATTCCAAAAATGTAAAAAAAAAAAGGCTGACAAATGTCAAAAATGTCCGTCACAAAGGGTGAAAAATGTAAAAAAAAAAAAAAAATTGAATGTCGAAATTTGTTTTGAAAAATGTCCGAAAATGTCAACAAAAAACAGTCTGACAGATGTCCAAAAAATGTAAAAAAAAAAAAAAAAAAGCCTGACAAATGTCAAAAATGTCCCTCAAAAAGGGTGAAAAATGTAAAAAAAAAAATAAAAAAATTGAATGTCGAAATTTGTTTTGAAAAATGTCCGAAAATGTCAACAAAAAACAAAGTCTGACAAATGTCTAAAAATGTACAATGAAAGTCTGACAAATGTCAAAAATGTCCCTCAAAAGGGGTGAAAAATGTAAAAAACAAAGAAAATTGAATGTCGAAATTTGTTTTGAATTATGTCCGAAAATGTAAACAAAAAACAAAGTCTGACAAATGTCTAAAAATGTACAATGAAAGTCTGACAACTGTCCAAAAAATGAAAAATAAAAAAAAATAAAAAAAATAAAAAAAATGTAAAAAAAAAAAGGCTGACAAATGTCAAAAATGTCCGTCACAAAGGGTGAAAAATGTAAAAAAAATAAAAAAATTGAATGTCGAAATTTGTTTTGAAAAATGTCCGAAAATGTCAACAAAAAACAAAGTCTGACAAATGTCTAAAAATGTACAATGAAAGTCTGACAAATGTCCAAAAAATGTAAAAAAAAAAAAAAATTCGAAAACTGTAAAAAAAACAGGCTGACAAATGTCAAAAATGTCCGTCAAAAGGGGTGAAAAATGTAAAAAACAAAAAAAATTGAATGTCGAAATTTGTTTTTAAAAATGTCCGAAAATGTCAACAAAAAACAAAGTCTGACAAATATCCAAAACATGTAAAAAAAAAAAAAAAATCGAAAACTGTAAAAAAAACAGGCTGACAACTGTCCAAAAAATGAAAAATAAAAAAAAATAAAAAAAATTCCAAAAATGTAAAAAAAAAAAGGCTGACAAATGTCAAAAATGTCCGTCACAAAGGGTGAAAAATGTAAAAAAAAAAAAAAAAATTGAATGTCGAAATTTGTTTTGAAAAATGTCCGAAAATGTCAACAAAAAACAGTCTGACAGATGTCCAAAAAATGTAAAAAAAAAAAAAAAAAAGCCTGACAAATGTCAAAAATGTCCCTCAAAAAGGGTGAAAAATGTAAAAAAAAAAATAAAAAAATTGAATGTCGAAATTTGTTTTGAAAAATGTCCGAAAATGTCAACAAAAAACAAAGTCTGACAAATGTCTAAAAATGTACAATGAAAGTCTGACAAATGTCAAAAATGTCCCTCAAAAGGGGTGAAAAATGTAAAAAACAAAGAAAATTGAATGTCGAAATTTGTTTTGAATTATGTCCGAAAATGTAAACAAAAAACAAAGTCTGACAAATGTCTAAAAATGTACAATGAAAGTCTGACAACTGTCCAAAAAATGAAAAATAAAAAAAAATAAAAAAAATAAAAAAAATGTAAAAAAAAAAAGGCTGACAAATGTCAAAAATGTCCGTCACAAAGGGTGAAAAATGTAAAAAAAATAAAAAAATTGAATGTCGAAATTTGTTTTGAAAAATGTCCGAAAATGTCAACAAAAAACAAAGTCTGACAAATGTCTAAAAATGTACAATGAAAGTCTGACAAATGTCCAAAAAATGTAAAAAAAAAAAAAAATTCGAAAACTGTAAAAAAAACAGGCTGACAAATGTCAAAAATGTCCGTCAAAAGGGGTGAAAAATGTAAAAAACAAAAAAAATTGAATGTCGAAATTTGTTTTTAAAAATGTCCGAAAATGTCAACAAAAAACAAAGTCTGACAAATATCCAAAACATGTAAAAAAAAAAAAAAAAATCGAAAACTGTAAAAAAAACAGGCTGACAACTGTCCAAAAAATGAAAAATAAAAAAAAATAAAAAAAATTCCAAAAATGTAAAAAAAAAAAGGCTGACAAATGTCAAAAATGTCCGTCACAAAGGGTGAAAAATGTAAAAAAAAAAAAAAAATTGAATGTCGAAATTTGTTTTGAAAAATGTCCGAAAATGTCAACAAAAAACAGTCTGACAGATGTCCAAAAAATGTAAAAAAAAAAAAAAAAAGCCTGACAAATGTCAAAAATGTCCCTCAAAAAGGGTGAAAAATGTAAAAAAAAAAATAAAAAAATTGAATGTCGAAATTTGTTTTGAAAAATGTCCGAAAATGTCAACAAAAAACAAAGTCTGACAAATGTCTAAAAATGTACAATGAAAGTCTGACAAATGTCAAAAATGTCCCTCAAAAGGGGTGAAAAATGTAAAAAACAAAGAAAATTGAATGTCGAAATTTGTTTTGAATTATGTCCGAAAATGTAAACAAAAAACAAAGTCTGACAAATGTCTAAAAATGTACAATGAAAGTCTGACAACTGTCCAAAAAATGAAAAATAAAAAAAAATAAAAAAAATAAAAAAAATGTAAAAAAAAAAAGGCTGACAAATGTCAAAAATGTCCGTCACAAAGGGTGAAAAATGTAAAAAAAATAAAAAAATTGAATGTCGAAATTTGTTTTGAAAAATGTCCGAAAATGTCAACAAAAAACAAAGTCTGACAAATGTCTAAAAATGTACAATGAAAGTCTGACAAATGTCCAAAAAATGTAAAAAAAAAAAAAAAATTCGAAAACTGTAAAAAAAACAGGCTGACAAATGTCAAAAATGTCCGTCAAAAGGGGTGAAAAATGTAAAAAACAAAAAAAATTGAATGTCGAAATTTGTTTTTAAAAATGTCCGAAAATGTCAACAAAAAACAAAGTCTGACAAATATCCAAAACATGTAAAAAAAAAAAAAAAATCGAAAACTGTAAAAAAAACAGGCTGACAACTGTCCAAAAAATGAAAAATAAAAAAAAATAAAAAAAATTCCAAAAATGTAAAAAAAAAAAGGCTGACAAATGTCAAAAATGTCCGTCACAAAGGGTGAAAAATGTAAAAAAAAAAAAAAAATTGAATGTCGAAATTTGTTTTGAAAAATGTCCGAAAATGTCAACAAAAAACAGTCTGACAGATGTCCAAAAAATGTAAAAAAAAAAAAAAAAAAGCCTGACAAATGTCAAAAATGTCCCTCAAAAAGGGTGAAAAATGTAAAAAAAAAAATAAAAAAATTGAATGTCGAAATTTGTTTTGAAAAATGTCCGAAAATGTCAACAAAAAACAAAGTCTGACAAATGTCTAAAAATGTACAATGAAAGTCTGACAAATGTCAAAAATGTCCCTCAAAAGGGGTGAAAAATGTAAAAAACAAAGAAAATTGAATGTCGAAATTTGTTTTGAATTATGTCCGAAAATGTAAACAAAAAACAAAGTCTGACAAATGTCTAAAAATGTACAATGAAAGTCTGACAACTGTCCAAAAAATGAAAAATAAAAAAAAATAAAAAAAATAAAAAAAATGTAAAAAAAAAAAGGCTGACAAATGTCAAAAATGTCCGTCACAAAGGGTGAAAAATGTAAAAAAAATAAAAAAATTGAATGTCGAAATTTGTTTTGAAAAATGTCCGAAAATGTCAACAAAAAACAAAGTCTGACAAATGTCTAAAAATGTACAATGAAAGTCTGACAAATGTCCAAAAAATGTAAAAAAAAAAAAAAAATTCGAAAACTGTAAAAAAAACAGGCTGACAAATGTCAAAAATGTCCGTCAAAAGGGGTGAAAAATGTAAAAAACAAAAAAAATTGAATGTCGAAATTTGTTTTTAAAAATGTCCGAAAATGTCAACAAAAAACAAAGTCTGACAAATATCCAAAACATATAAAAAAAAAAAAAAAATCGAAAACTGTAAAAAAAACAGGCTGACAACTGTCCAAAAAATGAAAAATAAAAAAAAATAAAAAAAATTCCAAAAATGTAAAAAAAAAAAGGCTGACAAATGTCAAAAATGTCCGTCACAAAGGGTGAAAAATGTAAAAAAAAAAAAAAAAATTGAATGTCGAAATTTGTTTTGAAAAATGTCCGAAAATGTCAACAAAAAACAGTCTGACAGATGTCCAAAAAATGTAAAAAAAAAAAAAAAAAAGCCTGACAAATGTCAAAAATGTCCCTCAAAAAGGGTGAAAAATGTAAAAAAAAAAATAAAAAAATTGAATGTCGAAATTTGTTTTGAAAAATGTCCGAAAATGTCAACAAAAAACAAAGTCTGACAAATGTCTAAAAATGTACAATGAAAGTCTGACAAATGTCAAAAATGTCCCTCAAAAGGGGTGAAAAATGTAAAAAACAAAGAAAATTGAATGTCGAAATTTGTTTTGAATTATGTCCGAAAATGTAAACAAAAAACAAAGTCTGACAAATGTCTAAAAATGTACAATGAAAGTCTGACAACTGTCCAAAAAATGAAAAATAAAAAAAAATAAAAAAAATAAAAAAAATGTAAAAAAAAAAAGGCTGACAAATGTCAAAAATGTCCGTCACAAAGGGTGAAAAATGTAAAAAAAATAAAAAAATTGAATGTCGAAATTTGTTTTGAAAAATGTCCGAAAATGTCAACAAAAAACAAAGTCTGACAAATGTCTAAAAATGTACAATGAAAGTCTGACAAATGTCCAAAAAATGTAAAAAAAAAAAAAAATTCGAAAACTGTAAAAAAAACAGGCTGACAAATGTCAAAAATGTCCGTCAAAAGGGGTGAAAAATGTAAAAAACAAAAAAAATTGAATGTCGAAATTTGTTTTTAAAAATGTCCGAAAATGTCAACAAAAAACAAAGTCTGACAAATATCCAAAACATGTAAAAAAAAAAAAAAAATCGAAAACTGTAAAAAAAACAGGCTGACAACTGTCCAAAAAATGAAAAATAAAAAAAAATAAAAAAAATTCCAAAAATGTAAAAAAAAAAAGGCTGACAAATGTCAAAAATGTCCGTCACAAAGGGTGAAAAATGTAAAAAAAAAAAAAAAATTGAATGTCGAAATTTGTTTTGAAAAATGTCCGAAAATGTCAACAAAAAACAGTCTGACAGATGTCCAAAAAATGTAAAAAAAAAAAAAAAAAGCCTGACAAATGTCAAAAATGTCCCTCAAAAAGGGTGAAAAATGTAAAAAAAAAAATAAAAAAATTGAATGTCGAAATTTGTTTTGAAAAATGTCCGAAAATGTCAACAAAAAACAAAGTCTGACAAATGTCTAAAAATGTACAATGAAAGTCTGACAAATGTCAAAAATGTCCCTCAAAAGGGGTGAAAAATGTAAAAAACAAAGAAAATTGAATGTCGAAATTTGTTTTGAATTATGTCCGAAAATGTAAACAAAAAACAAAGTCTGACAAATGTCTAAAAATGTACAATGAAAGTCTGACAACTGTCCAAAAAATGAAAAATAAAAAAAAATAAAAAAAATAAAAAAAATGTAAAAAAAAAAAGGCTGACAAATGTCAAAAATGTCCGTCACAAAGGGTGAAAAATGTAAAAAAAATAAAAAAATTGAATGTCGAAATTTGTTTTGAAAAATGTCCGAAAATGTCAACAAAAAACAAAGTCTGACAAATGTCTAAAAATGTACAATGAAAGTCTGACAAATGTCCAAAAAATGTAAAAAAAAAAAAAAATTCGAAAACTGTAAAAAAAACAGGCTGACAAATGTCAAAAATGTCCGTCAAAAGGGGTGAAAAATGTAAAAAACAAAAAAAATTGAATGTCGAAATTTGTTTTTAAAAATGTCCGAAAATGTCAACAAAAAACAAAGTCTGACAAATATCCAAAACATGTAAAAAAAAAAAAAAAATCGAAAACTGTAAAAAAAACAGGCTGACAACTGTCCAAAAAATGAAAAATAAAAAAAAATAAAAAAAATTCCAAAAATGTAAAAAAAAAAAGGCTGACAAATGTCAAAAATGTCCGTCACAAAGGGTGAAAAATGTAAAAAAAAAAAAAAAAATTGAATGTCGAAATTTGTTTTGAAAAATGTCCGAAAATGTCAACAAAAAACAGTCTGACAGATGTCCAAAAAATGTAAAAAAAAAAAAAAAAAAGCCTGACAAATGTCAAAAATGTCCCTCAAAAAGGGTGAAAAATGTAAAAAAAAAAATAAAAAAATTGAATGTCGAAATTTGTTTTGAAAAATGTCCGAAAATGTCAACAAAAAACAAAGTCTGACAAATGTCTAAAAATGTACAATGAAAGTCTGACAAATGTCAAAAATGTCCCTCAAAAGGGGTGAAAAATGTAAAAAACAAAGAAAATTGAATGTCGAAATTTGTTTTGAATTATGTCCGAAAATGTAAACAAAAAACAAAGTCTGACAAATGTCTAAAAATGTACAATGAAAGTCTGACAACTGTCCAAAAAATGAAAAATAAAAAAAAATAAAAAAAATAAAAAAAATGTAAAAAAAAAAAGGCTGACAAATGTCAAAAATGTCCGTCACAAAGGGTGAAAAATGTAAAAAAAATAAAAAAATTGAATGTCGAAATTTGTTTTGAAAAATGTCCGAAAATGTCAACAAAAAACAAAGTCTGACAAATGTCTAAAAATGTACAATGAAAGTCTGACAAATGTCCAAAAAATGTAAAAAAAAAAAAAAATTCGAAAACTGTAAAAAAAACAGGCTGACAAATGTCAAAAATGTCCGTCAAAAGGGGTGAAAAATGTAAAAAACAAAAAAAATTGAATGTCGAAATTTGTTTTTAAAAATGTCCGAAAATGTCAACAAAAAACAAAGTCTGACAAATATCCAAAACATATAAAAAAAAAAAAAAAATCGAAAACTGTAAAAAAAACAGGCTGACAACTGTCCAAAAAATGAAAAATAAAAAAAAATAAAAAAAATTCCAAAAATGTAAAAAAAAAAAGGCTGACAAATGTCAAAAATGTCCGTCACAAAGGGTGAAAAATGTAAAAAAAAAAAAAAAATTGAATGTCGAAATTTGTTTTGAAAAATGTCCGAAAATGTCAACAAAAAACAAAGTCTGACAGATGTCCAAAAAATGTAAAAAAAAAAAAAAAAAGCCTGACAAATGTCAAAAATGTCCCTCAAAAAGGGTGAAAAATGTAAAAAAAAAAATAAAAAAATTGAATGTCGAAATTTGTTTTGAAAAATGTCCGAAAATGTAAACAAAAAACAAAGTCTGACAAATGTCTAAAAATGTACAATGAAAGTCTGACAAATGTCAAAAATGTCCCTCAAAAGGGGTGAAAAATGTAAAAAACAAAGAAAATTGAATGTCGAAATTTGTTTTGAATTATGTCCGAAAATGTAAACAAAAAACAAAGTCTGACAAATGTCTAAAAATGTACAATGAAAGTCTGACAACTGTCCAAAAAATGAAAAATAAAAAAAAATAAAAAAAATAAAAAAAATGTAAAAAAAAAAAGGCTGACAAATGTCAAAAATGTCCGTCACAAAGGGTGAAAAATGTAAAAAAAATAAAAAAATTGAATGTCGAAATTTGTTTTGAAAAATGTCCGAAAATGTCAACAAAAAACAAAGTCTGACAAATGTCCAAAAAATGTAAAAAAAAAAAAAAATTCGAAAACTGTAAAAAAAAACAGGCTGACAAATGTCAAAAATGTCCCTCAAAAGGGGTGAAAAATGTAAAAAACAAAGAAAATTGAATGTCGAAATTTGTTTTGAATTATGTCCGAAAATGTAAACAAAAAACAAAGTCTGACAAATGTCTAAAAATGTACAATGAAAGTCTGACAACTGTCCAAAAAATGAAAAATAAAAAAAAATAAAAAAAATAAAAAAAATGTAAAAAAAAAAAGGCTGACAAATGTCAAAAATGTCCGTCACAAAGGGTGAAAAATGTAAAAAAAATAAAAAAATTGAATGTCGAAATTTGTTTTGAAAAATGTCCGAAAATGTCAACAAAAAACAAAGTCTGACAAATGTCCAAAAAATGTAAAAAAAAAAAAAAATTCGAAAACTGTAAAAAAAAACAGGCTGACAAATGTCAAAAATGTCCCTCAAAAGGGGTGAAAAATGTAAAAAACAAAAAAAATTGAATGTCGAAATTTGTTTTGAAAAATGTCCGAAAATGTCAACAAAAAACAAAGTCTGACAAATGTCTAAAAATGTACAATGAAAGTCTGACAAATGTCCAAAAAATGTAAAAAAAAAAAAAAAATCGAAAACTGTAAAAAAAACAGGCTGACAAATGTCAAAAATGTCCCTCAAAAGGGGTGAAAAATGTAAAAAAAAAATAAAAAAATTGAATGTCGAAATTTGTTTTGAATTATGTCCGAAAATGTAAACAAAAAACAAAGTCTGACAAATGTCTAAAAATGTACAATGAAAGTCTGACAACTGTCCAAAAAATGAAAAATAAAAAAAAATAAAAAAAATAAAAAAAATGTAAAAAAAAAAAGGCTGACAAATGTCAAAAATGTCCGTCACAAAGGGTGAAAAATGTAAAAAAAATAAAAAAATTGAATGTCGAAATTTGTTTTGAAAAATGTCCGAAAATGTCAACAAAAAACAAAGTCTGACAAATGTCTAAAAATGTACAATGAAAGTCTGACAAATGTCCAAAAAATGTAAAAAAAAAAAAAAAATCGAAAACTGTAAAAAAAACAGGCTGACAAATGTCAAAAATGTCCCTCAAAAGGGGTGAAAAATGTAAAAAAGAAAAAAAATTGAATGTCGAAATTTGTTTTGAAAAATGTCCGAAAATGTCAACAAAAAACAGTCTGACAGATGTCCAAAAAATGTAAAAAAAAAAAAAAAAGCCTGACAAATGTCAAAAATGTCCCTCAAAAAGGGTGAAAAATGTAAAAAAAAAAATAAAAAAATTGAATGTCGAAATTTGTTTTTAAAAATGTCCGAAAATGTCAACAAAAAACAAAGTCTGACAAATATCCAAAACATGTAAAAAAAAAAAAAAAATCGAAAACTGTAAAAAAAACAGGCTGACAACTGTCCAAAAAATGAAAAATAAAAAAAAATAAAAAAAATTCCAAAAATGTAAAAAAAAAAAGGCTGACAAATGTCAAAAATGTCCGTCACAAAGGGTGAAAAATGTAAAAAAAAAAAAAAAATTGAATGTCGAAATTTGTTTTGAAAAATGTCCGAAAATGTCAACAAAAAACAGTCTGACAGATGTCCAAAAAATGTAAAAAAAAAAAAAAAAAGCCTGACAAATGTCAAAAATGTCCCTCAAAAAGGGTGAAAAATGTAAAAAAAAAAATAAAAAAATTGAATGTCGAAATTTGTTTTGAAAAATGTCCGAAAATGTCAACAAAAAACAAAGTCTGACAAATGTCTAAAAATGTACAATGAAAGTCTGACAAATGTCAAAAATGTCCCTCAAAAGGGGTGAAAAATGTAAAAAACAAAGAAAATTGAATGTCGAAATTTGTTTTGAATTATGTCCGAAAATGTAAACAAAAAACAAAGTCTGACAAATGTCTAAAAATGTACAATGAAAGTCTGACAACTGTCCAAAAAATGAAAAATAAAAAAAAATAAAAAAAATAAAAAAAATGTAAAAAAAAAAAGGCTGACAAATGTCAAAAATGTCCGTCACAAAGGGTGAAAAATGTAAAAAAAATAAAAAAATTGAATGTCGAAATTTGTTTTGAAAAATGTCCGAAAATGTCAACAAAAAACAAAGTCTGACAAATGTCTAAAAATGTACAATGAAAGTCTGACAAATGTCCAAAAAATGTAAAAAAAAAAAAAAATTCGAAAACTGTAAAAAAAACAGGCTGACAAATGTCAAAAATGTCCGTCAAAAGGGGTGAAAAATGTAAAAAACAAAAAAAATTGAATGTCGAAATTTGTTTTTAAAAATGTCCGAAAATGTCAACAAAAAACAAAGTCTGACAAATATCCAAAACATGTAAAAAAAAAAAAAAAAATCGAAAACTGTAAAAAAAACAGGCTGACAACTGTCCAAAAAATGAAAAATAAAAAAAAATAAAAAAAATTCCAAAAATGTAAAAAAAAAAAGGCTGACAAATGTCAAAAATGTCCGTCACAAAGGGTGAAAAATGTAAAAAAAAAAAAAAAATTGAATGTCGAAATTTGTTTTGAAAAATGTCCGAAAATGTCAACAAAAAACAGTCTGACAGATGTCCAAAAAATGTAAAAAAAAAAAAAAAAAGCCTGACAAATGTCAAAAATGTCCCTCAAAAAGGGTGAAAAATGTAAAAAAAAAAATAAAAAAATTGAATGTCGAAATTTGTTTTGAAAAATGTCCGAAAATGTCAACAAAAAACAAAGTCTGACAAATGTCTAAAAATGTACAATGAAAGTCTGACAAATGTCAAAAATGTCCCTCAAAAGGGGTGAAAAATGTAAAAAACAAAGAAAATTGAATGTCGAAATTTGTTTTGAATTATGTCCGAAAATGTAAACAAAAAACAAAGTCTGACAAATGTCTAAAAATGTACAATGAAAGTCTGACAACTGTCCAAAAAATGAAAAATAAAAAAAAATAAAAAAAATAAAAAAAATGTAAAAAAAAAAAGGCTGACAAATGTCAAAAATGTCCGTCACAAAGGGTGAAAAATGTAAAAAAAATAAAAAAATTGAATGTCGAAATTTGTTTTGAAAAATGTCCGAAAATGTCAACAAAAAACAAAGTCTGACAAATGTCTAAAAATGTACAATGAAAGTCTGACAAATGTCCAAAAAATGTAAAAAAAAAAAAAAATTCGAAAACTGTAAAAAAAACAGGCTGACAAATGTCAAAAATGTCCGTCAAAAGGGGTGAAAAATGTAAAAAACAAAAAAAATTGAATGTCGAAATTTGTTTTTAAAAATGTCCGAAAATGTCAACAAAAAACAAAGTCTGACAAATATCCAAAACATATAAAAAAAAAAAAAAAATCGAAAACTGTAAAAAAAACAGGCTGACAACTGTCCAAAAAATGAAAAATAAAAAAAAATAAAAAAAATTCCAAAAATGTAAAAAAAAAAAGGCTGACAAATGTCAAAAATGTCCGTCACAAAGGGTGAAAAATGTAAAAAAAAAAAAAAAATTGAATGTCGAAATTTGTTTTGAAAAATGTCCGAAAATGTCAACAAAAAACAAAGTCTGACAGATGTCCAAAAAATGTAAAAAAAAAAAAAAAAAGCCTGACAAATGTCAAAAATGTCCCTCAAAAAGGGTGAAAAATGTAAAAAAAAAAATAAAAAAATTGAATGTCGAAATTTGTTTTGAAAAATGTCCGAAAATGTAAACAAAAAACAAAGTCTGACAAATGTCTAAAAATGTACAATGAAAGTCTGACAAATGTCAAAAATGTCCCTCAAAAGGGGTGAAAAATGTAAAAAACAAAGAAAATTGAATGTCGAAATTTGTTTTGAATTATGTCCGAAAATGTAAACAAAAAACAAAGTCTGACAAATGTCTAAAAATGTACAATGAAAGTCTGACAACTGTCCAAAAAATGAAAAATAAAAAAAAATAAAAAAAATAAAAAAAATGTAAAAAAAAAAAGGCTGACAAATGTCAAAAATGTCCGTCACAAAGGGTGAAAAATGTAAAAAAAATAAAAAAATTGAATGTCGAAATTTGTTTTGAAAAATGTCCGAAAATGTCAACAAAAAACAAAGTCTGACAAATGTCCAAAAAATGTAAAAAAAAAAAAAAATTCGAAAACTGTAAAAAAAAACAGGCTGACAAATGTCAAAAATGTCCCTCAAAAGGGGTGAAAAATGTAAAAAACAAAGAAAATTGAATGTCGAAATTTGTTTTGAATTATGTCCGAAAATGTAAACAAAAAACAAAGTCTGACAAATGTCTAAAAATGTACAATGAAAGTCTGACAACTGTCCAAAAAATGAAAAATAAAAAAAAATAAAAAAAATAAAAAAAATGTAAAAAAAAAAAGGCTGACAAATGTCAAAAATGTCCGTCACAAAGGGTGAAAAATGTAAAAAAAATAAAAAAATTGAATGTCGAAATTTGTTTTGAAAAATGTCCGAAAATGTCAACAAAAAACAAAGTCTGACAAATGTCCAAAAAATGTAAAAAAAAAAAAAAATTCGAAAACTGTAAAAAAAAACAGGCTGACAAATGTCAAAAATGTCCCTCAAAAGGGGTGAAAAATGTAAAAAACAAAAAAAATTGAATGTCGAAATTTGTTTTGAAAAATGTCCGAAAATGTCAACAAAAAACAAAGTCTGACAAATGTCTAAAAATGTACAATGAAAGTCTGACAAATGTCCAAAAAATGTAAAAAAAAAAAAAAAATCGAAAACTGTAAAAAAAACAGGCTGACAAATGTCAAAAATGTCCCTCAAAAGGGGTGAAAAATGTAAAAAAAAAATAAAAAAATTGAATGTCGAAATTTGTTTTGAATTATGTCCGAAAATGTAAACAAAAAACAAAGTCTGACAAATGTCTAAAAATGTACAATGAAAGTCTGACAACTGTCCAAAAAATGAAAAATAAAAAAAAATAAAAAAAATAAAAAAAATGTAAAAAAAAAAAGGCTGACAAATGTCAAAAATGTCCGTCACAAAGGGTGAAAAATGTAAAAAAAATAAAAAAATTGAATGTCGAAATTTGTTTTGAAAAATGTCCGAAAATGTCAACAAAAAACAAAGTCTGACAAATGTCTAAAAATGTACAATGAAAGTCTGACAAATGTCCAAAAAATGTAAAAAAAAAAAAAAAATCGAAAACTGTAAAAAAAACAGGCTGACAAATGTCAAAAATGTCCCTCAAAAGGGGTGAAAAATGTAAAAAAGAAAAAAAATTGAATGTCGAAATTTGTTTTGAAAAATGTCCGAAAATGTCAACAAAAAACAGTCTGACAGATGTCCAAAAAATGTAAAAAAAAAAAAAAAAGCCTGACAAATGTCAAAAATGTCCCTCAAAAAGGGTGAAAAATGTAAAAAAAAAAATAAAAAAATTGAATGTCGAAATTTGTTTTGAAAAATGTCCGAAAATGTCAACAAAAAACAAAGTCTGACAAATGTCTAAAAATGTACAATGAAAGTCTGACAAATGTCAAAAATGTCCCTCAAAAGGGGTGAAAAATGTAAAAAACAAAAACAAAAATTGAATGTCGAAATTTGTTTTGAAAAATGTCCGAAAATGTCAACAAAAAACAGTCTGACAAATGTCTAAAAATGTACAATGAAAGTCTGACAACTGTCCAAAAAATGAAAAAAAAAAAAAAAAAAAAAAAATTCCAAAAATGTAAAAAAAAAAAAGGCTGAAGAATGTCAAAAATGTCCGTCAAAAAGGGTGAAAAATGTAAAAAACAAAGAAAATTGAATGTCGAAATTTGTTTTGAATTATGTCCGAAAATGTAAACAAAAAACAAAGTCTGACAAATGTCTAAAAATGTACAATGAAAGTCTGACAACTGTCCAAAAAATGAAAAATAAAAAAAAATAAAAAAAATAAAAAAAATGTAAAAAAAAAAAGGCTGACAAATGTCAAAAATGTCCGTCACAAAGGGTGAAAAATGTAAAAAAAATAAAAAAATTGAATGTCGAAATTTGTTTTGAAAAATGTCCGAAAATGTCAACAAAAAACAAAGTCTGACAAATGTCTAAAAATGTACAATGAAAGTCTGACAAATGTCCAAAAAATGTAAAAAAAAAAAAAAATTCGAAAACTGTAAAAAAAACAGGCTGACAAATGTCAAAAATGTCCCTCAAAAGGGGTGAAAAATGTAAAAAACAAAAAAAATTGAATGTCGAAATTTGTTTTGAATTATGTCCGAAAATGTAAACAAAAAACAAAGTCTGACAAATGTCTAAAAATGTACAATGAAAGTCTGACAACTGTCCAAAAAATGAAAAATAAAAAAAAATAAAAAAAATAAAAAAAATGTAAAAAAAAAAAGGCTGACAAATGTCAAAAATGTCCGTCACAAAGGGTGAAAAATGTAAAAAAAATAAAAAAATTGAATGTCGAAATTTGTTTTGAAAAATGTCCGAAAATGTCAACAAAAAACAAAGTCTGACAAATGTCTAAAAATGTACAATGAAAGTCTGACAAATGTCCAAAAAATGTAAAAAAAAAAAAAAATTCGAAAACTGTAAAAAAAACAGGCTGACAAATGTCAAAAATGTCCCTCAAAAGGGGTGAAAAATGTAAAAAACAAAAAAAATTGAATGTCGAAATTTGTTTTGAAAAATGTCCGAAAATGTCAACAAAAAACAAAGTCTGACAAATGTCTAAAAATGTACAATGAAAGTCTGACAAATGTCCAAAAAATGTAAAAAAAAAAAAAAATTCGAAAACTGTAAAAAAAACAGGCTGACAAATGTCAAAAATGTCCCTCAAAAGGGGTGAAAAATGTAAAAAACAAAAAAAATTGAATGTCGAAATTTGTTTTGAAAAATGTCCGAAAATGTCAACAAAAAACAAAGTCTGACAAATATCCAAAACATGTAAAAAAAAAAAAAAAATCGAAAACTGTAAAAAAAACAGGCTGACAACTGTCCAAAAAATGAAAAATAAAAAAAAATAAAAAAAATTCCAAAAATGTAAAAAAAAAAAGGCTGACAAATGTCAAAAATGTCCGTCACAAAGGGTGAAAAATGTAAAAAAAAAAAAAAAATTGAATGTCGAAATTTGTTTTGAAAAATGTCCGAAAATGTCAACAAAAAACAGTCTGACAGATGTCCAAAAAATTTAAAAAAAAAAAAAAAAAGCCTGACAAATGTCAAAAATGTCCCTCAAAAAGGGTGAAAAATGTAAAAAAAAAAATAAAAAAATTGAATGTCGAAATTTGTTTTGAAAAATGTCCGAAAATGTCAACAAAAAACAAAGTCTGACAAATGTCTAAAAATGTACAATGAAAGTCTGACAAATGTCCAAAAAATGTAAAAAAAAAAAAAAAATCGAAAACTGTAAAAAAAACAGGCTGACAAATGTCAAAAATGTCCCTCAAAAGGGGTGAAAAATGTAAAAAAAAAATAAAAAAATTGAATGTCGAAATTTGTTTTGAATTATGTCCGAAAATGTAAACAAAAAACAAAGTCTGACAAATGTCTAAAAATGTACAATGAAAGTCTGACAACTGTCCAAAAAATGAAAAATAAAAAAAAATAAAAAAAATAAAAAAAATGTAAAAAAAAAAAGGCTGACAAATGTCAAAAATGTCCGTCATAAAGGGTGAAAAATGTAAAAAAAATAAAAAAATTGAATGTCGAAATTTGTTTTGAAAAATGTCCGAAAATGTCAACAAAAAACAAAGTCTGACAAATGTCTAAAAATGTACAATGAAAGTCTGACAAATGTCCAAAAAATGTAAAAAAAAAAAAAAATTCGAAAACTGTAAAAAAAACAGGCTGACAAATGTCAAAAATGTCCCTCAAAAGGGGTGAAAAATGTAAAAAACAAAAAAAATTGAATGTCGAAATTTGTTTTGAAAAATGTCCGAAAATGTCAACAAAAAACAGTCTGACAGATGTCCAAAAAATGTAAAAAAAAAAAAAAAAAGCCTGACAAATGTCAAAAATGTCCCTCAAAAAGGGTGAAAAATGTAAAAAAAAAAATAAAAAAATTGAATGTCGAAATTTGTTTTGAAAAATGTCCGAAAATGTCAACAAAAAACAAAGTCTGACAAATGTCTAAAAATGTACAATGAAAGTCTGACAACTGTCCAAAAAATGAAAAAAAAAAAAAAAAAAAAAAAATTCCAAAAATGTAAAAAAAAAAAAGGCTGAAGAATGTCAAAAATGTCCGTCAAAAAGGGTGAAAAATGTAAAAAAAAAAAAAAATTCGAAAACTGTAAAAAAAACAGGCTGACAAATGTCAAAAATGTCCCTCAAAAGGGGTGAAAAATGTAAAAAACAAAAAAAATTGAATGTCGAAATTTGTTTTGAAAAATGTCCGAAAATGTCAACAAAAAACAGTCTGACAGATGTCCAAAAAATGTAAAAAAAAAAAAAAAAAGCCTGACAAATGTCAAAAATGTCCCTCAAAAAGGGTGAAAAATGTAAAAAAAAAAATAAAAAAATTGAATGTCGAAATTTGTTTTGAAAAATGTCCGAAAATGTCAACAAAAAACAAAGTCTGACAAATGTCTAAAAATGTACAATGAAAGTCTGACAAATGTCCAAAAAATGTAAAAAAAAAAAAAAAATCGAAAACTGTAAAAAAAACAGGCTGACAAATGTCAAAAATGTCCCTCAAAAGGGGTGAAAAATGTAAAAAAAAAAATAAAAAAATTGAATGTCGAAATTTGTTTTGAAAAATGTCCGAAAATGTCAACAAAAAACAAAGTCTGACAAATGTCTAAAAATGTACAATGAAAGTCTGACAACTGTCCAAAAAATGAAAAATAAAAAAAAATAAAAAAAATAAAAAAAATGTAAAAAAAAAAAGGCTGACAAATGTCAAAAATGTCCGTCACAAAGGGTGAAAAATGTAAAAAAAATAAAAAAATTGAATGTCGAAATTTGTTTTGAAAAATGTCCGAAAATGTCAACAAAAAACAAAGTCTGACAAATGTCTAAAAATGTACAATGAAAGTCTGACAAATGTCCAAAAAATGTAAAAAAAAAAAAAAAATCGAAAACTGTAAAAAAAACAGGCTGACAAATGTCAAAAATGTCCCTCAAAAGGGGTTAAAAAATGTAAAAAACAAAAACAAAAATTGAATGTCGAAATTTGTTTTGAAAAATGTCCGAAAATGTCAACAAAAAACAGTCTGACAAATGTCTAAAAATGTACAATGAAAGTCTGACAAATGTCAAAAATGTCCCTCAAAAGGGGTGAAAAATGTAAAAAACAAAAACAAAAATTGAATGTCGAAATTTGTTTTGAAAAATGTCCGAAAATGTCAACAAAAAACAGTCTGACAAATGTCTAAAAATGTACAATGAAAGTCTGACAACTGTCCAAAAAATGAAAAATAAAAAAAAAAAAAAAAAATTCCAAAAATGTAAAAAAAAAAAAGGCTGAAGAATGTCAAAAATGTCCGTCAAAAAGGGTGAAAAATGTAAAAAAAAAATAAAAAAATTGAATGTCGAAATTTGTTTTGAAAAATGTCCGAAAATATAAACAAAAAACAAAGTCTGACAAATGTCCAAGAAATGTAAAAAAAAAAAAGTCTGACAAATGTCTAAAATAAACAAAAAAGAAAGTCTGACAAATGTCCAAAACATGTAAAAAAAAAAAAAAAATCGAAAACTGTAAAAAAAACAGGCTGACAACTGTCCAAAAAATGTAAAAAAAAAAAAAAAAAAAGGCTGACAAATGTCCAAGAAATGTAAAAAAAAAAAAAAAAAGCCTGACAAATGTCAAAAATGTCCCTCAAAAAGGGTGAAAAATGTAAAAAAAAAATAAAAAAATTGAATGTCGAAATTTTTTTTTAAAAATGTCCGAAAATGTCAACAAAAAACAAAGTCTGACAAATGTCTAAAAATGTACAATGAAAGTCTTACAAATGTCCAAAAAATGTAAAGAAAAAAAAAAATTCGAAAACTGTAAAAAAAACAGGCTGACAAATGTCAAAAATGTCCCTCAAAAGGGGTGAAAAATGTAAAAAACAAAAAAAATTTAATGTCGAAATTTGTTTTGAAAAATGTCCGAAAATGTCAACAAAAAACAGTCTGACAGATGTCCAAAAATTTAAAAAAAAAAAAAAAAAGCCTGACAAATGTCAAAAATGTCCCTCAAAAAGGGTGAAAAATGTAAAAAAAAAAATAAAAAAATTGAATGTCGAAATTTGTTTTGAAAAATGTCCGAAAATGTCAACAAAAAACAAAGTCTGACAAATGTCTAAAAATGTACAATGAAAGTCTGACAAATGTCCAAAAAATGTAAAAAAAAAAAAAAAAATTCGAAAACTGTAAAAAAAACAGGCTGACAAATGTCAAAAATGTCCCTCAAAAAGGGTGAAAAATGTAAAAAAAAAAATAAAAAAATTGAATGTCGAAATTTGTTTTGAAAAATGTCCGAAAATGTCAACAAAAAACAAAGTCTGACAAATGTCTAAAAATGTACAATGAAAGTCTGACAACTGTCCAAAAAATGAAAAATAAAAAAAAATAAAAAAAATAAAAAAAATGTAAAAAAAAAAAGGCTGACAAATGTCAAAACAAAAAACAAAGTCTGACAAATGTCTAAAAAATGTACAATGAAAGTCTGACAAATGTCCAAAAAAATGTAAAAAAAAAAAAAAAAATCGAAAACTGTAAAAAAAAACAGGCTGACAAATGTCAAAAATGTCCCTCAAAAGGGGTTAAAAAATGTAAAAACAAAAACAAAAATTGAATGTCGAAATTTGTTTTGAAAAATGTCCGAAAATGTCAACAAAAAACAGTCTGACAAATGTCTAAAAATGTACAATGAAAGTCTGACAAATGTCAAAAATGTCCCTCAAAAGGGGTGAAAAATGTAAAAAACAAAAACAAAAATTGAATGTCGAAATTTGTTTTGAAAAATGTCCGAAAATGTCAACAAAAAACAGTCTGACAAATGTCTAAAAATGTACAATGAAAGTCTGACAACTGTCCAAAAAATGAAAAATAAAAAAAAAAAAAAAATTCAAAAATGTAAAAAAAAAAAGGCTGAAGAATGTCAAAAATGTCCGTCAAAAAGGGTGAAAAATGTAAAAAAAAAATAAAAAAATTGAATGTCGAAATTTGTTTTGAAAAATGTCCGAAAATATAAACAAAAAACAAAGTCTGACAAATGTCCAAGAAATGTAAAAAAAAAAAAGTCTGACAAATGTCTAAAAATAAACAAAAAAGAAAGTCTGACAAATGTCCAAAACATGTAAAAAAAAAAAAAAAATCGAAAACTGTAAAAAAAACAGGCTGACAACTGTCCAAAAAATGTAAAAAAAAAAAAAAAAAAGGCTGACAAATGTCCAAGAAATGTAAAAAAAAAAAAAAAAAGCCTGACAAATGTCAAAAATGTCCCTCAAAAAGGGTGAAAAATGTAAAAAAAAAATAAAAAAATTGAATGTCGAAATTTTTTTTTAAAAATGTCCGAAAATGTCAACAAAAAACAAAGTCTGACAAATGTCTAAAAATGTACAATGAAAGTCTTACAAATGTCCAAAAAATGTAAAGAAAAAAAAAAATTCGAAAACTGTAAAAAAAACAGGCTGACAAATGTCAAAAATGTCCCTCAAAAGGGGTGAAAAATGTAAAAAACAAAAACAAAAATTGAATGTCGAAATTTGTTTTGAAAAATGTCCGAAAATGTAAACAAAAAACAAAGTCTGACAAATGTCCAAGAAATGTAAAAAAAAAAAATCTGACAAATGTCCAAAACATGTAAAAAAAAAAATTCGAAAACTGTAAAAAAAAAAGGCTGACAAATGTCAAAAATGTACAATGAAACAAATGTCCAAAAAATGTCAAAAAATAAAATAAAAAATAATTCGAAAAATGAAAAAAAAAAGGCTGACAAATGTCAAAAATGTCCCCCAAAAAGGGTGAAAAATGTAAAAAAAAAAAAAAAAATTGAATGTCGAAATTCATTTTGAAAAATGTCCGAAAATGTACACAAAAAACAAAGTCTGACAAATGTCCAAAAAATGTAAAAAAAAAAAAAAAAAAGCCTGACAAATGTCAAAAATGTCCCTCAAAAAGGGTGAAAATGTAAAAAAAAAAAAAAAAATTGAATGTCGAAATTTGTTTTGAAAAATGTCCGAAAATGTAAACAAAAAACAAAGTCTGACAAATGTCCAAGAAATGTAAAAAAAAAAAATCTGACAAATGTCAAAAACATGTAAAAAAAAAATTCGAAAACTGTAAAAAAAAAAGGCTGACAAATGTCAAAAATGTACAATGAAACAAATGTCCAAAAAATGTCAAAAAATAAAATAAAAAATAATTCGAAAAATGAAAAAAAAAAGGCTGACAAATGTCAAAAATGTCCCTCAAAAGGGGTGAAAAATGTAAAAAACAAAAAAAAATTGAATGTCGAAATTTGTTTTGAAAAATGTCCGAAAATGTAAACAAAAAACAAAGTCTGACAAATGTCCAAGAAAAGTAAAAAAAAAAAAGTCTGACAAATGTCTAAAAATAAACAAAAAACAAAGTCTGACAAATGTCCAAAACATGTAAAAAAAAAAAATTCGAAAACTGTAAAAAAAAAAGGCTGACAAATGGCAAAAATGTCCCTCAAAAAGGGTGAAAATGTAAAAAAAAAAAAAAAAATTGAATGTCGAAATTTGTTTTGAAAAATGTCCGAAAATGTAAACAAAAAACAAAGTCTGACAAATGTCCAAGAAATGTAAAAAAAAAAAAAGTCTGACAAATGTCTAAAAATAAACAAAAAACAAAGTCTGACAAATGTCCAAAACATGTAAAAAAAAAAAATTTCGAAAACTGTAAAAAAAAAAGGCTGACAAATGGCAAAAATGTCCCTCAAAAAGGGTGAAAATGTAAAAAAAAAAAAAAAAATTGAATGTCGAAATTTGTTTTGAAAAATGTCCGAAAATGTCAACAAAAAACAAAGTATGACAAATGTCCAAGAAATGTAAAAAAAAAAAAAGTCTGACAAATGTCTAAAAATAAACAAAAAACAAAGTCTGACAAATGTCCAAAACATGTAAAAAAAAAAATTTCGAAAACTGTAAAAAAAAAAGGCTGACAAATGGCAAAAATGTCCCTCAAAAAGGGTGAAAATGTAAAAAAAAAAAAAAAAATTGAATGTCGAAATTTGTTTTGAAAAATGTCCGAAAATGTCAACAAAAAACAAAGTATGACAAATGTCCAAAAAATGTAAAAAAAAAAAAAAAAAAAGCATGACAAATGTCAAAAATGTCCCTCAAAAAGGGTGAATAATGTAAAACAAAAAAAAAAATTTAATGTCGAAATTTATTTTGAAAAATGTCCGAAAATGTAAACGAAAAACAAAGTCTGACAAATGTCTAAAAATGTTGTAAAAAAAAGTGATTGTATAGTATGTCGAAAAATGTTGTAAAAAAAGTCATAGTATAGTATGTCGAAAAATGTTGTAAAAAGTCATAGTATAGTATGTCGAAAAAAAGTCATAGTATGGTATGTCGAAAAAAAGTCATAGTATAACATGTCGAAAAATTTTGTAAAAAAAATCATAGTATAGCATGTCGAAAAATTTTGTAAAAAATAGTCATAGTACAGTATGTCGAAAAAATTTTGTAAAAAAAGTTATCGTAAAGTAGGTCGAAAAAAAGACATAGTATAGCCTATCGAAAATAAGTCATAGTATAGCATGTCGAAAAATGTTGTAAAAAAAAGTCATAGTATAGCCTGTTGAAAAAAGATCATAGTATAGCACAGGGGTCAGGAACCTTTTTGACTGGGAGAGCCATAAAAGCCAAATATTTCTAAATATATTTCATTAAGAGCCATATAGTATTTTTAACGTATAATAAATTAAATATGTCTTACTTTTAATGTGACTTCTGGTGCTGCATGGTTTTGCTGATGGCCTTGTAGTCTGGTTCATACGTGGTGAGGTTGAGCTTCATGCAGGCGTTGAGGCTTCCATCAGTTAAACGTGAGCGTAGGTTGGTCTTAATGTTCCACATATGCGAGAATGACTGTTCACATGCATATGTAGAGCCAAACATGGTCAATACGGCAATACTCACACGCTGCATTGTGTGGTATGTCACAGGAAGCTCGTTCCAAGTTTTAAGAATCAGCTGGTCTTCAGGTTGAAGATTTTTCATTTCTGTCCACTTGTGTTCCCTCGCCAGCTCTGCTCGCTGTCGCGCAAGACTTTCCAACTTTCCATTAAGTGACTTGAACTTACTCATCCACATGTCTGATGCCTTCAGGTCAGCAACTTCCAGCTCAAAGTCTCCGATAAAGACCCCGGGGATGCATGTCAGGTCGATTTTGTCCACTGCACACTCATGTGGATGAGTGATGAACTTGAAAAGACCAGTGCGCGCACGAAATTCTCCAAAACGTGCTTTGAATGACTGCAGGAGATTGGACGTAAAGCCAGCTAGCTGCTGGAGATCCAGATGTTGAGTGGAGTCACTTGCTAAGCATACATCTCTAAATTGTTGCAGTCTTTCAAAGTGCAGAAGACGACCTGTTTCAATGTCCCTGAGAAAGACTTCCAGTTTGCTTTCAAATGCAAACACTGCTTGTTGAAGGGATGAGATTGTATTTCCAATACCTTGCATTTTCACATTGAGCTGGTTCAGATGGCCAGTTATGTCCACGAGATAGTGAAACTGCAGGAGCCAGTCAGTGTTGTCTAGCTCAGGATGCTTGACGCCTTTCATTTCAAGAAAAGTCCGGATTTCACTCAGGCAAGCTGCAAAACGGCTGATCACCTTCCCCCTTGACAACCAACGCACGTTGCTGTGTAAAAGCAGACCGGGATAATGATTCCCAACTTCTTCTAACAGAGCTTTAAACTGGCGATCATTTAAAGCTCGGGCAACAATAAAGTTGACCACTCGAATGACCAGCGACATCACCTCACCAAGCTCCTGGCCACACGTCTGAGCGCAAAGCGCCTCCTGGTGCAGGATGCAATGAAAACTTAGGATGGCTCTCTTTTCATGTTCACGGAGAAGCGCTACAAATCCTTTGTTCTTCCCCAACATACAGGGTGCACCATCAGTACAGACAGAAATAAGTTTATCCATCGGTAGTTTTTTTTCTTTAGCAAACTCCATAAAAGACGTGAATAAATCCTCTCCTCTTGTTGTCCCTTTCATTGGCAAAACAGCCAAGCTTTCCTCACGCAGTGTGTCACCTGCAGCATACCTGGCAATTATACTGCACTGAGATAGATGGCTAACGTCTGTTGACTCATCTAACGCGAGAGAAAAGTATGTCCCGGCGTTTATGTCCTTAATTTGTGTTTCCTCGACTTGATTTGCCATCATGATGCTACGATCGTGCACAGTTCTTGCTGACAGGGGCATGTCTTTTATTCGTTTGATTATCTTGTCTTTATTTGGGAAGTCATCAAACAGTTCATTGGCCACATAAAGCATGAATGTTTTGGCATACTCGCCATCTGTGAATGGCTTTCCATTCCTTACTATTGCCAAAGCACCCGCAAAGCTAGCGGAATTCCCGTCACCTTGCTTGGTCCACACACGTAGTTGCTGCTGAATCGTCTGCACTCTCCGCTGTAGCTCCTCGCATGCCCTTTTCCTGCTGTCCCCCGCTGGATATTTCGATGCAAATGAAGCATGGTGCGTATCGAAGTGCCGCTTTATATTTGACCGTTTCATCGATGCAATTTTATCATTGCATATTAGACATACCGCAGATCCTGCTCTCTCCACAAATGCAAATTCCTCTGTCCACGCAGCCTGGAATGCACGGTAATCATCGTCTTTTTTTCTTTTCGCCATCTTTTCCGTTACATGGGTTGAAGCGGATAAACTAGTTGGCTATCTGATATAATTGATTTCCTCACCTTTACAATGACCCGGACATGCTCGCGAGCCATTGGTTCCCGACCCGACCCACGGGTGACCCGTGACCCGTGAAATTTATCTTCAAAACTAATTTCTGTTTACTTTAAAATGACACAGTATTATTAAGAAATATCATAAGTATTTTAAAATCAGTTCCAAACTGATTTTTTTTTTTTTTAATTTTTTTTTTTCAACTCAAAATTGTCTGGGAGCCATATGCCGTCACCGGAAGAGCCATATATGGCTCGCGAGCCATAGGTTCCCGACCGCTGGTATAGCATGTCGAAAAATGTTGTAAAAAAAAGTCATAGTATAGCATGCGAAAAAAAGTCATAGTAGAGTATGTCGAAAAAAATTCATAGTATAGTATGTTGAAAAAAGGTCGTAGTATAGCATGTCGAAAAAAAGTCATAATATAGCATGTCGAAAAATGTTGTAAAAAAAGTCATAGTATAGCCTGTCGAAAAATGTTGTAAAAAAAGTCATAGTATAGTATGTCGAAAAATGTTGTAAAAAAAGTCATAGTATAGCCTGTCGAAAAAAAATCATAGTATAGCATGTCGAAAAATGTTGTAAAAAAAGTCATAGTATAGCATGTCGAAAATGTTGTAAAAAAAGTCATACTATAGTATGTCAAAAAAAAGTCATAGTATAGTATGTCGAAAAAAATTCATAGTATAGTATGTTGAAAAAAAGGTCGTAGTATAGCATGTCGAAAAAAAGTCATAATATAGCATGTTGAAAAATGTTGTAAAAAAAAGTCATAGTATAGTATGTCGAAAAATGTTGTAAAAAAAAGTCATAATATAGTATGTCGAAAAATGTTGTAAAAAAAGTCATAGTATAGTATGTTGAAAAATGTTGTAAAAAAAGTCATAGTATAGCATGTCGAAAATAATTGTAAAAAATAGTCAGAGTATAGTATATCGAAAAATGTTGTAAAAAAAAGTCATAGTATAGCATGTCGAAAAAAAGTCATATTATAGTATGTCGAAATTTTTTTTTTTTTTTAAATCATAGTATAGCATGTCGAAAAATTTTGTGAAAAAAAAGTCATAGTATAGTATGTCGCAAAAAAGTCATAGTATAGCATGATAAAAAAAAGTCTTAGTATAGCATGTCGAAAAATGTTGTAAAAAAAGTCATAGTATAGTATGTCGAAAAATGTTGTAAAAAAGAGTCATAGTATAGCATGTCGAAAAATGTTGTAAAAAGTCATAGTATAGCATGTCGAAAAAAAGTCTTAGTATATTATGTCGAAAAAAAGTCATAGTATAGTATGTCGAAAAATGTTGTAAAAAAAGTCATAGTATAGTATGTCAAAAAATGTAAAAAAAGTCATAGTGTAGCATGTCTAAAAATGTTGTAAAAAAAGTCATAGTATAGCATGTCAAAAAAAAGTCTTAGTATAGCATGTCGAAAAAAAGTCATAGTATAGCATGTCGAAAAATGTTGTAAAAAAAAGTCATAGTATAGTATGTCGAAAAAAGTTGTAAAAAAAGTCATAGTATAGTATGTCGTAAAATGTTGTAAGAAAAGTCATAGTATAGCATGTCGAAAAATGTTGTAAAAAAAGTCATAGTATAGCCTGTCGAAAAAAGATCATAGTATAGCATGTCGAAAAATGTTGTAAAAAAAGTCATAGTATAGCATGTCGAAAAATGTTGTAAAAAAAAGTCATAGTATAGCATGTCGAAAAAAAGTCATAGTATAGTATGTCAAAAGAAATTCATAGTATAGTATGTTGAAAAAAGGTCGTAGTATAGCATGTCGAAAAATTTTGTGAAAAAAAGTGATAGTATAGTATGTCAAAAAATGTTGTAAAAAAAGTCATAGTATAGTATGTCGAAAAATGTTGTAAAAAAAAGTCATAGCATAGCATGTCGAAAAATGTTGTAAAAAAAATCATAGTATGGCATGTCGAAAAAAAGTCATAGTATAGCATGTCGGATAAAAAAGATAGTATAGCATGTAGACAAATTTAGTAAAAAAAGTCACAGTATAGTAGGTCGTAAAATTTTGTAAAAAAAAATCATGTTGAAGCATGTTGAAAAATGTTGTAAAAAAAGTCATAGTATAGCATGTCGTAAAAAAGTCTTAGTATAGCATGTCGAAAAAAAGTCATAGTATAGCATGTCGAAAAAAAGTCATAGTATAGCATGTCGAAAAAAAGTTATAGTATAGCATGTGGAAAAATTTTGTAAAAAAAGTCATTGTATAGTATGTCGAAAAATGTTGTAAAAAAAGTCATAGTATAGTATGTCGAAAAATGTTGTAAAAAAAGTCATAGTATAGCATTTCGAAAATAGTTTTAAAAAAAGTCATAGTGTAGCAGATCGAAAAAAAGACTTAGTATAGCATGTTGAAAAAAAGTCTTAGTATAGCATGTCGAAAAAAAGTCATAGTATAGTATGTCGAAAAATGTTGTAAAAAAAGTCATAGTATAGCATGTCGAAAATAAGTCATAGTATATTCTGTCAAAAAAAAGTCATAGTATAGCATGTCGAAAAATGTTGTAAAAAAAAGTCGTAGTATAGCATGTCGAAAAATTTTGTAAAAAAAAGTCATAGTAAAGCATGTCGAAAAAAAGTCTTAGTATAGCATGCCGAAAAATTTTGTAAAAAAAAGACATAGTATAGCATGTCGAAATTTTTTTTTTTTAAGAGTCATAGTAAAGCATGTCGAAACATTTTGTAAAAAAAGTCAGTATAGGATGTCGAAAAATGTTGTAAAAAAAAGTCATAGTATAGCATGTCGAAAAATATTTTAAAAAAAGTCATAGTATAGCATGTTGAAAAATGTTGTAAAAAAAAGTCATAGTATAGTATGTCGAAATTTTTTTTTAAAAAGTCAAAGTATAGCATGTCGAAAAATTTTGTAAAAAAAAGTCATAGTAAAGCATGTCGAAAAATGTTGTAAAAAAAGTCACAGTATAGTAGGTCGAAAAATATTGAAAAAAAAAATCATAGTATAGCATGTCGAAAAATGTTGTAAAAAAAGTCATAGTATAGCCTGTCGAAAAATGTTGTAAAAAAAGTCATAGTATAGTATGTCGAAAAATGTTGTAAAAAAAGTCATAGTATAGCATTTCGAAAATAGTTTTAAAAAAAGTCATAGTGTAGCAGATCGAAAAAAAGACTTAGTATAGCATGTTGAAAAAAAGTCTTAGTATAGCATGTCGAAAAATGTTGTAAAAAAAGTCATAGTATAGCATGTCGAAAATAAGTCATAGTATATTCTGTCAAAAAAAAGTCATAGTATAGCATGTCGAAAAATGTTGTAAAAAAAAGTCGTAGTATAGCATGTCGAAAAATTTTGTAAAAAAAAGTCATAGTAAAGCATGTCGAAAAAAAGTCTTAGTATAGCATGCCGAAAAATTTTGTAAAAAAAAGACATAGTATAGCATGTCGAAATTTTTTTTTTTTAAGAGTCATAGTAAAGCATGTCGAAACATTTTGTAAAAAAAGTCAGTATAGGATGTCGAAAAATTTTGTAAAAAACGTCATAGTATAGCATGTCGAAAAATGTTGTAAAAAAAAGTCATAGTATAGCATGTCGAAAAATATTTTAAAAAAAGTCATAGTATAGCATGTTGAAAAATGTTGTAAAAAAAAGTCATAGTATAGTATGTCGAAATTTTTTTTTAAAAAGTCATAGTATAGCATGTCGAAAAATTTTGTAAAAAAAAGTCATAGTAAAGCATGTCGAAAAATGTTGTAAAAAAAGTCACAGTATAGTAGGTCGAAAAATATTGAAAAAAAAAATCATAGTATAGCATGTCGAAAAATGTTGTAAAAAAAGTCATAGTATAGCCTGTCGAAAAATGTTGTAAAAAAAGTCATAGTATAGTATGTCGAAAAATGTTGTAAAAAAAGTCATAGTATAGCATGTCGAAAAATGTTGTAAAAAAAGTCATAGTATAGTATGTCGGATAAAAAAGATAGTATAGCATGTAGAAAAATTTAGTAAAAAAAGTCACAGTATAGTAGGTCGTAAAATTTTGTAAAAAAAAATCATGTTGAAGCATGTTGAAAAATGTTGTAAAAAAAGTCATAGTATAGCATGTCGTAAAAAAGTCTTAGTATAGCATGTCGAAAAAAAGTCATAGTATAGCATGTCGAAAAAAAGTCATAGTATAGCATGTCGAAAAAAAGTTATAGTATAGCATGTGGAAAAATTTTGTAAAAAAAGTCACAGTATAGTAGGTCGAAAAATATTGAAAAAAAAGTCATAGTATAGTATGTCGAATAATTTTGTAAAAAAAAGTCATAGTATAGTATGTTGAAAAAAAGTCATAGTATAGTATGTCGAAAAATGTTGTAAAAAAAGTCATAGTATAGCATGTCGAAAATAAGTCATAGTATAGCATGTCGAAAAAAAGTCATAGTATAGCATGTCGAAAAAAAGTCATAGTATAGCATGTCGAAAAAAAGTTATAGTATAGCATGTGGAAAAATTTTGTAAAAAAAGTCACAGTATAGTAGGTCGAAAAATATTGAAAAAAAAGTCATATTATAGTATGTCGAATAATTTTGTAAAAAAAAGTCATAGTATAGTATGTTGAAAAAAAGTCATAGTATAGTATGTTGAAAAATGTTGTAAAAAAAGTCATAGTATAGCATGTCGAAAATAGTTGTAAAAAATAGTCAGAGTATAGTATGTCGAAAAATGTTGTAAAAAAAAGTCATAGTATAGTATGTCGAAAAATGTTGTAAAAAAAGTCATAGTATAGTATGTTGAAAAATGTTGTAAAAAAAGTCATAGTATAGCATGTCGAAAATAATTGTAAAAAATAGTCAGAGTATAGTATATCGAAAAATGTTGTAAAAAAAAGTCATAGTATAGCATGTCGAAAAAAAGTCATATTATAGTATGTCGAAATTTTTTTTTTTTTTAAAAATCATAGTATAGCATGTCGAAAAATTTTGTGAAGAAAAAGTCATAGTATAGTATGTCGCAAAAAGTCATAGTATAGCATGATAAAAAAAAGTCTTAGTATAGCATGTCGAAAAATGTTGTAAAAAAGTCATAGTATAGTATGTCGAAAAATGTTGTAAAAAAGAGTCATGGTATAGCATGTCGAAAAATGTTGTAAAAAGTCATAGTATGGCATGTCGAAAAAAAGTCTTAGTATATTATGTCGAAAAAAAGTCATAGTATAGTATGTCGAAAAATGTTGTAAAAAAAGTCATAGTATAGTATGTCAAAAAATGTAAAAAAAGTCATAGTATAGCATGTCTAAAAATGTTGTAAAAAAAGTCATAGTATAGCATGTCAAAAAAAAGTCTTAGTATAGCATGTCGAAAAAAAGTCATAGTATAGCATGTCGAAAAATGTTGTAAAAAAAAGTCATAGTATAGTATGTCGAAAAAAGTTGTAAAAAAAGTCATAGTATAGTATGTCGTAAAATTTTGTAAGAAAAGTCATAGTATAGCATGTCGAAAAATGTTGTAAAAAAAGTCATAGTATAGCCTGTCGAAAAAAGATCATAGTATAGCATGTCGAAAAATGTTGTAAAAAAAGTCATAGTATAGCATGTCGAAAAATGTTGTAAAAAAAAGTCATAGTATAGCATGTCGAAAAAAAGTCATAGTATAGTATGTCAAAAAAAATTCATAGTATATTATGTTGAAAAAAGGTCGTAGTATAGGATGTCGAAAAATTTTGTGAAAAAAAGTGATAGTATAGTATGTCAAAAAATGTTGTAAAAAAAGTCATAGTATAGTATGTCGAAAAATGTTGTAAAAAAAAGTCATAGCATAGCATGTCGAAAAATGTTGTAAAAAAAATCATAGTATGGCATGTCGAAAAAAAGTCATAGTATAGCATGTCGAAAAAAAGTTATAGTATAGCATGTGGAAAAATTTTGTAAAAAAAGTCACAGTATAGTAGGTCGAAAAATATTGAAAAAAAAGTCATAGTATAGTATGTCGAATAATTTTGTAAAAAAAAGTCATAGTATAGTATGTTGAAAAAAAGTCATAGTATAGTATGTCGAAAAATGTTGTAAAAAAAGTCATAGTATAGCATGTCGAAAAAAAGTCATAGTATAGCATGTCGAAAAAAAGTCATAGTATAGCATGTCGAAAAAAAGTTATAGTATAGCATGTGGAAAAATTTTGTAAAAAAAGTCATTAAATGTTGTAAAAAAAGTCATAGTATAGCATTTCGAAAATAGTTTTAAAAAAAGTCATAGTGTAGCAGATCGAAAAAAAGACTTAGTATAGCATGTTGAAAAAAAGTCTTAGTATAGCATGTCGAAAAAAAGTCATAGTATGGTATGTCGAAAAATGTTGTAAAAAAAGTCATAGTATAGCATGTCGAAAATAAGTAATAGTATATTCTGTCAAAAAAAAGTCATAGTATAGCATGTCGAAAAATGTTGTAAAAAAAAGTCATAGTATAGCATGTCGAAAAATTTTGTAAAAAAAAGTCATAGTAAAGCATGTCGAAAAAAAGTCTTAGTATAGCATGCCGAAAAATTTGTAAAAAAAAGACATAGTATAGCATGTCGAAATTTTTTTTTTTTAAGAGTCATAGTAAAGCATGTCGAAACATTTTGTAAAAAAAGTCAGTATAGGATGTCTAAAAATTTTGTAAAAAACGTCATAGTATAGCATGTCGAAAAATGTTGTAAAAAAAAGTCATAGTATAGCATGTCGAAAAATATTTTAAAAAAAGTCATAGTATAGCATGTTGAAAAATGTTGTAAAAAAAAGTCATAGTATAGTATGTCGAAATTTTTTTTTAAAAAGTCATAGTATAGCATGTCGAAAAATTTTGTAAAAAAAAGTCATAGTAAAGCATGTCGAAAAATGTTGTAAAAAAAGTCACAGTATAGTAGGTCGAAAAATATTGAAAAAAAAAATCATAGTATAGCATGTCGAAAAATGTTGTAAAAAAAGTCATAGTATAGCCTGTCGAAAAATGTTGTAAAAAAAGTCATAGTATAGTATGTCGAAAAATGTTGTAAAAAAAGTCATAGTATAGCATGTCGAAAAATGTTATAAAAAAAATCATAGTATAGCATGTCGGATAAAAAAGATAGTATAGCATGTAGAAAAATTTAGTAAAAAAAGTCACAGTATGGTAGGTCGTAAAATTTTGTAAAAAAAAATCATGTTGAAGCATGTTGAAAAATGTTGTAAAAAAAGTCATAGTATAGCATGTCGTAAAAAAGTCTTAGTATAGCATGTCGAAAAAAAGTCATAGTATAGCATGTCGAAAAAAAGTCATAGTATAGCATGTCGAAAAAAAGTTATAGTATAGCATGTGGAAAAATTTTGTAAAAAAAGTCACAGTATAGTAGGTCGAAAAATATTGAAAAAAAAGTCATAGTATAGTATGTCGAATAATTTTGTAAAAAAAAGTCATAGTATAGTATGTTGAAAAAAAGTCATAGTATAGTATGTCGAAAAATGTTGTAAAAAAAGTCATAGTATAGCATGTCGAAAAAAAGTCATAGTATAGCATGTCGAAAAAAAGTTATAGTATAGCATGTGGAAAAATTTTGTAAAAAAAGTCATTGTATAGTATGTCGAAAAATGTTGTAAAAAAAGTCATAGTATAGTATGTCGAAAAATGTTGTAAAAAAAGTCATAGTATAGCATTTCGAAAATAGTTTTAAAAAAAGTCATAGTGTAGCAGATCGAAAAAAAGACTTAGTATAGCATGTTGAAAAAAAGTCTTAGTATAGCATGTCGAAAAAAAGTCATAGTATAGTATGTCGAAAAATGTTGAAAAAAAATTCATAGTATAGCATGTCGAAAATAAGTCATAGTATATTCTGTCAAAAAAAAGTCATAGTATAGCATGTCGAAAAATGTTGTAAAAAAAAGTCGTAGTATAGCATGTCGAAAAATTTTGTAAAAAAAAGTCATAGTAAAGCATGTCGAAAAAAAGTCTTAGTATAGCATGCCGAAAAATTTTGTAAAAAAAAGACATAGTATAGCATGTCGAAATTTTTTTTTTTTAAGAGTCATAGTAAAGCATGTCGAAACATTTTGTAAAAAAAGTCAGTATAGGATGTCGAAAAATTTTGTAAAAAACGTCATAGTATAGCATGTCGAAAAATGTTGTAAAAAAAAGTCATAGTATAGCATGTCGAAAAATATTTTAAAAAAAGTCATAATATAGCATGTTGAAAAATGTTGTAAAAAAAAGTCATAGTATAGTATGTCGAAATTTTTTTTTAAAAAGTCATAGTAAAGCATGTCGAAAAATGTTGTAAAAAAAGTCACAGTATAGTAGGTCGAAAAATATTGAAAAAAAAAATCATAGTATAGCATGTCGAAAAATGTTGTAAAAAAAGTCATAGTATAGCCTGTCGAAAAATGTTGTAAAAAAAGTCATAGTATAGTATGTCGAAAAATTTTGTAAAAAAAGTCATAGTATAGCATGTCGAAAAATGTTATAAAAAAAATCATAGTATAGCATGTCGGATAAAAAAGATAGTATAGCATGTAGAAAAATTTAGTAAAAAAAGTCACAGTATAGTAGGTCGTAAAATTTTGTAAAAAAAAATCATGTTGAAGCATGTTGAAAAATGTTGTAAAAAAAGTCATAGTATAGCATGTCGTAAAAAAGTCTTAGTATAGCATGTCGAAAAAAAGTCATAGTATAGCATGTCGAAAAAAAGTCATAGTATAGCATGTCGAAAAAAAGTTATAGTATAGCATGTGGAAAAATTTTGTAAAAAAAGTCACAGTATAGTAGGTCGAAAAATATTGAAAAAAAAGTCATAGTATAGTATGTCGAATAATTTTGTAAAAAAAAGTCATAGTATAGTATGTTGAAAAAAAGTCATAGTATAGTATGTCGAAAAATGTTGTAAAAAAAGTCATAGTATAGCATGTCGAAAATAAGTCATAGTATAGCATGTCGAAAAAAAGTCATAGTATAGCATGTCGAAAAAAAGTCATAGTATAGCATGTCGAAAAAAAGTTATAGTATAGCATGTGGAAAAATTTTGTAAAAAAAGTCACAGTATAGTAGGTCGAAAAATATTGAAAAAAAAGTCATAGTATAGTATGTCGAGTAATTTTGTAAAAAAAAGTCATAGTATAGTATGTTGAAAAAAAGTCATAGTATAGTATGTTGAAAAATGTTGTAAAAAAAGTCATAGTATAGCATGTCGAAAATAATTGTAAAAAATAGTCAGAGTATAGTATATCGAAAAATGTTGTAAAAAAAAGTCATAGTATAGCATGTCGAAAAAAAGTCATATTATAGTATGTCGAAATTTTTTTTTTTTTTAAAATCATAGTATAGCATGTCGAAAAATTTTGTGAAAAAAAAGTCATAGTATAGTATGTCGCAAAAAGTCATAGTATAGCATGATAAAAAAAAGTCTTAGTATAGCATGTCGAAAAATGTTGTAAAAAAGTCATAGTATAGTATGTCGAAAAATGTTGTAAAAAAGAGTCATAGTATAGCATGTCGAAAAATGTTGTAAAAAGTCATAGTATGGCATGTCGAAAAAAAGTCTTAGTATATTATGTCGAAAAAAAGTCATAGTATAGTATGTCGAAAAATGTTGTAAAAAAAGTCATAGTATAGTATGTCAAAAAATGTAAAAAAAGTCATAGTATAGCATGTCTAAAAATGTTGTAAAAAAAGTCATAGTATAGCATGTCAAAAAAAAGTCTTAGTATAGCATGTCGAAAAAAAGTCATAGTATAGCATGTCGAAAAATGTTGTAAAAAAAAGTCATAGTATAGTATGTCGAAAAAAGTTGTAAAAAAAGTCATAGTATAGTATGTCGTAAAATGTTGTAAGAAAAGTCATAGTATAGCATGTCGAAAAATGTTGTAAAAAAAGTCATAGTATAGCCTGTCGAAAAAAGATCATAGTATAGCATGTCGAAAAATGTTGTAAAAAAAGTCATAGTATAGCATGTCGAAAAATGTTGTAAAAAAAAGTCATAGTATAGCATGTCGAAAAAAAGTCATAGTATAGTATGTCAAAAAAAATTCATAGTATATTATGTTGAAAAAAGGTCGTAGTATAGGATGTCGAAAAATTTTGTGAAAAAAAGTGATAGTATAGTATGTCAAAAAATGTTGTAAAAAAAGTCATAGTATAGTATGTCGAAAAATGTTGTAAAAAAAAGTCATAGCATAGCATGTCGAAAAATGTTGTAAAAAAAATTATAGTATGGCATGTCGAAAAAAAGTCATAGTATAGCATGTCGGATAAAAAAGATAGTATAGCATGTAGACAAATTTAGTAAAAAAAGTCACAGTATAGTAGGTCGTAAAATTTGTAAAAAAAAATCATGTTGAAGCATGTTGAAAAATGTTGTAAAAAAAGTCATAGTATAGCATGTCGTAAAAAAGTCTTAGTATAGCATGTCGAAAAAAAGTCATAGTATAGCATGTCGAAAAAAAGTCATAGTATAGCATGTCGAAAAAAAGTTATAGTATAGCATGTGGAAAAATTTTGTAAAAAAAGTCATTGTATAGTATGTCGAAAAATGTTGTAAAAAAAGTCATAGTATAGTATGTCGAAAAATGTTGTAAAAAAAGTCATAGTATAGCATTTCGAAAATAGTTTTAAAAAAAGTCATAGTGTAGCAGATCGAAAAAAAGACTTAGTATAGCATGTTGAAAAAAGTCTTAGTATAGCATGTCGAAAAAAAGTCATAGTATAGTATGTCGAAAAATGTTGTAAAAAAAGTCATAGTATAGCATGTCGAAAATAAGTCATAGTATATTCTGTCAAAAAAAAGTCATACTATAGTATGTCGAAAAATGTTGTAAAAATAGTCATAGTATAGCATGTCGAAAAAAAGTCATAGTAAAGCATGTCGAAAAAAAGTCTTAGTATAGCATGCCGAAAAATTTTGTAAAAAAAAGACATAGTATAGCATGTCGAAATTTTTTTTTTTTAAGAGTAATAGTAAAGCATGTCGAAACATTTTGTAAAAAAAGTCAGTATATGATGTCGAAAAATTTTTTAAAAAAAGTCATAGTATAGCATGTCGAAAAATGTTGTAAAAAAAAGTCATAGTATAGCATGTCGAAAAATATTTTAAAAAAAGTCATAGTATAGCATGTTGAAAAATGTTGTAAAAAAAAGTCATAGTATAGTATGTCGAAATTTTTTTTTAAAAAGTCATAGTATAGCATGTCGAAAAATTTTGTAAAAAAAAGTCATAGTAAAGCATGTCGAAAAATGTTGTAAAAAAAGTCACAGTATAGTAGGTCGAAAAATATTGAAAAAAAAAATCATAGTATAGCATGTCGAAAAATGTTGTAAAAAAAGTCATAGTATAGCCTGTCGAAAAATGTTGTAAAAAAAGTCATAGTATAGTATGTCGAAAAATGTTGTAAAAAAAGTCATAGTATAGCATGTCGAAAAATGTTATAAAAAAAATCATAGTATAGCATGTCGGATAAAAAAGATAGTATAGCATGTAGAAAAATTTATTAAAAAAAGTCACAGTATAGTAGGTCGTAAAATTTTGTAAAAAAAAATCATGTTGAAGCATGTTGAAAAATGTTGTAAAAAAAGTCATAGTATAGCATGTCGTAAAAAAGTCTTAGTATAGCATGTCGAAAAAAAGTCATAGTATAGCATGTCGAAAAAAAGTCATAGTATAGCATGTCGAAAAAAAGTTATAGTATAGCATGTGGAAAAATTTTGTAAAAAAAGTCACAGTATAGTAGGTCGAAAAATATTGAAAAAAAAGTCATAGTATAGTATGTCGAATAATTTTGTAAAAAAAAGTCATAGTATAGTATGTTGAAAAAAAGTCATAGTATAGTATGTTGAAAAATGTTGTAAAAAAAGTCATAGTATAGCATGTCGAAAATAGTTGTAAAAAATAGTCAGAGTATAGTATGTCGAAAAATGTTGTAAAAAAAAGTCATAGTATAGTATGTCGAAAAATGTTGTAAAAAAAGTCATAGTATAGTATGTTGAAAAATGTTGTAAAAAAAGTCATAGTATAGCATGTCGAAAATAATTGTAAAAAATAGTCAGAGTATAGTATATCGAAAAATGTTGTAAAAAAAAGTCATAGTATAGCATGTCGAAAAAAAGTCATATTATAGTATGTCGAAATTTTTTTTTTTTTTAAAATCATAGTATAGCATGTCGAAAAATTTTGTGAAAAAAAAGTCATAGTATAGTATGTCGCAAAAAAGTCATAGTATAGCATGATAAAAAAAAGTCTTAGTATAGCATGTCGAAAAATGTTGTAAAAAAGTCATAGTATAGTATGTCGAAAAATGTTGTAAAAAAGAGTCATAGTATAGCATGTCGAAAAATGTTGTAAAAAGTCATAGTATGGCATGTCGAAAAAAAGTCTTAGTATATTATGTCGAAAAAAAGTCATAGTATAGTATGTCGAAAAATGTTGTAAAAAAAGTCATAGTATAGTATGTCAAAAAATGTAAAAAAAGTCATAGTATAGCATGTCTAAAAATGTTGTAAAAAAAGTCATAGTATAGCATGTCAAAAAAAAGTCTTAGTATAGCATGTCGAAAAAAAGTCATAGTATAGCATGTCGAAAAATGTTGTAAAAAAAAGTCATAGTATAGTATGTCGAAAAAAGTTGTAAAAAAAGTCATAGTATAGTATGTCGTAAAATGTTGTAAGAAAAGTCATAGTATAGCATGTCGAAAAATGTTGTAAAAAAAGTCATAGTATAGCCTGTCGAAAAAAGATCATAGTATAGTATGTCGAAAAATGTTGTAAAAAAAGTCATAGTATAGCATGTCGAAAAATGTTGTAAAAAAAAGTCATAGTATAGCATGTCGAAAAAAAGTCATAGTATAGTATGTCAAAAAAAATTCATAGTATATTATGTTGAAAAAAGGTCGTAGTATAGGATGTCGAAAAATTTTGTGAAAAAAAGTGATAGTATAGTATGTCAAAAAATGTTGTAAAAAAAGTCATAGTATAGTATGTCGAAAAATGTTGTAAAAAAAAGTCATAGCATAGCATGTCGAAAAATGTTGTAAAAAAAATCATAGTATGGCATGTCGAAAAAAAGTCATAGTATAGCATGTCGGATAAAAAAGATAGTATAGCATGTAGACAAATTTAGTAAAAAAAGTCACAGTATAGTAGGTCGTAAAATTTTGTAAAAAAAAATCATGTTGAAGCATGTTGAAAAATGTTGTAAAAAAAGTCATAGTATAGCATGTCGTAAAAAAGTCTTAGTATAGCATGTCGAAAAAAAGTCATAGTATAGCATGTCGAAAAAAAGTCATAGTATAGCATGTCGAAAAAAAGTTATAGTATAGCATGTGGAAAAATTTTGTAAAAAAAGTCATTGTATAGTATGTCGAAAAATGTTGTAAAAAAAGTCATAGTATAGTATGTCGAAAAATGTTGTAAAAAAAGTCATAGTATAGCATTTCGAAAATAGTTTTAAAAAAAGTCATAGTGTAGCAGATCGAAAAAAAGACTTAGTATAGCATGTTGAAAAAAGTCTTAGTATAGCATGTCGAAAAAAAGTCATAGTATAGTATGTCGAAAAATGTTGTAAAAAAAGTCATAGTATAGCATGTCGAAAATAAGTCATAGTATATTCTGTCAAAAAAAAGTCATAGTATAGCATGTCGAAAAATGTTGTAAAAAAAAGTCATAGTATAGCATGTCGAAAAATTTTGTAAAAAAAAGTCATAGTAAAGCATGTCGAAAAAAAGTCTTAGTATAGCATGCCGAAAAATTTTGTAAAAAAAAGACATAGTATAGCATGTCGAAATTTTTTTTTTTTAAGAGTCATAGTAAAGCATGTTGAAACATTTTGTAAAAAAAGTCAGTATAGGATGTCGAAAAATTTTGTAAAAAACGTCATAGTATAGCATGTCGAAAAATGTTGTAAAAAAAAGTCATAGTATAGCATGTCGAAAAATATTTTAAAAAAAGTCATAGTATAGCATGTTGAAAAATGTTGTAAAAAAAAGTCATAGTATAGTTTGTCGAATTTTTTTTTTAAAAAGTCATAGTATAGCATGTCGAAAAATTTTGTAAAAAAAAGTCATAGTAAAGCATGTCGAAAAATGTTGTAAAAAAAGTCACAGTATAGTAGGTCGAAAAATATTGAAAAAAAAAATCATAGTATAGCATGTCGAAAAATGTTGTAAAAAAAGTCATAGTATAGCCTGTCGAAAAATATTGTAAAAAAAGTCATAGTATAGTATGTCGAAAAATGTTGTAAAAAAAGTCATAGTATAGCATGTCGAAAAATGTTATAAAAAAAATCATAGTATAGCATGTCGGATAAAAAAGATAGTATAGCATGTAGAAAAATTTAGTAAAAAAAGTCACAGTATAGTAGGTCGTAAAATTTTGTAAAAAAAAATCATGTTGAAGCATGTTGAAAAATGTTGTAAAAAAAGTCATAGTATAGCATGTCGTAAAAAAGTCTTAGTATAGCATGTCGAAAAAAAGTCATAGTATAGCATGTCGAAAAAAAGTCATAGTATAGCATGTCGAAAAAAAGTTATAGTATAGCATGTGGAAAAATTTTGTAAAAAAAGTCACAGTATAGTAGGTCGAAAAATATTGAAAAAAAAGTCATAGTATAGTATGTCGAATAATTTTGTAAAAAAAAGTCATAGTATAGTATGTTGAAAAAAAGTCATAGTATAGTATGTCGAAAAATGTTGTAAAAAAAGTCATAGTATAGCATGTCGAAAATAAGTCATAGTATAGCCTGTCGAAAAAAAGTCATAGTAAAGCATGTCGAAAATAGTTGTAAAAAAAGTCATAGTATAGCATGTCGAATAATTTTGTAAAAAAAAGTTATAGTATAGTATGTCGAAAAAAAGTCATAGTATAGCATGTCGAATAATTTTGTAAAAAAAAGTTATAGTATAGCATGTCGAAAATAAGTCATAGTATATTCTGTCAAAAAAAAGTCATAGTATAGAATGTCGAAAAATGTTGTAAAAAAAAGTCATAGTATAGTATTTCGAAATTTTTTTTTAAAAAAAGTCATAGTAAAGCATGTCGAAAATAGTTGTAAAAAAAGTCATAGTATAGCATGTCGAATAATTTGGAAAAAAAAGTCATAGTAAAGCATGTCGAAAAAAAGTCTTAGTATAGCATGCCGAAAAATTTTGTAAAAAAAAGACATAGTATAGCATGTCGAAATTTTTTTTTTTTAAAAGTCATAGTATAGCATGTCGAAACATTTTGTAAAAAAAGTCAGTATAGGATGTCGAAAAATTTTGTAAAAAACGTCATAGTATAGCATGTCGAAAAATGTTGTAAAAAAAAGTCATAGTATAGCATGTCGAAAAATATTTTAAAAAAAGTCATAGTATAGCATGTCGAAAAATGTTGTAAAAAAAAGTGATAGTATAGTATGTCGAAATTTTTTTTTTAAAAAAGTCATAGTATAGCATGTCGAAAAATTTTGTAAAAAAAGTCAGTATAGGATGTCGAAAAATTTTGTAAAAAACGTCATAGTATAGCATGTCGAAAAATGTTGTAAAAAAAAGTCATAGTATAGCATGTCGAAAAATATTTTAAAAAAAGTCATAGTATAGCATGTCGAAAAATGTTGTAAAAAAAAGTCATAGTATAGTATGTCGAAATTTTTTTTTAAAAAAAGTCATAGTATAGCATGTCGAAAAATTTTGTAAAAAAAAGTCATAGTAAAGCATGTCGAAAAAAAGTCTTAGTATAGCATGTCGAAAAATTTTGTAAAAAAAGTCACAGTGTAGTAGGTCGAAAAATATTGAAAAAAAAAATCATAGTATAGCATGTCGAAAAATGTTGTAAAAAGTCATAGTATAGCCTGTCGAAAAATGTTGTAAAAAAAGTCATAGTATAGTATGTCGAAAAATGTTGTAAAAAAAGTCATAGTATAGCATGTCGTAAAAAAGTCTTAGTATAGCATGTCGAAAAAAAGTCATAGTATAGCATGTCGAAAAAAAGTCATAGTATAGCATGTCGAAAAAAAGTTATAGTATAGCATGTGGAAAAATTTTGTAAAAAAAGTCACAGTATAGTAGGTCGAAAAATATTGAAAAAAAAGTCATAGTATAGTATGTCGAATAATTTTGTAAAAAAAAGTCATAGTATAGTATGTTGAAAAAAAGTCATAGTATAGTATGTCGAAAAATGTTGTAAAAAAAGTCATAGTATAGCATGTCGAAAATAAGTCATAGTATAGCCTGTCGAAAAAAAGTCATAGTATAGCATGTCGAAAATAGTTGTAAAAAAAGTCATAGTATAGTATGTCGAATAATTTTGTAAAAAAAAGTCATAGTATAGTATGTTGAAAAAAAGTCATAGTATAGTATGTCGAAAAATGTTGTAAAAAAAGTCATAGTATAGCATGTCGAAAATAAGTCATAGTATAGCCTGTCGAAAAAAAGTCATAGTATAGTATGTCGAAAAATGTTGTAAAAAAAGTCATAGTATAGCATGTCGAAAATAAGTCATAGTATATTCTGTCAAAAAAAAGTCATAGTATAGCATGTCGAAAAATGTTGTAAAAAAAAGTCATAGTATAGTATGTCGAAATTTTTTTTTAAAAAAAGTCATAGTATAGCATGTCGAAAAATTTTGTAAAAAAAAGTCATAGTAAAGCATGTCGAAAAAAAGTCTTAGTATAGCATGCCGAAAAATTTTGTAAAAAAAAGACATAGTATAGCATGTCGAAATTTTTTTTTTTTAAAAGTCATAGTATAGCATGTCGAAACATTTTGTAAAAAAAGTCAGTATAGGATGTCGAAAAATTTTGTAAAAAACGTCATAGTATAGCATGTCGAAAAATGTTGTAAAAAAAAGTCATAGTATAGCATGTCGAAAAATATTTTAAAAAAAGTCATAGTATAGCATGTCGAAAAATGTTGTAAAAAAAAGTCATAGTATAGTATGTCGAAATTTTTTTTTAAAAAAAGTCATAGTATAGCATGTCGAAAAATTTTGTAAAAAAAAGTCATAGTAAAGCATGTCGAAAAATGTTGTAAAAAAAGTCACAGTATAGTAGGTCGAAAAATATTGAAAAAAAAAATCATAGTGTAGCATGTCGAAAAATGTTGTAAAAAAAGTCATAGTATAGCCTGTCGAAAAATGTTGTAAAAAAAGTCATAGTATAGCATGTCGAAAAATGTTATAAAAAAAATCATAGTATAGCATGTCGAAAAATGTTGTAAAAAAAGTCATAGTATAGCCTGTCGAAAAATGTTGTAAAAAAAGTCATAGTATAGTATGTCGAAAAATGTTGTAAAAAAAGTCATAGTATAGCATGTCGAAAAATGTTATAAAAAAAGTCATAGTATAGCCTGTCGAAAAAAAATCATAGTATAGCATGTCAAAAATGTTTAAAAAAAAAGTCATACTATAGTATGTCAAAAAAAAGTCATAGTATAGTATGTCGAAAAAAATTCATAGTATAGTATGTTGAAAAAAAGGTCGTAGTATAGCATGTCGAAAAAAAGTCATAATATAGCATGTCAAAAAATTTTGTAAAAAAAAGTCATAGTATAGTATGTCGCAAAAAAGTCATAGTATAGCATGATAAAAAAAAGTCTTAGTATCGCATGTCGAAAAATTTTGTGAAAAAAAGTGATTGTATAGTATGTCAAAAAATGTTGTAAAAAAAGTCATAGTATAGTATGTCGAAAAATGTTGTAAAAAAAAGTCATAGCATAGCATGTCGAAAAATGTTGTAAAAAGTCATAGTATAGCAGTATAGCATATCGAAAAAAAGTCATAGTATAGCATGTCGGATAAAAAAGATAGTATAGCATGTAGAAAAATTTAGTAAAAAAAGTCACAGTATAGTAGGTCGTAAAATTTTGTAAAAAAAAATCATGTTGAAGCATGTTGAAAAATGTTGTAAAAAAAGTCATAGTATAGCATGTCGTAAAAAAGTCTTAGTATAGCATGTCGAAAAAAAGTCATAGTATAGCATGTCGAAAAAAAGTCATAGTATAGCATGTCGAAAAAAAGTTATAGTATAGCATGTGGAAAAATTTTGTAAAAAAAGTCACAGTATAGTAGGTCGAAAAATATTGAAAAAAAAAATCATAGTATAGCATGTCGAAAAATGTTGTAAGAAAAAGTCATTGTATAGTATGTCGAAAAATGTTGTAAAAAAAGTCATAGTATAGCATTTCGAAAATAGTTTTAAAAAAAGTCATAGTGTAGCAGATCGAAAAAAAGTCTTAGTATAGCATGTTGAAAAAAAGTCTTAGTATAGCAAGATGAAAAAAGTCATAATATGGCATGTCGAAAAAAAGTTATAATATAGCATGTGGAAAAATTTAATAAAAAAAGTCACAGTATAGTAGGTCGAAAAATTTTGTAAAAAAAAATCATAGTAAAGAATGTCGAAAAATGTTGTAAAAAAAAGTCATAGTATAGCATGTCGAAAAATGTTGTAAAAAAAATCATAGTATAGCATGTCGAAAAAAAGTCATAATATAGCATGTCGAAAAATTTTGTAAAAAAAAGTCATAGTATAGTATGTCGCAAAAAAGTCATAGTATAGCATGATAAAAAAAAGTCTTAGTATAGCATGTCGAAAACTTTTGTGAAAAAAAGTGATAGTATAGTATGTCAAAAAATGTTGTAAAAAAAGTCATAGTATAGTATGTCGAAAAATGTTGTAAAAAAAAGTCATAGTATAGCATGTCTAAAAATGTTGTAAAAAAAGTCATAGTATAGCATGTCAAAAAAAAGTCTTATTATAGCATGTCGAAAAAAAGTCATAGTATAGCATGTCGAAAAATGTTGTAAAAAAAAGTCATAGTATAGTATGTCGAAATTTTTTTTTAAAAAAGTCATAGTATAGCATGTCGAAAAATTTTGTAAAAAAAAGTCATACTAAAGCATGTCGAAAAATGTTGTAAAAAAAGTGACAGTATAGTAGGTCGAAAAATATTGAAAAAAAAAATCATAGTATAGCATGTCGAAAAATGTTGTAAAAAAAGTCATAGTATAGCCTGTCGAAAAATATTGTAAAAAAAGTCATAGTATAGTATGTCGAAAAATGTTGTAAAAAAAGTCATAGTATAGCATGTCGAAAAATGTTATAAAAAAAATCATAGTATAGCCTGTCGAAAAAAAATCATAGTATAGCAAGTCGAAAATGTTTAAAAAAAAAGTCATACTATAGTATGTCAAAAAAAAAGTCATAGTATAGTATGTCGAAAAAAATTCATAGTATAGTATGTTGAAAAAAAGGTCGTAGTATAGCATGTCGAAAAAAAGTCATAATATAGCATGTCGAAAAATTTTGTAAAAAAAAGTCATAGTATAGTATGTCGCAAAAAAGTCATAGTATAGCATGATAAAAAAAAGTCTTAGTATAGCATGTCGAAAAATTTTGTGAAAAAAAGTGATTGTATAGTATGTCAAAAAATGTTGTAAAAAAAGTCATAGTATAGTATGTCGAAAAATGTTGTAAAAAAAAGTCATAGCATAGCATGTCGAAAAATGTTGTAAAAAGTCATAGTATAGCAGTATAGCATATCGAAAAAAAGTCATAGTATAGCATGTCGGATAAAAAAGATAGTATAGCATGTAGAAAAATTTAGTAAAAAAAGTCACAGTATAGTAGGTCGTAAAATTTTGTAAAAAAAAATCATGTTGAAGCATGTTGAAAAATGTTGTAAAAAAAGTCATAGTATAGCATGTCGTAAAAAAGTCTTAGTATAGCATGTCGAAAAAAAGTCATAGTATAGCATGTCGAAAAAAAGTCATAGTATAGCATGTCGAAAAAAAGTTATAGTATAGCATGTGGAAAAATTTTGTAAAAAAAGTCACAGTATAGTAGGTCGAAAAATATTGAAAAAAAAAATCATAGTATAGCATGTCGAAAAATGTTGTAAGAAAAAGTCATTGTATAGTATGTCGAAAAATGTTGTAAAAAAAGTCATAGTATAGCATTTCCAAAATTGTTTTAAAAAAAGTCATAGTGTAGCAGATCGAAAAAAAGTCTTAGTATAGCATGTTGAAAAAAAGTCTTAGTATAGCATGTTGAAAAAAGTCATAATATGGCATGTCGAAAAAAAGTTATAATATAGCATGTGGAAAAATTTAATAAAAAAAGTCACAGTATAGTAGGTCGAAAAATTTTGTAAAAAAAAATCATAGTATAGAATGTCGAAAAATGTTGTAAAAAAAAGTCATAGTATAGCATGTCGAAAAATGTTGTAAAAAAAATCATAGTATAGCATGTCGAAAATTTTTGTAAAAAATTGTCATAGTATAGTAATTCGAAAAATGTTGTAAAAAAAAGTCATATTATAGTATGTCCAAAAAAAGTCCTAATATAATATGTCGAAAAAAAAGTCATAGTATAGTATGTCGAAAAAAAGTCCTAGTATGGTATGTCGAAAAAAAGTCATAGTATAGCATGTCGAAAAAAAGTCATGGTATAGCATGTCGAAAAATTTTGTAACAAAAAGTCATACTATAGCATGTCGAAAAATGTTGTAAAAAAAAGTCATAGTATAGTATGTCGAAAAATGTTGTAAAAAAAGTCATAGTATAGTATGTTGAAAAATGTTGTAAAAAAAGTCATAGTATAGCATGTCGAAAATAGTTGTAAAAAATAGTCAGAGTATAGTATATCGAAAAATGTTGTAAAAAAAAGTCATAGTATAGCATGTCGAAAAAATTTCATATTACAGTATGACGAAATTTTTTTTTTTTAAAAAATCATAGTATAGCATGTCGAAAAATGTTGTAAAAAAAGTCATAGTATAGCATGTCGAAAAATTTTGTAAAAAATAGTCATAGTATAGTATGTCCAAAAAAAGTCATAGTATAATTTGTCGTAAAAAAGTCATGATATAGTATGTCGAAAAAAAATCCTAGTATAGTATGTCCAAAAAAAGTCATAGTATAATTTGTCGTAAAAAAAGTCATAGTATAGTATGTCGAAAAATGTTGTAAAAAAAAGTGATAGTATAGTATGTCGAAAAAAGTTGTAAAAAAAGTGATAGTATAGTATGTCGAAAAAAGTTGTAAAAAAAGTCATAGTATAGCATGTCGAAAATGTTGTAAAAAAAAGTCATACTATAGTATGTCAAAAAAAAGGCATAGTATAGTATGTCGAAAAAAATTCATAGTATAGTATGTTGAAAAAAAGGTCGTAGTATAGCATGTCGAAAAAAAGTCATAATATAGCATGTCGAAAAATTTTGTAAAAAAAAGTCATAGTATAGTATGTCGCAAAAAAGTCATAGTATAGCATGATAAAAAAAAGTCTTAGTATAGCATGTCGAAAACTTTTGTGAAAAAAAGTGATAGTATAGTATGTCAAAAAATGTTGTAAAAAAAGTCATAGTATAGTATGTCGAAAAATGTTGTAAAAAAAAGTCATAGTATAGCATGTCTAAAAATGTTGTAAAAAAAGTCATAGTATAGCATGTCAAAAAAAAGTCTTATTATAGCATGTCGAAAAAAAGTCATAGTATAGCATGTCGAAAAATGTTGTAAAAAAAAGTCATAGTATAGTATGTCGAAAAATGTTGTAAAAAAAGTCACAGTATAGTATGTCGAAAAATGTTGTAAAAAAAGTCATAGTATAGCATGTCGAAAAATGTTGTAAAAAAAGTCACAGTATAGTATGTCGAAAAATGTTGTAAAAAAAGTCATAGTATAGCATGTCGAAAAATGTTGTAAAAAAAGTCATAGTATAGCATGTCGAATAATTTTGTAAAAAAAAGTCATAGTATAGTATGTTGAAAAAAAGTCTTAGTATAGCATGTCGAAAAATGTTGTAAAAAAAAATCATAGTATAGCATGTCGAAAAATAGTCTTAGTATAGCATGTCGAAAAATGTTGTAAAAAAAAATCATAGTATAGCATGTCGAAACATTTTGTAAAAAAACTTAGTATAGGATGTCGAAAAATTTTGTAAAAAACGTCATAGTATAGCATGTCGAAAAATAGTCTTAGTATAGTATGTCGAAAAATGTTGTAAAAAAAAGTCATAGTATAGCATGTCGAAACATTTTGTAAAAAAAGTCAGTATAGGATGTCGAAAAATTTTGTAAAAAACGTCATGGTATACCATGTCGAAAATTTTGTAAAAAAAAGTCATAGTATAGCATGTCGAAAAATAGTCTTAGTATAGCATGTCGAAAAATGTTGTAAAAAAAAGTCATAGTATAGCATGTCGAATAATTTTGTAAAAAAAAGTCATAGTATAGTATGTTGAAAAAAAGTCTTAGTATAGCATGTCGAAAAATTTTGTAAGAAAAAGTCATAGTATAGCATGTCGAAAAATAGTCTTAGTATAGCATGTCGAAAAATGTTGTAAAAAAAAATCATAGTATAGCATGTCGAAACATTTTGTAAAAAAAATTTGTATAGGATGTCGAAAAATTTTGTAAAAAACGTCATAGTATAGCATGTCGAAAAATAGTCTTAGTATAGCATGTCGAAAAATGTTGTAAAAAAAAGTCATAGTATAGCATGTCGAAACATTTTGTAAAAAAAGTCAGTATAGGATGTCGAAAAATTTTGTAAAAAATGTCATGGTATACCATGTCGAAAATTTTGTAAAAAAAAGTCATAGTATAGCATGTCGAAAAATAGTCTTAGTATAGCATGTCGAAAAATGTTGTAAAAAAAAGTCATAGTATAGCATGTCGAAATTTTTTTTTAAAAAGTCATAGTATAGCATGTCGAAACATTTTGTAAAAAAAGTCAGTATAGCGTGTCGAAAAATTTTGTAAAAAAAAGTTATAGTAAAGCATGTCGAAAAAAAGTCATAGTATAGTATGTCGAAATTTTTTTTTTAGAAAGTCATAGTATAGCATGTCGAAACATTTTGTAAAAAAAGTCAGTATAGCGTGTCGAAAAATTTTGTAAATAAAAGTCATAGTATAGTATGTCGAAAAATAGTCATAGTATAGTATGTCGAAAAAAAGTCACAGTATAGTATGTCGAAAAAAAGTCACAGTATAGTATGTCGAAAAAAAGTCATGGTATAGTAGGTCGAAAAATGTTGTAAAAAAAAATCATAGTATAGCATGTCGAAAAATTTTGTAAAAAAAAGTAATAGTATAGCATGTCGAAACATTTTGTAAAAAAAAGTCAGTATAGGATGTCGAAAAATTTTGTAGAAAACGTCATAGTATAGCATGTTGAAAAATTTGGTAAAAAAAAGTCATAGTATAGCATGTCGAAAAAAAGTCTTAGCATAGCATGTTGAAAAATGTTGTAAAAAAAAGTCATAGTATAGCATGTCGAAAAATAGTCTTAGTATAGCATGTCGAAAAATGTTGTAAAAAAAAGTCATAGTATAGCATGTCGAAATTTTTTTTTAAAAAGTCATAGTATAGCATGTCGAAACATTTTGTAAAAAAAATTAGTATAGCATGTCGAAAAATTTTGTAAAAAAAAGTCATAGTATAGCATGTCGAAAAATAGTCTTAGTATAGCATGTCGAAAAATGTTGTAAAAAAAAGTCATAGTATAGCATGTCGAAATTTTTTTTTAAAAAGTCATAGTATAGCATGTCGAAACATTTTGTAAAAAAAGTCAGTATAGCGTGTCGAAAAATTTTGTAAAAAAAAGTTATAGTAAAGCATGTCGAAAAAAAGTCATAGTATAGTATGTCGAAATTTTTTTTTTAAAAAGTCATAGTATAGCATGTCGAAACATTTTGTAAAAAAAGTCAGTATAGCGTGTCGAAAAATTTTGTAAATAAAAGTCATGGTATAGTATGTCGAAAAAAAGTCATAGTATAGTATGTCGAAAAAAAGTCACAGTATAGTATGTCGAAAAAAAGTCACAGTATAGTATGTCGAAAAAAAGTCATAGTATAGTAGGTCGAAAAATGTTGTAAAAAAAAATCATAGTATAGCATGTCGAAAAATTTTGTAAAAAAAAGTAATAGTATAGCATGTCGAAACATTTTGTAAAAAAAAGTCAGTATAGGATGTCGAAAAATTTTGTAGAAAACGTCATAGTATAGCATGTCGAAAAATTTGGTAAAAAAAAGTCATAGTATAGCATGTCGAAAAAAAGTCTTAGCATAGCATGTTGAAAAATGTTGTAAAAAAAAGTCATAGTATAGCATGTCGAAATTTTTTTTTTAAAAAGTCATAGTATAGCATGTCGAAACATTTTGTAAAAAAACTTAGTATAGCATGTCGAAAAATTTTGTAAAAAAAGTCATAGTATAGCATGTCGAAAAATAGTCTTAGTATAGCATGTCGAAAAATGTTGTAAAAAAAAATCATAGTATAGCATGTCGAAACATTTTGTAAAAAAACTTAGTATAGGATGTCGAAAAATTTTGTAAAAAACGTCATAGTACAGCATGTCGAAAAATTTTGTAAAAAAAAGTCATAGTATAGCATGTCGAAACATTTTGTAAAAAAACTTAGTATAGGATGTCGAAAAATTTTGTAAAAAACGTCATAGTACAGCATGTCGAAAAATTTTGTAAAAAAAAGTCATAGTATAGCATGTCGAAAAATAGTCTTAGTATAGCATGTCTAAAAATGTTGTAAAAAAAAGTCATAGTATAGCATGTCGAAACAATTTGTAAAAAAAGTCAGTATAGGATGTCGAAAAATTTTGTAAAAAACGTCATGGTATACCATGTCGAAAATTTTGTAAAAAAAAGTAATAGTATAGCATGTCGAAAAAAAGTTCTAGTATAGCATGTCGAAAAATGTTGCAAAAAAAAGTCATAGTATAGCATGTCGAAATTTTTTTTTAAAAAGTCATAGTATAGCATGTCGAAACATTTTGTAAAAAAAGTCAGTATAGCGTGTCGAAAAATGTTGTAAAAAAAAGTTATAGTAAAGCATGTCGAAAAAAAGTCATAGTATAGTATGTCGAAATTTTTTTTTTAAAAAGTCATAGTATAGCATGTCGAAACATTTTGTAAAAAAAGTCAGTATAGCGTGTCGAAAAATTTTGTAAATAAAAGTCATAGTATAGTATGTCGAAAAAAAGTCATAGTATAGTATGTCGAAAAAAAGTCACAGTATAGTATGTCGAAAAAAAGTCACAGTATAGTATGTCGAAAAAAAGTCATAGTATAGTATGTCGAAAAATGTTGTAAAAAAAAATCATAGTATAGCATGTCGAAACAATTTGTAAAAAAAGTCAGTATAGGATGTCGAAAAATTTTGTAAAAAACGTCATGGTATACCATGTCGAAAATTTTGTAAAAAAAAGTAATAGTATAGCATGTCGAAAAAAAGTCTTAGTATAGCATGTCGAAAAATGTTGCAAAAAAAAGTCATAGTATAGCATGTCGAATTTTTTTTTTAAAAAGTCATAGTATAGCATGTCGAAACATTTTGTAAAAAAAGTCAGTATAGCGTGTCGAAAAATTTTGTAAAAAAAAGTTATAGTAAAGCATGTCGAAAAAAAGTCATGGTATAGTATGTCGAAATTTTTTTTTTAAAAAGTCATAGTATAGCATGTCGAAACATTTTGTAAAAAAAGTCAGTATAGCGTGTCGAAAAATTTTGTAAATAAAAGTCATAGTATAGTATGTCGAAAAAAAGTCATAGTATAGTATGTCGAAAAAAAGTCACAGTATAGTATGTCGAAAAAAAGTCATAGTATAGTATGTCGAAAAATGTTGTAAAAAAAAATCATAGTATAGCATGCCGAAACATTTTGTAAAAAAAAGTAATAGTATAGCATGTCGAAACATTTTGTAAAAAAAAGTCAGTATAGGATGTCGAAAAATTTTGTAGAAAACGTCATAGTATAGCATGTCGAAAAATTTGGTAAAAAAAAGTAATAGTATAGCATGTCGAAAAAAAGTCTTAGCATAGCATGTTGAAAAATGTTGTAAAAAAAAGTCATAGTATAGCATGTCGAAAATTTTTGTAAAAAATTGTCATAGTATAGTAATTCGAAAAATGTTGCAAAAAAAAGTCATATTATAGTATGTCCAAAAAAAGTCCTAATATAATATGTCGAAAAAAAAGTCATAGTATAGTATGTCGAAAAAAAGTCCTAGTATGGTATGTCGAAAAAAAGTCATAGTATAGCATGTCGAAAAAAAGTCATGGTATAGCATGTCGAAAAATTTTGTAACAAAAAGTCATAGTATAGCATGTCGAAAAATGTTGTAAAAAAAAGTCATAGTATAGTATGTCGAAAAATGTTGTAAAAAAAGTCATAGTATAGTATGTTGAAAAATGTTGTAAAAAAAGTCATAGTATAGCATGTCGAAAATAGTTGTAAAAAATAGTCAGAGTATAGTATATCGAAAAATGTTGTAAAAAAAAGTCATAGTATAGCATGTCGAAAAAAAGTCATATTACAGTATGACGAAATTTTTTTTTTTAAAAAATCATATTATAGCATGTCGAAAAATGTTGTAAAAAAAGTCATAGTATAGCATGTCGAAAAATTTTGTAAAAAATAGTCATAGTATAGTATGTCCAAAAAAAGTCATACTATAATTTGTCGTAAAAAAAGTCATGATATAGTATGTCGAAAAAAAATCCTAGTATAGTATGTCCAAAAAAAGTCATAGTATAATTTGTCGTAAAAAAAGTCATAGTATAGTATGTCGAAAAATGTTGTAAAAAAAAGTGATAGTATAGTATGTCGAAAAAAGTTGTAAAAAAAGTGATAGTATAGTATGTCGAAAAAAGTTGTAAAAAAAGTCATAGTATAGCATTTCGAAAATGTTGTAAAAAAAAGTCATACTATAGTATGTCAAAAAAAAGGCATAGTATAGTATGTCGAAAAAAATTCATAGTATAGTATGTTGAAAAAAAGGTCGTAGTATAGCATGTCGAAAAAAAGTCATAATATAGCATGTCGAAAAATTTTGTAAAAAAAAGTCATAGTATAGTATGTCGCAAAAAAGTCATAGTATAGCATGATAAAAAAAAGTCTTAGTATAGCATGTCGAAAACTTTTGTGAAAAAAAGTGATAGTATAGTATGTCAAAAAATGTTTTAAAAAAAGTCATAGTATAGTATGTCGAAAAATGTTGTAAAAAAAAGTCATAGTATAGCATGTCTAAAAATGTTGTAAAAAAAGTCATAGTATAGCATGTCAAAAAAAAGTCTTATTATAGCATGTCGAAAAAAAGTCATAGTATAGCATGTCGAAAAATGTTGTAAAAAAAAGTCATAGTATAGTATGTCGAAAAATGTTGTAAAAAAAGTCACAGTATAGTATGTCGAAAAATGTTGTAAAAAAAGTCATAGTATAGCATGTCGAAAAATGTTGTAAAAAAAGTCACAGTATAGTATGTCGAAAAATGTTGTAAAAAAAGTCATAGTATAGCATGTCGAAAAATGTTGTAAAAAAAGTCATAGTATAGCATGTCGAATAATTTTGTAAAAAAAAGTCATAGTATAGTATGTTGAAAAAAAGTCTTAGTATAGCATGTCGAAAAATGTTGTAAAAAAAAATCATAGTATAGCATGTCGAAAAATAGTCTTAGTATAGCATGTCGAAAAATGTTGTAAAAAAAAATCATAGTATAGCATGTCGAAACATTTTGAAAAAAAACTTAGTATAGGATGTCGAAAAATTTTGTAAAAAACGTCATAGTATAGCATGTCGAAAAATAGTCTTAGTATAGCATGTCGAAAAATGTTGTAAAAAAAAGTCATAGTATAGCATGTCGAAACATTTTGTAAAAAAAGTCAGTATAGGATGTCGAAAAATTTTGTAAAAAACGTCATGGTATACCATGTCGAAAATTTTGTAAAAAAAAGTCATAGTATAGCATGTCGAAAAATAGTCTTAGTATAGCATGTCGAAAAATGTTGTAAAAAAAAGTCATAGTATAGCATGTCGAATAATTTTGTAAAAAAAAGTCATAGTATAGTATGTTGAAAAAAAGTCTTAGTATAGCATGTCGAAAAATTTTGTAAAAAAAAGTCATAGTATAGCATGTCGAAAAATAGTCTTAGTATAGCATGTCGAAAAATGTTGTAAAAAAAAATCATAGTATAGCATGTCGAAACATTTTGTAAAAAAACTTAGTATAGGATGTCGAAAAATTTTGTAAAAAACGTCATAGTATAGCATGTCGAAAAATAGTCTTAGTATAGCATGTCGAAAAATGTTGTAAAAAAAAGTCATAGTATAGCATGTCGAAACATTTTGTAAAAAAAGTCAGTATAGGATGTCGAAAAATTTTGTAAAAAACGTCATGGTATACCATGTCGAAAAATTTTGTAAAAAAAAGTCATAGTATAGCATGTCGAAAAATAGTCTTAGTATAGCATGTCGAAAAATGTTGTAAAAAAAAGTCATAGTATAGCATGTCGAAATTTTTTTTTAAAAAGTCATAGTATAGCATGTCGAAACATTTTGTAAAAAAAGTCAGTATAGCGTGTCGAAAAATTTTGTAAAAAAAAGTTATAGTAAAGCATGTCGAAAAAAAGTCATAGTATAGTATGTCGAAATTTTTTTTTTAAAAAGTCATAGTATAGCATGTCGAAACATTTTGTAAAAAAAGTCAGTATAGCGTGTCGAAAAATTTTGTAAATAAAAGTCATGGTATAGTATGTCGAAAAAAAGTCATAGTATAGTATGTCGAAAAAAAGTCACAGTATAGTATGTCGAAAAAAAGTCACAGTATAGTATGTCGAAAAAAAGTCATAGTATAGTAGGTCGAAAAATGTTGTAAAAAAAAATCATAGTATAGCATGTCGAAAAATTTTGTAAAAAAAAGTAATAGTATAGCATGTCGAAACATTTTGTAAAAAAAAGTCAGTATAGGATGTCGAAAAATTTTGTAGAAAACGTCATAGTATAGCATGTCGAAAAATTTGGTAAAAAAAAGTCATAGTATAGCATGTCGAAAAAAAGTCTTAGCATAGCATGTTGAAAAATGTTGTAAAAAAAAGTCATAGTATAGCATGTCGAAATTTTTTTTTTAAAAAGTCATAGTATAGCATGTCGAAACATTTTGTAAAAAAACTTAGTATAGCATGTCGAAAAATTTTGTAAAAAAAAGTCATAGTATAGCATGTCGAAAAATAGTCTTAGTATAGCATGTCGAAAAATGATGTAAAAAAAAAAATCATAGTATAGCATGTCGAAACATTTTGTAAAAAAACTTAGTATAGGATGTCGAAAAATTTTGTAAAAAACGTCATAGTACAGCATGTCGAAAAATTTTGTAAAAAAAAGTCATAGTATAGCATGTCGAAACATTTTGTAAAAAAACTTAGTATAGGATGTCGAAAAATTTTGTAAAAAACGTCATAGTACAGCATGTCGAAAAATTTTGTAAAAAAAAGTCATAGTATAGCATGTCGAAAAATAGTCTTAGTATAGCATGTCGAAAAATGTTGTAAAAAAAAGTCATAGTATAGCATGTCGAAACAATTTGTAAAAAAAGTCAGTATAGGATGTCGAAAAATTTTGTAAAAAACGTCATGGTATACCATGTCGAAAATTTTGTAAAAAAAAGTAATAGTATAGCATGTCGAAAAAAAGTCTTAGTATAGCATGTCGAAAAATGTTGCAAAAAAAAGTCATAGTATAGCATGTCGAAATTTTTTTTTAAAAAGTCATAGTATAGCATGTCGAAACATTTTGTAAAAAAAGTCAGTATAGCGTGTCGAAAAATTTTGTAAAAAAAAGTTATAGTAAAGCATGTCGAAAAAAAGTCATAGTATAGTATGTCGAAATTTTTTTTTTAAAAAGTCATAGTATAGCATGTCGAAACATTTTGTAAAAAAAGTCAGTATAGCGTGTCGAAAAATTTTGTAAATAAAAGTCATAGTATAGTATGTCGAAAAAAAGTCACAGTATAGTATGTCGAAAAAAAGTCATAGTATAGTATGTCGAAAAATGTTGTAAAAAAAAGTCATAGTATAGCATGTCGAAACAATTTGTAAAAAAAGTCAGTATAGGATGTCGAAAAATTTTGTAAAAAACGTCATGGTATACCATGTCGAAAATTTTGTAAAAAAAAGTAATAGTATAGCATGTCGAAAAAAAGTCTTAGTATAGCATGTCGAAAAATGTTGCAAAAAAAAGTCATAGTATAGCATGTCGAAATTTTTTTTTAAAAAGTCATAGTATAGCATGTCGAAACATTTTGTAAAAAAAGTCAGTATAGCGTGTCGAAAAATTTTGTAAAAAAAAGTTATAGTAAAGCATGTCGAAAAAAAGTCATAGTATAGTATGTCGAAATTTTTTTTTTAAAAAGTCATAGTATAGCATGTCGAAACATTTTGTAAAAAAAGTCAGTATAGCGTGTCGAAAAATTTTGTAAATAAAAGTCATAGTATAGTATGTCGAAAAAAAGTCACAGTATAGTATGTCGAAAAAAAGTCATAGTATAGTATGTCGAAAAATGTTGTAAAAAAAAATCATAGTATAGCATGCCGAAACATTTTGTAAAAAAAAGTAATAGTATAGCATGTCGAAACATTTTGTAAAAAAAAGTCAGTATAGGATGTCGAAAAATTTTGTAGAAAACGTCATAGTATAGCATGTCGAAACATTTTGTAAAAAAAGTCAGTATAGCATGTCGAAAAATTTTGTAAAAAAAAATAATAGTATAGCATGTCGAAACATTTTGTAAAAAAAAGTCAGTATAGGATGTCGAAAAATTTTGTAGAAAACGTCATAGTATAGCATGTCGAAAAATTTGGTAAAAAAAAGTCATAGTATAGCATGTCGAAAAATAGTCTTAGTATAGCATGTTGAAAAATGTTGTAAAAAAAAATCATAGTATAGCATGTCGAAACATTTTGTAAAAAAAGTCAGTATAGCATGTCGAAAAATTTTGTAAAAAAAAGTTATAGTATAGCATGTCGAAAAATAGTCTTAGTATAGCATGTCGAAAATGTTGTTTAAAAAAGTCATAGTATAGCATGTCGAAACATTTTGTAAAAAAAGTCAGTATAGCGTGTTGAAAAATTTTGTAAATAAAAGTCATAGTATAGTATGTCGAAAAAAAGTCATAGTATAGTATGTCGAAAAAAAGTCACAGTAAAGTATGTCGAAAAAAAGTCACAGTATAGTAGGTCGAAAAAAGTCAGTATAGTATGTCGAAAAAAAGTCATAGTATAGTAGGTTGAAAAATGTTGTAAAAAAGAATCATAGTATAGCATGTCGAAAAATTTTGTAAAAAAAAGTAATAGTATAGCATGTCGAAACATTTTGTAAAAAAAGTCAGTATAGGATTGTCAAAATTTTGTAGAAAAATGTCATAGTATAGCATGTCGAAAAATTTGGTAAAAAAAGTCATAGTAGATGTCGATATTTGTAAAAAAAAGTCTAGTATAGCATGTCGAAACATTTTGTAAAAAAAAGTCAGTATAGGATGTCGAAAAATTTTGTAGAAAACGTCATAGTATAGCATGTCGAAAAATTTGGTAAAAAAAAGTCATAGTATAGCATGTCGAAAAATAGTCTTAGTATAGCATGTTGAAAAATGTTGTCAAAAAAAATCATAGTATAGCATGTCGAAACATTTTGTAAAAAAACTTAGTATAGGATGTCGAAAAATTTTGTAAAAAACGTCATAGTACAGCATGTCGAAAAATTTTGTAAAAAAAAGTCATAGTATAGCATGTCGAAACATTTTGTAAAAAAACTAAGTATAGCATGTCGAAAAATGTTGTAAAAAAAAGTCATAGTATAGCATGTCGAAACATTTTGTAAAAAAAGTCAGTATAGGATGTCGAAAAATTTTGTAAAAAACGTCATGGTATACCATGTCGAAAATTTTGTAAAAAAAAGTCATAGTATAGCATGTCGAAAAATAGTCTTAGTATGGCATGTCGAAAAATGTTGTAAAAAAAAGTCATAGTATAGCATGTCGAAATTTTTTTTTAAAAAGTCATAGTATAGCATGTCGAAACATTTTGTAAAAAAAGTCAGTATAGCGTGTCGAAAAATTTTGTAAAAAAAAGTTATAGTATAGCATGTCGAAAAAAAGTCATAGTATAGTATGTCGAAATTTTTTTTTTAAAAAGTCATAGTATAGCATGTCGAAACATTTTGTAAAAAAAGTCAGTATAGCGTGTCGAAAAATTTTGTAAAAAAAAGTTATAGTATAGCATGTCGAAAAAAAGTCACAGTATAGTATGTCGAAAAAAAGTCACAGTTTAGTATGTCGAAAAAAAGTCATAGTATAGTAGGTCGAAAAATGTTGTAAAAAAAAATCATAGTATAGCATGTCGAAAAATTTTGTAAAAAAAAGTAATAGTATAGCATGTCGAAACATTTTGTAAAAAAAAGTCAGTATAGGATGTCGAAAAATTTTGTAAAAAACGTCATAGTATAGCATGTCGAAAAATTTGGTAGAAAAAAGTCATAGTATAGCATGTCGAAAAAAAGTCTTAGTATAGCATGTCGAAAAATTTTGTTAAAAAAAGGAATAGTATAGCATGTCGAAAAAAAGTCTTAGCATAGCATGTTGAAAAATGTTGTAAAAAAAAGTCATAGTATAGCATGTCGAAATTTTTTTTTTAAAAAGTCATAGTATAGCATGTCGAAAAATTTTGTAAAAAAAAGTCATAGTATAGCATGTCGAAAAATAGTCTTAGTATAGCATGTCGAAAAATGTTGTAAAAAAAAGTCATAGTATAGCATGTCGAAATATTTTGTAAAAAAAGTCAGTATAGCGTGTTGAAAAATTTTGTAAATAAAAGTCATAGTATAGTATGTCGAAAAAAAGTCATAGTATAGTATGTCGAAAAAAAGTCACAGTAAAGTATGTCGAAAAAAAGTCACAGTATAGCATGTCGAAAAAAAGTCTCAGTATAGCGTGTCGAAAAATTTTGTAAAAAAAGGTAATAGTATAGCATGTCGAAAAAAAGTCTTAGCATAGCATGTTGAAAAATGTTGTAAAAAAAAGTCATAGTATAGCATGTCGAAATTTTTTTTTTAAAAAGTCATAGTATAGCATGTCGAAACATTTTGTAAAAAAACTTAGTATAGCATGTCGAAAAATTTTGTAAAAAAAGTCATAGTATAGCATGTCGAAAAATAGTCTTAGTATAGCATGTCGAAAAATGTTGTAAAAAAAAATCACAGTATAGCATGTCGAAACATTTTGTAAAAAAACTTAGTATAGGATGTCGAAAAATTTTGTAAAAAACGTCATAGTACAGCATGTCGAAAAATTTTGTAAAAAAAAGTTATAGTAAAGCATGTCGAAAAAAAGTCATAGTATAGTATGTCGAAATTTTTTTTTTAAAAATTCATAGTATAGCATGTCGAAACATTTTGTAAAAAAAAGTCATAGTAAAGCATGTCGAAAAAAAGTCTTAGTATAGCATGCCGAAACATTTTGTAAAAAAAAGTCAGTATAGGATGTCGAAAAATTTTGTAGAAAAAGTCATAGTATATCATGTAGAAAAATTTGGTAAAAAAAAGTCATAGTATAGCATGTAGAAACATTTTGTAAAAAAAGTCAGTATAGCGTGTCGAAAAATTTTGTAAATAAAAGTCATAGTATAGTATGTCGAAAAAAAGTCATAGTATAGTATATCGAAAAAAAGTCACAGTATAGTATGTCGAAAAAAAGTCACAGTATAGTATGTTGAAAAAAAGTCATAGTATAGTAGGTCGAAAAATGTTGTAAAAAAAAATCATAGTATAGCATGTCGAAAAATTTTGTAAAAAAAAGTAATAGTATAGCATGTCGAAAAATTTTGTAAAAAAAAGTCAGTATAGGATGTCGAAAAATTTTATAAAAAACGTCATAGTATAGCATGTCGAAAAATTTGGTAAAAAAAAGTCATAGTATAACATGTCGAAAAAAAGTCTTAGTATAGCATGTCGAAAAATTTTGTAAAAAAAAGTCATAGTATAGCATGTCGAAACATTTTGTAAAAAAAGTCAGTATAGCGTGTTGAAAAATTTTGTAAATAAAAGTCATAGTATAGTATGTCGAAAAAAAGTCTTAGCATAGCATGTTGAAAAATGTTGTAAAAAAAAGTCATAGTATAGCATGTCGAAATTTTTTTTTTAAAAAGTCATAGTATAGCATGTCGAAACATTTTGTAAAAAAACTTAGTATAGCATGTCGAAAAATTTTGTAAAAAAAAGTCATAGTATAGCATGTCGAAAAATAGTCTTAGTATAGCATGTCGAAAAATGTTGTAAAAAAGAATCATAGTATAGCATGTCGAAAAATTTTGTAAAAAAAGTAATAGTATAGCATGTCGAAAAAAAGTCATAGTATAGTATGTCGAAAAAAAGTCACAGTAAAGTATGTCGAAAAAAAGTCAAAGTATAGTAGGTCGAAAAAAAGTCACAGTATAGTATGTCGAAAAAAAGTCATAGTATAGTAGGTTGAAAAATGTTGTAAAAAAGAATCATAGTATAGCATGTCGAAAAATTTTGTAAAAAAAGTAATAGTATAGCATGTCGAAACATTTTGTAAAAAAAGTCAGTATAGGATGTCGAAAAATTTTGTAAAAAATGTCATAGTATAGCATTTCGAAAAATTTGGTAAAAAAAAGTCATAGTATAGCATGTCGAAAAAAAGTCTCAGTATAGCGTGTCGAAAAATTTTGTAAAAAAAAGTAATAGTATAGCATGTCGAAAAAAAGTCTTAGCATAGCATGTTGAAAAATGTTGTAAAAAAAAGTCATAGTATAGCATGTCGAAATTTTTTTTTTAAAAAGTCATAGTATAGCATGTCGAAACATTTTGTAAAAAAACTTAGTATAGCATGTCGAAAAATTTTGTAAAAAAAAGTCATAGTATAGCATGTCGAAAAATAGTCTTAGTATAGCATGTCGAAAAATGTTGTAAAAAAAAATCATAGTATAGCATGTCGAAACATTTTGTAAAAAAACTTAGTATAGGATGTCGAAAAATTTTGTAAAAAACGTCATAGTACAGCATGTCGAAACATTTTGTAAAAAAAGAGTTATAGTAAAGCATGTCGAAAAAAAGTCATAGTATAGTATGTCGAAATTTTTTTTTTTAAAAAAGTCATAGTATAGCATGTCGAAACATTTTGTAAAAAAAAGTCATAGTAAAGCATGTCGAAAAAAAGTCTTAGTATAGCATGCCGAAACATTTTGTAAAAAAAAGTCAGTATAGGATGTCGAAAAATTTTGTAGAAAACGTCATAGTATAGCATGTCGAAAAATTTGGTAAAAAAAAGTCATAGTATAGCATGTCGAAAAATAGTCTTAGTATAGCATGTCGAAAAATGTTGTAAAAAAAAATCATAGTATAGCATGTCGAAACATTTTGTAAAAAAACTTAGTATAGGATGTCGAAAAATTTTGTAAAAAACGTCATAGTACAGCATGTCGAAAAATTTTGTAAAAAAAAGTCATAGTATAGCATGTCGAAACATTTTGTAAAAAAACTTAGTATAGGATGTCGAAAAATGTTGTAAAAAAAAGTCATAGTATAGCATGCCGAAACATTTTGTAAAAAAAAGTCAGTATAGGATGTCGAAAAATTTTGTAGAAAACGTCATAGTATAGCATGTCGAAAAATTTGGTAAAAAAAAGTCATAGTATAGCATGTCGAAACATTTTGTAAAAAAAGTCAGTATAGCGTGTCGAAAAATTTTGTAAATAAAAGTCATAGTATAGTATGTCGAAAAAAAGTCATAGTATAGTATATCGAAAAAAAGTCACAGTATAGTATGTCGAAAAAAAGTCACAGTATAGTATGTTGAAAAAAAGTCATAGTATAGTAGGTCGAAAAATGTTGTAAAAAAAAATCATAGTATAGCATGTCGAAAAATTTTGTAAAAAAAAGTAATAGTATAGCATGTCGAAACATTTTGTAAAAAAAAGTCAGTATAGGATGTCGAAAAATTTTGTAAAAAACGTCATAGTATAGCATGTCGAAAAATTTGGTAAAAAAAAGTCATAGTATAGCATGTCGAAAAAAAGTCTTAGTATAGCATGTCGAAAAATTTTGTAAAAAAAAGTCATAGTATAGCATGTCGAAACATTTTGTAAAAAAAGTCAGTATAGCGTGTTGAAAAATTTTGTAAATAAAAGTCATAGTATAGTATGTCGAAAAAAAGTCTTAGCATAGCATGTTGAAAAATGTTGTAAAAAAAAGTCATAGTATAGCATGTCGAAATTTTTTTTTTAAAAAGTCATAGTATAGCATGTCGAAACATTTTGTAAAAAAACTTAGTATAGCATGTCGAAAAATTTTGTAAAAAAAAGTCATAGTATAGCATGTCGAAAAATAGTCTTAGTATAGCATGTCGAAAAATGTTGTAAAAAAGAATCATAGTATAGCATGTCGAAAAATTTTGTAAAAAAAGTAATAGTATAGCATGTCGAAAAAAAGTCATAGTATAGTATGTCGAAAAAAAGTCACAGTAAAGTATGTCGAAAAAAAGTCAAAGTATAGTATGTCGAAAAAAAGTCACAGTATAGTATGTCGAAAAAAAGTCATAGTATAGTAGGTTGAAAAATGTTGTAAAAAAGAATCATAGTATAGCATGTTGAAAAATTTTGTAAAAAAAGTAATAGTATAGCATGTCGAAACATTTTGTAAAAAAAGTAAGTATAGGATGTCGAAAAATTTTGTAAAAAATGTCATAGTATAGCATTTCGAAAAATTTGGTAAAAAAAAGTCATAGTATAGCATGTCGAAAAAAAGTCTCAGTATAGCGTGTCGAAAAATTTTGTAAAAAAAAGTAATAGTATAGCATGTCGAAAAAAAGTCTTAGCATAGCATGTTGAAAAATGTTGTAAAAAAAAGTCATAGTATAGCATGTCGAAATTTTTTTTTTAAAAAGTCATAGTATAGCATGTCGAAACATTTTGTAAAAAAACTTAGTATAGCATGTCGAAAAATTTTGTAAAAAAAAGTCATAGTATAGCATGTCGAAAAATAGTCTTAGTATAGCATGTCGAAAAATGTTGTAAAAAAAAATCATAGTATAGCATGTCGAAACATTTTGTAAAAAAACTTAGTATAGGATGTCGAAAAATTTTGTAAAAAACGTCATAGTACAGCATGTCGAAACATTTTGTAAAAAAAGAGTTATAGTAAAGCATGTCGAAAAAAAGTCATAGTATAGTATGTCGAAAAAAAGTCACAGTATAGTATGTCGAAAAAAAGTCACAGTATAGTATGTCGAAAAAAAGTCATAGTATAGTAGGTTGAAAAATTTTGTAAAAAAGAATCATAGTATAGCATTTCTAAAAATTTTGTAAAAAAAGTAATAGTATAGCATGTCGAAACATTTTGTAAAAAAAGTCAGTATAGGATGTCGAAAAATTTTGTAAAAAATGTCATAGTATAGCATTTCGAAAAATTTGGTAAAAAAAAGTCATAGTATAGCATGTCGAAAAAAAGTCTCAGTATAGCGTGTCGAAAAATTTTGTAAAAAAAAGTAATAGTATAGCATGTCGAAAAAAAGTCTTAGCATAGCATGTTGAAAAATGTTGTAAAAAAAAGTCATAGTATAGCATGTCGAAATTTTTTTTTTAAAAAGTCATAGTATAGCATGTCGAAACATTTTGTAAAAAAACTTAGTATAGCATGTCGAAAAATTTTGTAAAAAAAAGTCATAGTATAGCATGTCGAAAAATAGTCTTAGTATAGCATGTCGAAAAATGTTGTAAAAAAAAATCATAGTATAGCATGTCGAAACATTTTGTAAAAAAACTTAGTATAGGATGTCGAAAAATTTTGTAAAAAACGTCATAGTACAGCATGTCGAAACATTTTGTAAAAAAAGAGTTATAGTAAAGCATGTCGAAAAAAAGTCATAGTATAGTATGTCGAAATTTTTTTTTTTAAAAAAGTCATAGTATAGCATGTCGAAACATTTTGTAAAAAAAAGTCATAGTAAAGCATGTCGAAAAAAAGTCTTAGTATAGCATGCCGAAACATTTTGTAAAAAAAAGTCAGTATAGGATGTCGAAAAATTTTGTAGAAAACGTCATAGTATAGCATGTCGAAAAATTTGGTAAAAAAAAGTCATAGTATAGCATGTCGAAAAATAGTCTTAGTATAGCATGTCGAAAAATGTTGTAAAAAAAAATCATAGTATAGCATGTCGAAACATTTTGTAAAAAAACTTAGTATAGGATGTCGAAAAATTTTGTAAAAAACGTCATAGTACAGCATGTCGAAAAATTTTGTAAAAAAAAGTCATAGTATAGCATGTCGAAACATTTTGTAAAAAAACTTAGTATAGGATGTCGAAAAATGTTGTAAAAAAAAGTCATAGTATAGCATGCCGAAACATTTTGTAAAAAAAAGTCAGTATAGGATGTCGAAAAATTTTGTAGAAAACGTCATAGTATAGCATGTCGAAAAATTTGGTAAAAAAAAGTCATAGTATAGCATGTCGAAACATTTTGTAAAAAAAGTCAGTATAGCGTGTCGAAAAATTTTGTAAATAAAAGTCATAGTATAGTATGTCGAAAAAAAGTCATAGTATAGTATATCGAAAAAAAGTCACAGTATAGTATGTCGAAAAAAAGTCACAGTATAGTATGTTGAAAAAAAGTCATAGTATAGTAGGTCGAAAAATGTTGTAAAAAAAAATCATAGTATAGCATGTCGAAAAATTTTGTAAAAAAAAGTAATAGTATAGCATGTCGAAACATTTTGTAAAAAAAAGTCAGTATAGGATGTCGAAAAATTTTGTAAAAAACGTCATAGTATAGCATGTCGAAAAATTTGGTAAAAAAAAGTCATAGTATAGCATGTCGAAAAAAAGTCTTAGTATAGCATGTCGAAAAATTTTGTAAAAAAAAGTCATAGTATAGCATGTCGAAACATTTTGTAAAAAAAGTCAGTATAGCGTGTTGAAAAATTTTGTAAATAAAAGTCATAGTATAGTATGTCGAAAAAAAGTCTTAGCATAGCATGTTGAAAAATGTTGTAAAAAAAAGTCATAGTATAGCATGTCGAAATTTTTTTTTTAAAAAGTCATAGTATAGCATGTCGAAACATTTTGTAAAAAAACTTAGTATAGCATGTCGAAAAATTTTGTAAAAAAAAGTCATGGTATAGCATGTCGAAAAATAGTCTTAGTATAGCATGTCGAAAAATGTTGTAAAAAAGAATCATAGTATAGCATGTCGAAAAATTTTGTAAAAAAAGTAATAGTATAGCATGTCGAAAAAAAGTCATAGTATAGTATGTCGAAAAAAAGTCACAGTAAAGTATGTCGAAAAAAAGTCAAAGTATAGTATGTCGAAAAAAAGTCACAGTATAGTATGTCGAAAAAAAGTCATAGTATAGTAGGTTGAAAAATGTTGTAAAAAAGAATCATAGTATAGCATGTCGAAAAATTTTGTAAAAAAAGTAATAGTATAGCATGTCGAAACATTTTGTAAAAAAAGTAAGTATAGGATGTCGAAAAATTTTGTAAAAAATGTCATAGTATAGCATTCGAAAAATTGGTAAAAAAAGTCATAGTATAGATGTCGAAAAAAGTATCAGTATAGCGTGTCGAAAAATTTTGTAAAAAAAAGTAATAGTATAGCATGTCGAAAAAAAGTCTTAGATAGCATGTTCGAAAAATGTTGTAAAAAAAGTCATAGTATAGCATGTCGAAATTTTTTTTTTAAAAAGTCATAGTATAGCATGTCGAAACATTTTGTAAAAAACTTAGTATAGCATGTCGAAAAATTTTGTAAAAAAAAAGTCATAGTATAGCATGTCGAAAAATAGTCTTAGATAGCATGTCGAAAAATGTTGTAAAAAAAATCATAGTATAGCATGTCGAAACATTTTGTAAAAAACTTAGTATAGGATGTCGAAAAATTTTGTAAAAAACGTCATAGTACAGCATGTCGAAACATTTTGTAAAAAAAGAGTTATAGTAAAGCATGTCGAAAAAAAGTCATAGTATAGTATGTCGAAATATTTTTTTTTAAAAGTCATAGTATAGCATGTCGAAACATTTTGTAAAAAAAAGTCCTAGTATAGCATGCCGAAACATTTTGTAAAAAAAAGTCAGTATAGGATGTCGAAAAATTTTGTAGAAAACGTCATAGTATAGCATGTCGAAAAATTTGGTAAAAAAAAGTCATAGTATAGCATGTCGAAAAATAGTCTTAGTATAGCATGTCGAAAAATGTTGTAAAAAAAAATCATAGTATAGCATGTCGAAACATTTTGTAAAAAAACTTAGTATAGGATGTCGAAAAATTTTGTAAAAAACGTCATAGTACAGCATGTCGAAAAATTTTGTAAAAAAAAGTCATAGTATAGCATGTCGAAACATTTTGTAAAAAAACTTAGTATAGGATGTCGAAAAATGTTGTAAAAAAAAGTCATAGTATAGCATGTCGAAACATTTTGTAAAAAAAGTCAGTATAGGATGTCGAAAAATTTTGTAAAAAACGTCATGGTATACCATGTCGAAAATTTTGTAAAAAAAAGTCATAGTATAGCATGTCGAAAAATAGTCTTAGTATAGCATGTCGAAAAATGTTGTAAAAAAAAGTCATAGTATAGCATGTCGAAATTTTTTTTTAAAAAGTCATAGTATAGCATGTCGAAACATTTTGTAAAAAAAGTCAGTATAGCGTGTCGAAAAATTTTGTAAAAAAAAGTTATAGTATAGCATGTCGAAAAAAAGTCATAGTATAGTATGTCGAAATTTTTTTTTTAAAAAGTCATAGTATAGCATGTCGAAACATTTTGTAAAAAAAGTCAGTATAGCGTGTCGAAAAATTTTGTAAATAAAAGTCATAGTATAGTATGTCGAAAAAAAGTCATAGTATAGTATATCGAAAAAAAGTCACAGTATAGTATGTCGAAAAAAAGTCACAGTATAGTATGTCGAAAAAAAGTCATAGTATAGTAGGTTGAAAAATGTTGTAAAAAAGAATCATAGTATAGCATGTCGAAAAATTTTGTAAAAAAAGTAATAGTATAGCATGTCGAAACATTTTGTAAAAAAAGTAAGTATAGGATGTCGAAAAATTTTGTAAAAAATGTCATAGTATAGCATTTCGAAAAATTTGGTAAAAAAAAGTCATAGTATAGCATGTCGAAAAAAAGTCTCAGTATAGCGTGTCGAAAAATTTTGTAAAAAAAAGTAATAGTATAGCATGTCGAAAAAAAGTCTTAGCATAGCATGTTGAAAAATGTTGTAAAAAAAAGTCATAGTATAGCATGTCGAAATTTTTTTTTTAAAAAGTCATAGTATAGCATGTCGAAACATTTTGTAAAAAAACTTAGTATAGCATGTCGAAAAATTTTGTAAAAAAAAGTCATAGTATAGCATGTCGAAAAATAGTCTTAGTATAGCATGTCGAAAAATTTTGTAAAAAAAATCATAGTATAGCATGTCGAAACATTTTGTAAAAAAACTTAGTATAGGATGTCGAAAAATTTTGTAAAAACGTCATAGTACAGCATGTCGAAACATTTTGTAAAAAAAGAGTTATAGTAAAGCATGTCGAAAAAAAGTCATAGTATAGTATGTCGAAATTTTTTTTTTTAAAAAGTCATAGTATAGCATGTCGAAACATTTTGTAAAAAAAAGTCATAGTAAAGCATGTCGAAAAAAAGTCTTAGTATAGCATGCCGAAACATTTTGTAAAAAAAAGTCAGTATAGGATTTCGAAAAATTTTGTAGAAAAATTCATAGTATAGCATGTCGAAAAATTTTGTAAAAAAAAGTCATAGTATAGCATGTCGAAAAATAGTCTTAGTATAGCATGTCGAAAAATGTTGTAAAAAAAAATCATAGTATAGCATGTCGAAACATTTTGTAAAAAAACTTAGTATAGGATGTCGAAAAATTTTGTAAAAAACGTCATAGTACAGCATGTCGAAAAATTTTGTAAAAAAAAGTCATAGTATAGCATGTCGAAACATTTTGTAAAAAAACTTAGTATAGGATGTCGAAAAATGTTGTAAAAAAAAGTCATAGTATAGCATGTCGAAACATTTTGTAAAAAAAGTCAGTATAGGATGTCGAAAAATTTTGTAAAAAACGTCATGGTATACCATGTCGAAAATTTTGTAAAAAAAAGTCATAGTATAGCATGTCGAAAAATAGTCTTAGTATAGCATGTCGAAAAATGTTGTAAAAAAAAGTCATAGTATAGCATGTCGAAATTTTTTTTTAAAAAGTCATAGTATAGCATGTCGAAACATTTTGTAAAAAAAGTCAGTATAGCGTGTCGAAAAATTTTGTAAAAAAAAGTTATAGTATAGCATGTCGAAAAAAAGTCATAGTATAGTATGTCGAAATTTTTTTTTTAAAAAGTCATAGTATAGCATGTCGAAACATTTTGTAAAAAAAGTCAGTATAGCGTGTCGAAAAATTTTGTAAATAAAAGTCATAGTATAGTATGTCGAAAAAAAGTCATAGTATAGTATATCGAAAAAAAGTCACAGTATAGTATGTCGAAAAAAAGTCACAGTATAGTATGTCGAAAAAAAGTCATAGTATAGTAGGTTGAAAAATGTTGTAAAAAAGAATCATAGTATAGCATGTCGAAAAATTTTGTAAAAAAAGTAATAGTATAGCATGTCGAAACATTTTGTAAAAAAAGTCAGTATAGGATGTCGAAAAATTTTGTAAAAAATGTCATAGTATAGCATGTCGAAAAATTTGGTAAAAAAAAGTCATAGTATAGCATGTCGAAAAAAAGTCTCAGTATAGCGTGTCGAAAAATTTTGTAAAAAAAAGTAATAGTATAGCATGTCGAAAAAAAGTCTTAGCATAGCATGTTGAAAAATGTTGTAAAAAAAAGTCATAGTGTAGCATGTCGAAATTTTTTTTTTAAAAAGTCATAGTATAGCATGTCGAAACATTTTGTAAAAAAACTTAGTATAGCATGTCGAAAAATTTTGTAAAAAAAATTTATAGTAAAGCATGTCGAAAAAAAGTCATAGTATAGTATGTCGAAATTTTTTTTTTAAAAAGTCATAGTATAGCATGTCGAAACATTTTGTAAAAAAAAGTCAGTATAGGATGTCGAAAAATTTTGTAGAAAACGTCATAGTATAGCATGTCAAAAAATTTGGTAAAAAAAAGTCATAGTATAGCATGTCGAAAAATTTTAAAAAAGTCATAGTTGTTGTCGAA
>CAKAOJ020000527.1:0-217268 GCA_916701645.2 Sebastolobus alascanus
AGCGGTATAGAGCGGGGAAGGGTTATCAAGTTAAAAAGTCACTTGTGTTACTGTAATGGTCTCTCAACATTAGCATTTGAATTTTCAGGCTGTGATTAATATGTATGATCAGCCTTTTGTTCTTGTGTTCTGCAGGGATCAGCTGGAGAGTGAGAAGAAGAAGAGGGAGACCATCGAGAAAGAGAAGGAGCAGATGGAGACAGAAAAGCAGGAGCTGATGATGAAGCTCTACCAGTTTGAAGAGACAACCAAGAGAGCAGAGAGAGGTGAGACAGAGACACTTAAAGGACCAGTGTGGAACAATTAGGAGGATCTATTGGCAGAAATGTAATATAATATTAATAAGTATGTTTTCTGTAGTGTATAATCACCTGATAATAAGAATCGTTGTGTTTTCGTTACCTTAGAATGAGCCCTTCATATCTACATAGGGAGCGGGTCCTCTCCACGGAGTCAGCCATGTTGCACCACCATGTTTCAACAGTAGCCCAGAATAGACAAACCAAACTCTGTTAACTTTTCCTTCTTGGACCGGTGTCGATAACGTTACTTGCTCCCGTCGCCGCCACTCTCTCTCTCTCTTGCTTCACCACTCACTTCCCACCTACACGCACACTCTACGCACTGGCTCTGCTCCAAATGGCTCTAGAGAGGGCCATTTTGCTTTGGCCACCAGTTGTTTGTAATCTCCTCACCTCACCGCTAGATACCGCCAGATCCTACACACTGGACCTTTAACTCTGACACATTATAGACTGTATTGATCATATTATGCTACAGGAAAAAAGTAAATCAACAGTATAATTTAGGTTGTGTTGTATTATACATTTCAAACCTAAACACGCAACATGGCTTTACTGCCCCCTTCTGTTTATCTGGTTGAAATACATCTCAGTTTTTACATTAAGTATATGGCTGGACCGTGTACGGTCAGTCTGTGAATTTGTGGCTAAATTGTTATATAAATAGTCAGTGTTCAAGTCTATAATGTTAAATCCAGCGGTACATGTCCACCAGGTCTGGCGAGGACACTAGTGGACACGCTGCTCCACTCACTCCACTCAAGCGGTGACGTACCCTCTCGTTGAATGCACCTGATTGGTCCGTTTTTTTCTGCTCGCCGTTTCAAACAGGAAACAACAACGCGGCCTGCTCATAAACTTTCTGTTATTCCATCTAAACAATCCACCAAAATCTACTTCTGAAAACATTTTCAGCAAAAAAATAGGCGATGATTAATTATATGCACATCACGTAGGTGCAAGGCTATCAGAACAGCATCAATAAGGAAAAAGGTAACGCCTACACACTACACTACGGTTGGTATTCTTGGCCCTTCGCAGAAGTTTAACTTCTGTTGTGCTGCAACTCTTTTACTGCTATTATGTGCACATAATGTTTAATGATTTAACTCTGTTCTTATTGTTGCTTGCCTTGTATTAATTTTTATTATGTACATGTTCAGCACTTTAGTCATCTGCGGTTGTTTTTAAACATGCTACATAAATAAAGTTTGACTTGACTTGACTTGACTACTCCATGCCACAACTTTTTTTAATGACTACATTTAGATCCTACTTGGATCTTCGTCAGGTCAGAATGTTTGAGAAGTGGAAACCACACCCCATATTTAAACATCATGCACACCGGGTGATAAAACATCCACAAAAGATTAACAATCCAATAAAGTACATAGAAAAAGTACATAAAAACAGTAATACAAAAGCCATATTTCTGAATATCAAACATATATTTTATTTATAAACATTATGTCATATCAAGAAGAAATCTTTTGCAGAAATTGGGTCTAAACAATCTAGGTGTCCCAAAATAAGTCCCTGAAAAATCCAAAAGGTTCCCCAGATGATAAAAAAATATAATATAATTTCTATTTTTCTGACTTTTCGCTACATTTTTTTGCCTTTTTTCTTGTGAAATAATGCATATTTTATCTCCTTATGGCTTTAAAAATCATTCAAATTGAACAACCTGAGTTCATTTTAAGAATCCATAAGCCAAAAAAGTCATGAACCACTGCCTTAAGTAATACAAATGTATTATTTCACAGATTTATAATTGCACCAGAATGCCGCAAAAATCAGAGTAGGGAATTTTTTCACCCCATAGAATAATTTTCTTGTGTGTTCACTGACTTTGTCCGGTAGAGCTTCAGGAGCAGCTGGAGAGGGCCATGAGGCTGGAGGAGGAGAGGAGGAGGGTGGAGCAGGAGGCGGCCCGGCTGGAGGCTGAGAGGATGGAGGCCATAATAGCCAAGGAGGAGCTGGTCAGGCAAGCTGAGGACCAAATCAAGAGCCAGGAGCATCTGGTGAGTACGCGGTGCAAGAAGTGCTCAAATCCTTCACGTGAGAAAAAGTCGTGATAGAAAAACAGTCATTACACATACAAAGCTCCTACATTCAGGATAAACACATATTAACTGTTGTGATTGCAGTTTGGACTAATACATCCTTTAGTTTGGGGGATTTTCCTGCTTTACTGGGATTTAGTTTCTCTTACAGTGTGAGAAAATTCTCTAAGACTCTTTCTCACTTTAAAACTCTTTAGAAAATATCAAATATTCATTGTGTCATTGAGCTAAATCAAGGCCACTTTTATGTTTTTATGATATTTTATGAGCTTATTGGAAGTTAATGGTCCAGTGTGTAGGATCTGGTGGTATCTAGCGGTGAGGTGAGGAGATTGCAACCAACTGAAGCCTCTCACGTGTACCAAACGTATTGGAGAGCTACGGTGGCCGACATGAAAACGCAAATGGCCCTCTCTAGAGCCAGTTGGAGCAGAGCCAGTGCGTAGAGTGTTGAGCAAGAGAGAGAGAGAGCGGCAGCGACGAGAGCGAGTAACGTTATTGACTCCGACCCAAGCTGGAAAAGTTAACAGAGTTTGGTTTGTCCGTTCTGGGCTACTGTAGAAACAACATGGCGGACTCCGTGGAGAGGACCCGCTCCCTAAGTACATGTATATATATACGGTTCATTCTAAGGTAACAAAAACACAACAATTCTTATTATCAGGTGATTAAACACTAAAGAAAACTTACTTATTAATATTATATTTCATTTCTGCCAATAGATCCCCCTAATTGTTACACATTATTCCTTTCAATGTGTAAAGTCAGTACAGCTGTCAGGTAAATTCACTGGAATTAGAAGTACTACATTTATTTATTCACTTCACGTTTAAACTATTATTAAATAAATGGAGAATTCCAGTCGTGGGTTGTTTTTTTTTGTCCATCCATTCTTGAAATGGCACCGTGTCAAGGTAATTGATGTTACCGAGGTAATCAGGTGTCTGTTCTGGGGCTTTTTAACGACACTGTCTGTTTGTGCCTCCTCCCTCAGGCCGCAGAGCTGGCCGAGTACAGCGTCAAGATTGCTCTGCTGGAGGAGATCAAGAAAGCCAAGGAGGAAGAGGCTGAGTCATGGCACAGCAAGGTGAGTTCCCAACACGCGATCAAATGATGTACCTGTACAGGATTACCAGGAAAATGTCAGAACATACTATTTCCTGTCACCTCTTCAGCTGTTTTTTTTTTTTTTGTGATCACAAGCCTCATTTTTTATGTCCCTTGTACAATATGCTTTTTTTCCTTCATCTTGTGTGTTTTATCATTTATTAGTTGGTACAAAAAAAAAGATAACTTTATCTTTTTGTTCACCAGCTACGTGGGATTTCTTAAAGGCCGGAGCAAATTGTGCAACACTTTATTTTAAGTCCTCCTATTCAGCATTTATAAGCAGTATATAAATACTTAAAGGTGCAGCGTGTAGGATTTGGCGTCATCTAGCGTTGAGGTTGCAGATTGCAACCAACCAAAACTTCTCCCGTGTGCCAAGCTAGTTGGAGAACTACGGTGGCCGAAGTGAAAGTGTGAATGTCCCTCTGTAGGGCCAGTGTTTGGTTTGTCCGTTTTGGGCTACTATAGAAACATGGCGGATGGCTCCGTGAAGAGGACTCGCTCCGTATGTAGATATAAACGGCTCATTCTAAAGGTGAGAGTGGTATGAAAATTGTCGGCAAATGCTGCTTTGTTTCATGTACATATCATAAAAACGGCTTGTATATCCTCAGTCCTCGGTCTTGAATAAATAAATCAAACCAACATCCATTAATGGAAAAGATGAAGACAGGTCCAAGTCATCATAAAACTGTTTTTCAAAAGGGAAATTAAGACCTGGGATCAGAGTCCAGCTCTACCTGCTAGTTTCATTTGTCCATAAACTAGTCAGTCATACTGATACTTAACACATGTAAATTAAACTAAACCTCTCCTCTTCGTCCCAGGTTAAGGAAGTGGAGGAGAACCTGATCAAGACGAAGGAGGAGCTGCACAACGCGATGAGCTCTATTAACTCAGCTCCTGTCGTAGCTCCTGTCGAAGCTCCTGCTTCCTCATCCTCCTCCTCCTCCTCCTCCTCCTCGGACAGCGAGAGCGACCACGAGCACAGCGAAGAGAACAGCACCTACAGCGCCGAGCTGCAGACGGCGGACATCAACGACCACCGCCAGGAGGAGGAGCGAGTCACCCAGGCAGAGAAGAACGAACGCCTGCAGAAGCAGCTGAAGGTGAGTTCAGGGTCCCAGGAGACAACCCACATAAAACGAGCTAGTTTCAGCTGGCGTTGGCATGAAAACTTTTTATTTTTTTTACTTATTTCTTGTAGTTTTGCTATATCCTTAAGAAAGAACTGTTCAAACTGGTCAATCACAATTTAGGTAAATTGTTATATCTCATGGAAAAATACAGGATCTGTGAATATGCAAATATTTCAAAAGTTTAACTGATGTCTCCTATTTTACGGAAAGTACATTTTCAGTGTAAATATGCACACTGGCTTTAAGTTTCCACATCACACTTGTGTAAGTAGTATATTGAAACATGACAGTAACAATAAGGAAAACAATTTCTTTAAATAAAATTTTGGGAAAAAAACATACATACCAAAACACTTCAACAATATCTTTAAATCTGTTCATGTTCCTTACATTCTTTTCCTGTCTGCTTCTCCAAACTGTGAGCATTTTAACCGGCATTTAAGTTACTGTAGGTAATTATGGATAAGGATATAGGCAATGTATGTTGCAGCATAAAGCAGAAACCTCAGTCAGGTCACATGGGTAAAAGTTATTAGTACGGCTTGGGAAAATAGCATTTTGACGCTAAATAAAATACATACTTTGACCAAAATTTGAATGTTTGGATTTGAATACAGAAGGAACACCACTGGGAAGCTACAGAAAGATATAAAAACCTCAAAAAAATAATGGACATGCCCTTTAAGTCACTATCTATCACCAAATGAGGTAACACAATGGTGATTGTGCCTATAATGGCCCACTGCTCACTCTGCTAGTGCTGTACTGTTGTTATTATGCTGCCACTTAAGGCACGATGCTGCTTACTGTGCATTGGGCAGGTGCAATTGAGGCCATTTGGCTAAATGTTCTCACACTTACCTCACTTTTTACTATTTTTTGACTATTTATTATGTATTTTGACTATTTATTATGTGTTTAAATTATCATTGAATATTAGTGCTTTCTTATTTCGTTCCCTTTCATGTACAAACATGTTCTGGAATGACAATAAAAACTTCCCTGATCCTTGACTGATGAAAGCCCTTGCATTTGCAGTATTATGAACTGGGTGTCTGTGGCGACATTCCCAGGAAAATTCACAAGCAGACGTATGAAAGAGATTTTTATCATAGACTAACTGTTAGTCGACCAGGAAGTATTGCAGCCGCCAGACAGGTTGTGTTGCAACTGTTAAACCTCATATGAGACCTACAGCTGAGTAACAAGTATAGAATTACAAGAGGAAGGTTATTCTCTGAAAAACTGAGTGAGTCATTCTGAAAGAATTCATTCTGGGACATTTGAGGAAATTAACTGATAGAGAAGTAGTTAATGAAAGTATTATAGTGTGCTGGAAACAACTGGAAGAAATGTACCAATGTGAGACTATCTAAATGTCTGTCTTGTAAAGTGGATATATTGTAAAACTCTAATAAATGAAATGTCCTCTCTCCACAGGCCCTGAGCTCAGAGCTGGCAGAAGCCCGAGACGACAATAAGAAGACCCAGAACGACCTGCTCCACGACGAGAACGTCAGAGTCGGCCGCGACAAGTACAAGACCCTGCGTCAGATCCGCCAGGGCAACACCAAGCAGAGGATTGATGAGTTTGAGGCCTTGTAGGAAACCTCAGAGACCTGAAGATCTCTCCCAAATACCTCATGAGGGCCCCGTTAAGCTATGCTTTTTTTAATTGAAGTGTGATGTAATTGCAGCCACACCTGATTTTTCTAGACCCAGAAAAGCGTGAAGCTGATCTGTGTAAGAGTACCTCCATGGGTTTTATTTTATCGGTTTAACCTTTGCTTGAAAAGCATCGTTCTGTTTTTTCTTTGTAGCACTCAAACATCTCCAATGTGCTAATTTAGTCCCATTAAAACATTCAAACATAGCAGAAAGCTAGTGTGTTCCTGATATACTGTATGAACAAATTACATTATCTTATGATAAACGATCAAAAACTTTATTGCAATTTGGCTTTGTAGTTTTGTTAATATACCAAAAAGAAGTGTTTTAATTTAGATTTATTTAATGAATGCCTCGTAGAACTGCTACTAATGATTATTTTCTTATTGATTCATGTATTGATACGTTTTTAGATTATTACGTCATGTCTTTATGTTGCTTGTTTTGTCAAACTAACAGTCCAAAACCCAAGCATATTAAATTTGTAAAAACATAAATCGGAAACAAACAGCAAATCTTCACATTTGAGAAGCTGAATGGCATTTTTGCTTGATAAATGACTGAAAACGAATAATCGAATAGCAAAATTGTCGGCGTTTCATTTTCTGTTGATCAACTAATTGATTAATCCATTAATAGTTTCAGCCCCTTGTGCACCTATCTTCATAGGTGTCCAAATAACCATGCATTTATTTAACTAGTTTTAATATGTCTATAATCTCACATAATGTTTAAATTAATTGTTTCTTTTTATAATTTTTACATCAGAGATGCAAGAGAAACCTTTTTATCACACAAGAACATCTAACCTAATATGTTTCTGGACCTTGGTGTTATTTAAATTACCTTCTGCTTTGAGTGTTCTGAATTTAAAGCTTCCTGTTTATATGATTTCATTATTTCAGGTAAAATCTAGATAATCTGATTTACTCTTAAAGAAACAACTTTGTATAAGAACTTGAAGCTGCCAGAGTCTGAGATATCCCAACACATGCTCATCCCAACTCGTCACATACCGCCGCTTTGTCACGCCCTTTCTATCAAAACCACTTAGTTAGGTTTAGGAAAGAACTATATGATTTGGATGATGGTTTGTACAGTGAAAATGAAACTAAACGTTGTGAACACAGGACAAGAACAAACAGCTGATTGTAACGTGACGCACGGGACACCAACAGCGGTGTCCTGGATGAAAGCCTCGCCTGTTGGACCCATCCACCTCCCCCCCTACCCAACCTTTTGTGTGTCTTTTCGTCTACACTATATTTTGAATATTTCATCGCTTTACCTCGCCATCAGACAGCCCTTTCTGACGGGGAACAGAAGCCATTATATCGCTCTCTTCAAAGCCACCAGACTCCATTGACAAAAACAGTAATTTTTGCTGGTCTACCGCTGCCTCTATCAGTTAGTTTGTTTCTGTTATTTACATTATAGTTAATGGAAAGCCTTGTGTGGCGGTATAGAACGCCGATGGCCGTGACAAAGCGTTGGTATTTGACGCCCTGGGTATGAGAACGGGCTGGATATCCTGATTTGTAGCCTCTAGTATGAGTCAAGCTCATAAAACACTGGATCCTACATTTCCCATAACGCCTTTCAAATTCAGCACCTCCCCTTGGTGAGGCAGACTTTCTGTTTTGAATAAATGTGTAGTCTCAAACCCAAGTAACCCTGATGACATCACTATGACATCATCAGGGTTATTTTTTTCATAATAAAAGGCTCATTTAGAGACACAAGACATTATAGCTACAACTTCATGTTTAAAATCAGTGGAGTGATACTTTAACAGTTTTATTTTCAGGCAGGAGAGAAATGAAGACAGTTTAACTCTCTGATATTAAACTTTATGTATAATATCTCAAATATTTGATACATTGTCCTTTTTTTTTTTCTTTTTTAATTAATCCTGCTCCTTTATTTTCTCTATGTGTGTGACAAAGGTTGCATGTTGGAGCTGAAGAATCCTGCCACCTGCTCACCGTGAAAAAGGATGTGGCTTTTAAATATTTGCTCAGGGAAAACGTTGGTTATCATTAGGTTGCCAGACAACTTGTGAAGCCAGTAGAGCAACTCTGTTTAAATAGCCTCTGGACAAATATGTTATCTATGAATGAACCCGTGAAACATACACTCCAGCTCTTAGTTGGAGGCTCTGCGTGACAGATCTTGAGAAAACTGGTTTATTTTGGCCTCAGGTAGGAAAGGTGCGTGTGTGTGTGTGGTGGCGCGTAAAAACAACCGGGAAAGTGAGCGCACGGTTTTGCTGACAGTCTGTGGGATTACCCGGTGTTTCTTTTCTGCAGAATCTAAATATAAGTCGGTGACAAATAGTCCAAATACAGTAGCAACCCAACTGTGATGTGGGGGTGGTGCTGAGAGAACAGCTCCGTCTCCAAAACTCCCCCCTCTGTTGGATCCGGAGTGCGCCAGGAGAAGGTCGCAGAAGAGCCTCAGCTCTCTCTCCATTTACCATGAAGAGACAAAACGCCAGGACTCTCGCCCTCATCATCAGCATCCTCACCTACCTGGTGGTGGGAGCGGCCGTCTTCGAGACCCTGGAGTCCCGCCAGGAGAAGAGCCACAAGAGGAGGCTCGACGCCAGGAAACACGAACTCATGCGCAAATACAACTTAACCAAAGAGAACTTCGAGGAGCTGGAGCACGTCGTCCTGCAGCTCAAACCGCACAAAGCTGGAGTCCAGTGGAAATTTGCTGGGTCCTTTTACTTCGCCATCACTGTGATCACGACCATAGGTGAGCCGGAAGTTTTCTTAATGAACACATTAAAAAGCACCTTGCTCAGGTGCTCAGTGCAGGGCCGCAGACCCCAGTTTGTGCATCTCATTAGCATTACATGTGAGCAGCGTAGTGTTGGAAAGTAACGAAGTACATGTACTCAAGTAGCCTACTCTACTTAAGTGCAATTTTGAGGTAGCTACTTTTACTTGAATATTTTTTGCTTGTTTATACTTCTACTCTACTACATTTCAGAGGCAAATATTGTACTTTAGTTACTAGTTATTTGCAGATTGAGATGACTAATACAAAATACAATCAAATAAATTAAGATAAAAAATATTGAATCAACAAATAAATTAAGATAAAAAAAAGAAATAAGATAAACATATATAATCAACAAATTAAGAAAACAAATATATATTCAACAAATAAATTAACAAAAAAAATAAGATAAAAAAAAAATTTTGAGATATCTTTATTGATCCCTGTATTGAGCACAATTTTGAGGTACTTGTACTTAAGTATTTTCATTTTCTGGTACTTTATACTTCTACTCCACTACATTTCAGAGGGAAATATTGTAGTTAAGTTACTAGTACCTGCAGATTGAGATAAATAATACAAAATATGATCAACAAATAAATTAAGATAAAAAATATAATCAACAAATAAATTAAGATACATCTTTATTGATCCCTGTATTTTAGCACAATTTTGCTTGTACTTGAGTATTTTCATTTTATGCTACTTTATACTCCACTACATTTCAGAGGCAAATATTATACTTAAATTACTAGTTACTTTGCAGATTGAGATAAATAATACAAAATATAGTCAACAAATACATTAAGATCAAATTAAGATCAAAAATATAATGAACAAATAAATTAAGATTAAAAAAAATAAGATAGAAAAAAATATAATCAACCAATAAATTTAAATAAAAAATATAATCAACAAATAAATTAAGATAAATCTTGATCCCTGTACTTAGAAATAAATTAATAAAACAAATAAATTATGATGTAATATCATTGGTTAAGATAACACTTTATTGATCCCTGGGGAGAATTCACAAGCCCAGGAGTATGCTATATAAAGTAATTAAAATTAGCTCCACAGTTACCAGTAATGTACACATGAATGCATCGAGAATTATAATCCAATAATATAACACATTATTCTGTAATGAGCCATTCTGCATCATGATAACTTTTGGTACTTCAAATATACTTTAATGCTAATCCTTTTGCATTTTTATTTTACCTTATAAAAATCAATCAATCAATCAATGAAAAAAGGTAATTTTCTCTTTGATGGGATGTCTTTCGTCCCCTTACTGGTTTGTTTCTTCTTGTGTACAATCTATACTTTTTATATAGCTTTTATTATTTAAAATATATGTATTGCAAACATGTATTATCACATTCATTTGGGTAACAAAGATGGTGCCTGGAAATGATAGCTCCTTGCCCAGTTAGTACCACATGAACCAATATTTTACTTATATTTCTCCAAATATTTTTCTCGTGCAGCAAACAGAATATTTTTTTCATCCAGATGGTTAAAAGACTCTTTGAGGATTTTGGAAATATCATCACAACAGCAGTAAAGGTTTTAGATATTTATTTTTCAGATAATCGGATTCTTAGTTGTGTGAGTCAAGTGGTAATAACAGGAGAGACACAAACTCCATCACCCCCATGCGAGCCAAACCAACACCTCTAATAGATTTCTGACTAGCAACTGAAAAGGTTTGCAAAATGCTTGTTTTTCTTCACATTTCTATATCCATTTAACTGTTAAAACATACCTTATCTAGATTTTATCTCCTTAAATGAATGTCTAAATTCTGTTTCAAGACCTGTCCACAATGATCCACTGATTAAGTCTCATTAAGTTATTGTTTTGCAATGATTTTAGACAGATCTTGGGTTATTTTAAGAGGCTGTTTCTAGGATGAAATCCTTTACATTACTTTGATTTTGTCTTATGTTGTTTGTCTGTAACTCGTTGTTTTTGGTGCCTTTCTTTACCAAAACACCCTCGTAAAATTATTTATTAGAATTATTGTATCTCAATGAGGCTTTCCTGGTTGGATACCAGAAATATAACATTGGTGGGGCAAAAACTAAATTCTTTCATTTCTTGTTCTTTTCTTTCTTATTATTTTGGCTTTAAAGTGTAACTAAACCCCCAAACCACTTGTTTTCAGCTTAAAAAAAAAGATGTATATATACAGTATATATGGGTATTTAATAGTGTTGTTGATGGATTCAGGTCCAAATCTTGGCATTCAAAGTAAGTGTTTGAATTCTACATGTTCAGTGGTGTAGTGGTCGTTGATGAGGTGGGTGTACTACTGGGTAGATGGGTAGCAGGTTACAGAGGAGGAAGTGGGTATACTCCTGTCCTATATATACCGGAGGGTTTTGGGCTGATAGGTGGGTTTACTGTAAACTGCCAGAAAAAGAGGTGATCCATATTCCATTGTATACCCTCCACTACACCACTGTACATATTGTGTTATAAATATGCATCGTGACTGCCCTCTACTGGTTGAAACCCGGCTACTGCAGTTACATTTTGCTGTTGGCTGATCTGGTGGCAGGTGACGGCATGGTGACAGCCTTGCCATCAACCAACCCCCCCATCCCTTTCCTATAAAACCAACGTCACTGTGAAGAGGAGTATGGTGGAAAACGCTTCACGTCTGTCCGGGTCAAATTGATTAGCATAAGCGGATGATTATTATAACCAATTTCTTTTTGTTTTTCTTTATTTCTCATGCAGTTTACCATCTAATTGACATTTGTATGTTTATTACATGAATATAAAGTAATGATACAAACAGCTTCGCTATTTACTGGCTCGCTGCCAATTCTTTTGCCTTTTCCCGCTGTACCGCAGCGCGAGCGGTGCATGCAGATTAACGGCGCCCCTTTTCCGGGGCTCCTCACCCACCTGCCGGCAAAAGAGCTCCAGGCGCTGTTTGTCTGCCTGTGCTGCCTACGCTGCGGTGGCGCAGAGCCTATTGAGGAGCGGCAGAGTTTAACCTTAAGGGGGCATTACGTGGCCAGGCATTATCAAGCCGCTTGACAAGGGCGGCTTCACGTCACGTCACGGAGGAGTGACTGGGCGTGTCTTAGCCCGCCTTTTTACACATTCTAGAGGCATTTTTTTTTTATTTCCAAGGTAGAGACATTTCAGCCAAAACTCTGGGGTTTAGTTATACGGTAAACAGTCATATCTGAGAATACTGACTCAAATATCAGAAATAACTTTTAAAGGTACAGTGTACAATGTGTCGGATTTTGCGGCAACTAGTGGTGTGGTTGCAGATTGCAACCAACTGAGTACCCCTCCGCTCACTCCTCCCTTTCCAAGACTGTGGTAACGTGAACCGTCGAGTGCAGAACCGTGGTAACGCCGTTCGCCTCGCTCAGAGGTCAGAGATTACCGCAGTTTCACGAGCATGGGTTATGAAACTACGGTGGCTTCAGGAAAAGTAAAAACGTGAAAGGCTCTCTCTAGAGCCAGTGTTTGGTTTGTCCGTTCTGGTCTACTGTAGAAACATGGTGGTGCAACATGGCGGACTCCATGAAGAGGACCCGCTCCCTATGTAGATATGAAGGGCTCATTCTAAGCTAACGAAAACAATCCTTAGTTTCAGGTGATTATACACTGATTAAAACATACAGTAGTTATGAATATTATATTCCATTTCTGCTAAAAGATCCCACGAAATGATACACACTGCTCCTATAAAACACCAGGTGTAATTTATGTGTAATTGTAAAACAGAAACAGCTTCTCTAGTCGCTAAAACACTGAAACAACGGGGGCATATCTACGGCCACTTCAGGGTAATTTAGGTGAGGAAAGTGATTTATTTCCAGCGCTTACAACGTCTCAGCTGGCAACAACGTGGGAGTTATAAATAAATAGCTGTTAATTCACAACATTAAAGTCAGGCTGAATAGTGTGATAAGATTTTTCCATTAATGAGAGGATGTAGTGGGAGTGTGTGTTGGTTTCCTGTGGAATTAATTGAAGCAACAACTTTTAAATACTCATTTTATTATAGGAGCTCGGTGTCAAACTGCCTCGCCTCATCACAGCTTCTCAGACAACATATAACAGACCGTCTGTCTGAGGTGTCAAAACTGTGATGTCTCCTCCTGCAGGTTACGGCCATGCGGCGCCCAGCACCGACTCAGGGAAAGTGTTCTGCATGTTCTACGCCCTCCTGGGGATCCCGCTCACCCTTGTCATGTTCCAGAGCCTGGGTGAGCGGATCAACACGTTCGTCAGGTACCTGCTGCACCAAGCCAAGAAGTGCCTGGGAATGCGTCACACCGAGGTCTCCATGGCAAACATGGTGACGGTGGGCTTCTTCTCCTGCATGAGCACCCTGTGCGTGGGGGCCGTGGCGTTCTCCCACTGCGAGGGATGGAGCTTCCTCCACGCCTTTTACTATTGCTTCATCACGCTCACCACCATCGGGTTCGGAGACTACGTGGCTCTGCAGAGGGACGACGCGCTGCAGAACGACCCTCGGTACGTGGCCTTCTGCTTTGTCTACATCCTGATGGGCCTGACGGTGATCGGGGCGTTCCTGAACCTGGTGGTGCTCCGCTTCCTGACCATGAACACCGAGGACGAGCGCAGGGACGCCAAGCAGAGGGCCCTGATGTCCGTCAGCAAGCCCAGAGGAGAGGTGGCTCGCCTACTACCAATCTCAGCCTCGACCTCGTCCACACCCGTAGCAGACGACTCCACAAAGGCTAAAGATTTAAAAGGTGTCTACACCGAGGTGCTGCATTTCCAGACTATATGCTCCTGCTTGTGGTACAGGAGCAAGGAGAGGCTGCAGGGCTCCACACCCACCATGATCCCTCAGGAGCTCACGTTCTCTGATGCCTACATGCAGCAGAACAGTAGCTGTCTTCACTACATGGAGCCCGGATCAACAGGCTGCGTTTGCAGTCCGCGCCAGTGTTCGAGCATAAGCTCCATAACAACGGGCCTACACATTCTCTCCCCGTTCAGGATGTTTAAGAGACGCAGCTCCGTCTAGCCTTCAATAGATTTCAGTACGTCTAACAGACTCTTGGCGGTCTTCACAGCAAAGACATGACTGCAAGTTTGTGGTGCTATAATCCCAGTAAACAGTAGGGAGAAAGCATACAGTACTGTAAAGTCTTACTCAAATACAGTATGTGTTTGAGAAAGCGCCGCACGCAATGTTTTGACTTGAGGTCTACTCATGCAGGAAGTGATCTGGGTCACAACCTGTGAGCACGCTGCAGTACATGAGGTGTACACAGATCGTAGGTGAGAGCAGAGCGGCAGAACAGGTGCTGCTGGGAGGAGATTCAGATCGAGTCAGCTGAGCAACGGCACGATAAAATGGCGCGATAAAATAACTGACACCTCGTAGATAACAGCTCTGCAGTGAATTCCATTTTTTGTTAAACCTGTAGTAGGCAGAATATTTTGGCATCACTGGGCAAAAATTCCATAATAACCTTTCAGGATATTGTAATTCAAGTGTTCTGAGAGAAAACTAGACTTCTGCTCCTCCTCATGGCTCTGTTTTCAGGCTTTAAAAAATCTAGCCGTGACGGGAGACTTTGGCCAATCACAGGTCATTTCAGAGAGAGAGAGTGTTCCTATTGGCTGTTTATTCAACGGAGGCAGCTGTCAATCACTCACAAACTCCGATCAATGAGAACGTTTCCTCCGGCTGGTGGGCGGTGCTTGGTATTTCCTCAACAGATCTCAACATGGCTGCCAGGTCACAAACTTTCTCATTTTACAGCTAAACAGTAACTACAAGATGATTCTGAAAACATCTGAGGAGAGAAATAGGCATTACAGTAACAGAATATTGATTCATATTTGATCAGCTCTGTCTAGTTTGATCGTTTGATCGGAGTTTGTGAGTGATTGACAGCTGCTCAGAGACAGCAAGGCTCCAGCTCGGCTCTGATTGGTTGTTTTCCTCCGGTCTGTGAAATCTTGCAGATGCCGTTAGGAGCACCGGAGGACACAGAGGCTCATGATTTTTTTCAGATTACCTATCTCATCCACTACTGTCAGGATATAGTGACCATTTTATAAAAATACCTTTTTTTAATCATATATGCTCCATTTCTACCGACTGCTGCTTTAAAGTCATAGTTTGTCGTGTTTGTCGACGTTTCCCTTCATAGTATTTGTGACTGATGCAGCACCAAAACGACTTTCTGGTTTGATATAAGTTGCCTCATGTTGCCTGAATCGTGATTGTCAGAAGTGTGTTGAAGCTGACACACACTGATAACTCAACATGACTCACTTTCTGTGTAGCTGCCTCTGTTGTGATTTTCAGAGCTCTCTGCCCAAATCACTGGTGCATCAAACACTGCAGCATTACGTAACGTCACAAGTGGAAAAGTAAAAAAAAAATCAGGATGACATATCCTTAATACAGTAAAACTGCATTAACACAAGGAGACACTCAAAACAACACACTTACTGTAACTCTGTTTAACGACACTACGAAGCTCTGCTTCACAAACCATCGGGCTAAATCACCAAAAACTGTTAGCTTGACCAACCTGGTATTCACTGCAGGGTTACTGTACTGTAAGGTGTGTTCGTTACATTATCAACCCCTGTAGCTGATGGTTGGTTACATTCATTAGTTGCCATTTGGCTCTGCTGGGTCCAGAAGTCAGTCCAGAACAGGTACTGGTCTGCTCAGGGCCGGAGCCAAACGTTAAGCGTTCGGGGCTCATCTCAAACCAAGGGGGTCCATGGGTATCTTCCCCATCTTCCCATTTACGGCAGCTATATGAACTATTTTTCAAGCCTTTTGAGATTATAGAATGCCTAAAAATCTGTACATCATTTGGGAAAAACATGATAGTTGAGTACTGGTTCCCTATCTGGGGGACTGACCCCACAAGGTGTCGCCAAAGCTTTGCCGGGGGGGTCACGAGGCATTCTTGATTTTAAGGGTTTTAAGACAACCGTTGGCCTATATCTCAGCATTTCATTCATTTATGTGAAGAAAACTAAATGAAATTGTCATTTTTAAAGTTTAGATTATTATAGATATAGAAATAGATATAAACAGGATTAGGGCACAGTGAAGACCTGAACACAAGCTATATTCACAGAGCCTTCCCTCTCTGCTAAACAGCCTCGTCCTGCATTAGAAAAGACAGTAAAAGGCCCAGACACACCAACCCAACATCAGAGAACTAGTGGTGATGAAGGCCATGTCGCCTTTGTCTTGGCCGTTGCATTTGAACACACCGCAAAGAATACAGCCGGCGGCCAGTTAGCACGTACGTTCTGCACCTGCGTGAGATGAAATAACTCTCCACACCGGCAGGCGGCGGTAGTCGTCATTATTCATCATTCAAAAAGAGAAATGATACGTACATGAAACAAAGCGGCGTTTGACGACCATTTTCACACCACCCTCACTCACCACTTAGCTTCATTCCAGATGCCGTTGTGAAAATATCCGTGTATTGGAATGATCGGAAGAGATGAATATGAAAAATGAGAAAAGTATTGTTGACTTCTGTGTTGACTTTACTTGTTTGCTTGCTTTCCTCACGTCCCTTTCTCCTCTCATGCACTGATTCACTTAAGCTGAACAGTGATTTCTCTCACCGACGGATGTCGCCGATTCAACACGCTGAATCGGCCGAAATACCTCCGACAGACTAGAGCCGACGGTGCGGGACACACCGAGAAAACTAGTCCGACAGACGCTCACCGACGGCCCCAAACTGACCGATCGTCGGCTTGGTTTGTCACGGCCTTTACACGCATACACCAGAGTGATATCAAGTTTTTCATCTCATCCTCAGCAAGAAAACAAATGAGTGTATTCGCCAAATTGTTGACATTTTCTTTTAAAGCTAACTCTTAATCCCTCTGACTCTGTCACCTGTTGATCCTTTTCAACAGCAGCAGAAAACACAGAATAACTGAAATTATAAATTCAAAGTTTGGGGTGTGAATCTACTCGATTTCTCTCCACTCTGCTCTTTTGACCCGAAGGACGATGAAGAAAATCAAACAAAAACACTCTATTCAGACATGAAGTGTGCAGATCTGTCCAATCACATCTGGATCAAACAGTACATGCAAACTTATTTTTAGGAGCAGTTTGGAGTGGCAGATGGGAGGAGGTTTTCTGTGTTTAGACAATGGAAAACAAACCGGTTGTCAATCACAGATAATTATGCTACAATAGACTTTGTCTCTGTGATTGATGGAAAAGAGAAAGAAATCCACCCTCAGATACCATTCCTTGTATTTCTGTTATTTCCTATTTAGGTTTAGTTGTGTATTTTGTCTGCAGACGACATGATGTGACATCACGTTATGTTTATTTCTGGCAGCTGCAAATGAGATTTTTGATGGTGTCAAATCAAAAAATGAAGACTTTTGCTCCTTTATTATGACAGATTTGATTAATTTTGAAACAACATTTCAACAATCATACGGTGAGAATCATCATAGAGGATCCTTTAGCAAAAGTAGCAGTTCAACAATGCAGAGGCGTGGACTCGGGTCACATGACTTGGACTCGAGTGTGTGCACGAAGATGATCAACTGCCCGGATCCGGAGATAACTCCGACAGCATTGATCGGGTCTAGAAGGGCGCCCGCAAATTAATTAATAGAAAACATGAGTCAGGATGACGGGAATGTGGGAAGATTTGAAGGTGGATTCTTTCCTTTTGACTCTCTGCCATTTATTGTTTTGCATTGTGAGCTGAAGTAACATCCATGTGGCACACAATAGACATAAAAACAAGAACCAAAAATTACTTGCAAATCCTTTTTGATCCAGGTCTTATTGAGAGAAATGGACCTGTTGAGATGGACTGGACCTTATCGAAAAACACAAGTACTGTTTGCACATGATAATGGATGATGATACTTTCTACTTTTGACTTAATTTTAACAATAAGTGACCCTGAAATCAACACTACTGTATATTTTATGCAAGTACTGTATTAGTTTGAAAGCAGGACTGCGTCATGCTGCACAAGCAGAAACAGGTTTCTCTGTTTCTTGGAAAATGACCAGATGCGAAGTCGTAAATTAATTGTAGGAACTTTTTTATTATCTTCACTTATCAAGAAATGTGGGCACAGTTGAGACTATTAATGTGTCTGGCAAGATAAGTGATGCACATCACATCTAGTTCACAACAATATTGTACTGTTTTGCTCAAGAACATTCACAGAAAACATTAAAAACATGGATATTTTATACAAAAACGGACTGTTTTTGAATTTTAATGTTGTTTTACTGGATGTCCAGATAAAAAGAATTATAATTTATGAATGTCTTTATACAATATAAGTACTGTATAAGATGTATGTGATTTAACCATGTTCATGCTGTTTATCAGCCTGTGCTGTGTGTGAGAAAAGCCTGCTGAATGTATAGAAATGAGCGTTTGGTCCAGATGGTTTCCCCCTGGGTATCCTGACTGACGTCCAGTTCCGGGCGACCTACAGCAGGTTAGTCACGAGTGTGGCGCTGTATCGGTGCGTCATTATGTCATGGATTGTGGAAGTATGTGTTTTTTTGTTATAACTCATCATCATAAGCGAGCAGGGGGTGGAGGTTTAGTTTTTTGAGAAGGGACAGTGCAAATTAATAAATACACATTCCAGAATTAGCCAAAAAGCTATTTTTCATCTGTTGTGCCTGGCCAAGGTGTTACAAACGGATTCCTAAAATACATCAAAACAAAAACAGGACATGCAGTTTAAAAGATTTCCTAAAATACATTAGAAGAAAAACACCCGATTCGACTGTTATCAGGCCATTAAATAGGCATTATTAGTCACAATAAGCACCATAGATGTGGGTCATTAGGGGCCTACTACTGCTACTACTCCCCACTTCTGCTATTGTGTCCAACCCTGTATAACATGTTTGTCCTTCCATTGTTTTACACTGGTATATGTCTGGCTTTATTTGCCTTGTAAGTTTTATTTCTGAGTTGTTATTGTGAGGTTTGGACACCACACTTGCACTTGTCTTTATGTTTCTGTGTGGAGTCCAGTTGCTATGTGTGGAATAAATTCACTGACTGGTCAGTTCAGATGGTTCAGTCTACAAAGAATAAAATAGTTCCCAACCAATTTAGCTTATAAGTATAACTAAAGAATGATTTCCCCCCCACTTGCACGTTGATTCAGCGGCGTCACTTTTCGGTCGCAGTAAACACGTGGTTAACGTTGTGAAATAAACAAAAACACTTGCTTCTGGTCAGGCAATAAAACCACTATTGTTGGATTTAGGAAAAACAGCATGGTTGGGCTTAAACTACTACGTTTGCAGGGGACATGAACGAGCAGCTGATTGTAACGTGACGCACGGGACACGAACAGCGGTCTCCTGGATGAAAGCCTTGTGTTTGTTGGACCCGTCCACCTCCCCTCACGCCTGCCCTGTTTGTCTCTATTGCTCTTCAGACTACGTCACCACAGCTCTTTCCCTCTGCGTTCACGTGGATGGGTTTACAGTGGATGGGTTTACAGATTGTAGTTAATGGAAAGCCGGGTGCGTCTCATACCGACGCTAAAGGGTGCCTTGTTGGGAACCACTATGACTCTATATGAAAGTAATGCAGCAATGATGCAGGAAACAGCAACAATGATGTAAATGATGAACTCAAAATCAAGAAAATATTGTAAAAATGTAGTTTAAATGCATAAAACTCCAAACCAAATTGTAGTAGCTATGCACAAAGAGCAGAGTGATAACATCAGAGTGTCAGTTGGTGCTGAGAGTAGAGAGCCATTAGGACTGTATCTCCTTATCATCCCACTGCAACATCAAACAAGGCCTGGCCCCGTGCCGGTGAATATCTGCCTTCAGCCACGAGATGCAACAGAAGGAGTATCCATTCGACAAATCCCTGATTGACCCCCTGTGGCTGGAGCATCTGCTGTTCTCTACCCTGGCCCTAGACCTGAGGATCGATGTCAAAGACAGAAATAGTTCAGATGAGAAGGTCAACTACGGCCTTACGTCACCTGGTTTGTTCTCTGTTTTTAGAAACACTTTATCTGGGCAGGTTAAAACTGAAGGTGTCTGTCACATATTTATGCCAACTTGGACTGAGTTTTAAAGTGCACTTGTGTGTTTCCAACACAGTCTCACGGCAGTTTGTGAGACAGTCACGAAATTTAATCTTCAATTACATTTGATTCGTGTACATAGACACAGATTTCCTTTTTTTTTCGTGACGCTCAGCACGACTTTCAACAACGTATTTTTTGTGCATTTTCCTACGAATGTCTACGAAAACCTAATAAATCGATTGGTACCAAACAGGTCATACTTGCTTTTCGCGAATGAGGTTAAATAACGCTCCAAACTTGTGCTAAATTTTGCCGAGGAAAAACTGACATGGCCATTTTCAAAGGGGTCCCTTGACCTCTGACCTCAAGATATGTGAATGAAAATGGGTTCTATGGGTACCCACGAGTCTCCCCTTTACAGACATGCCAACTTTATGATAATCACATGCAGTTTGGGGCAAGTCATAGTCAAGTCAACACACTGACACACTGACAGCTGTTGTTGCCTGTTGGGCTGCAGTTTGCCATGTTATGATTTGAGCATATTTTTTATGCTAAATGCAGTACCTGTGAGGGTTTCTGGACAATATTTGTCATTGTTTTGTGTTGTTAATTGATTTCCAATAATAAATATATACATATATTTGCATAAAGCAGCATATTTGTCCACTCCCATGTTGATAAGAGTATTAAATACTTGACAAATCTCCCTTTAAGATACATTTTGAACAGATAAAAAATGTGATTAATTGCGATTAAATATTTTAATCAATTGACAGCCCTAATTATTTATTTATTTTTAAATATTTGTCTAGATAAAAATGTTATCAATAAAGCTTTTATGTTCAGGTATGGCAAATTATCAGTGTTTAAAGTTTGACATTTTGAGAAATACTGTTCTTATTTTCCTAAAATGTCCAGCCATTCCTTTAATAGTATATATAAAGTTTCGGTGGAGTTAACTGGAGGAATAACTGGAGGAATAACTGGAGGAATGCATTTGCTGATGGAGGCTCCTGTCACTTTAACAAGCAGTTCATCGTCCCACAAAGTGTCCAACATGGAGCTGAAGGAGCTGAAGGAGCTGGCTGTGAACGCGGTGTCCCAGAATAAGAAAGCCGCTCTCCTGCTCGGCGGAGCCGGCGTCGTTGTTCTGGGATTTGGTCTCGGATATAAATACCTGAGAAAGCCAGAACAAGTTGTGCGTGTAGGCGTCGTGTCGCAGCTCCTCGTTCACCCTATGAAGTCTGGCAAAGCGGTGTCTGTGGCTCTGGCGGAATGCCACAACTTCGGGCTCAAGTTTGGAGACCTGCAGGATCGGTGAGTGCTCAGTAGGCCTGCAAAACATTTACAAAGTCTAACACATCTACTCAAGTTCTGCACACTTTTCAGGTACTTTACAAGTTGTGCTACTTTATACTTCCATTGTACTTTTTATTCCACCGCATTCGTTCATGAGTTATTGATCCCGGAAGTTCGAATCTGTCAATATCTTTCCAACTTTACAGAACTCCATAACCAGCCAGATGTTTGCAGTAGTTGTGGCTGGTTAGACCTGAAAGGAGCCTTTAAACATGACATGATCTCCACCTTAATCTGCTATATTAAAATGCAGCATATATTTTATGGTTAGTGTTATATTAAAATGTATGCATGGTTGTATGTAAGTGTAAGATACAATGAGATAATCCTTTATGTGCTGTGTTACAGCAGCAAAGGCAACAGTGGAAGCAACAAGAGGCATCAATATAAAACAGAACAAGATATATCCACGGAAAAAAATCCAGCTTGCTTGCATACTGCAAAATGTGACTGGATGCATTAGGACATCCTGGTATTTTTGGCATACTGTTTTTGACATACTATGTATTAGGACATACTTAATCTTTTTCTAGCATACTAAATACGTATTGTAGTATGAGTATTGGAAACCACAGCTAGTTTAATTCACTCAGGGACACAAAATGGCACAAATAAAGGCAATTTACAACTGCCTTGGCTTAGATTACACTCGCTGGCTGTTTATTTTTCGGATTGGAAAGTAACTTTCCTTCACTGTGTGTCAATATTAAGCTTAATTATAAACTTTTGTGTTGGCTTTCATGAAAACTTGAAGCGGGTCTACAACCTTGCAGGCAGGATGCAAAATTAACTTTTTGTCTACTGGCCAAATATTCAAATGTTTCCGGCCACTCAACCATTGTTTTTTTGGCTGATGAGTGAAGCAGATCTTGCAGCCACTTGCCTGTTTTACCAGCATTTGGCTTGCAGGCTTTTCCGAGGAAATCACTCATATTTCATTCAATTGTCCAAACACACTGATAACATGTGAAGTAAAATGCAGGAAAATCTGTAAATTTCACTTGTGCAGACTTCTTTTACAGGAACATGTTTTGTATGATTCCCAAATCCATTTCTAACCAGTGGATAAAAATAAAATGTGATGTAAATCTGGGATTTATGGGTGAGTCAGCGGCACCGCTGTATCCATGGCAACACGTGATGTCATCAGTCCTCTCCCTGTAACTTTGCTTCCAATCTGTGAGAGCTCAGTGTGCACATTTGGTGCCAGGAAAGTTGGAATTCAACCAGGGATGCCAAATGGTGCATTTGAGGGGTGTCTGTTTGTTGTGATTGCAGACACTGGCTGGTGGTCAAGGAGAACGGCAGCATGGTGACGGGCCGACAGCAGCCTCGTCTGGTGTTGGTGTCTCTGACCTGCGAGGGAGGTCACGTTTGTCTGAACGGCCCAAACATGGAGGAGCTGCGATTCCCCGTCAAACAGTCCGACAACCCCGTCATCGACTGCAGGTTTCACATCCGGGTTCAACTTTGGCATATTAGATACTGTAGATATTAATGTTTACACTGTTAATTTGTCTTTTACATTATTGTTCTTTAGTTCTGTTTTCACACTTGTATGAATACTTCTTGTTGTTTTTGTGCTGCAGAGTGTTTGGAGCTGACATCCAGGGACGGGACTGCGGTGATGAATCGTCTCGCTGGCTCACTCGCTATCTGGGGGAGGAGACAACCTTTCGCCTGGTGCACTTTGAATCCCAGATGAGGGCCCGGAGGTCGACGGAGATCGAGCCTCTTTTCCCACAATATGAGGTAAACAAGACTATGAGCTGGAGTCTGTGTTGCTTTTTATTCCCAGATTTTAAGTCTCTAAATGTATGGCTCTACTTAAGATAATATTTTTAACCTTTATGTCAGCTTTACCATAAAGTGTTACTATAAACTGTGAGAAAAAAACTAAAAAATTAAATTTTTTGGGCTATTTTTAGATGTAAACCCCACAACCAATCGCTGGGTCCCTGAACACATTGTGTTTGTAGTCGAAGGCTTCCTTCAGGAAGTTATCAAATCTAAGCTAAAAAATAATGATAGTCATCAAAATCACTTTATTCTACATGTCTCAAAACATTAAGAACTAACTTAAACTTCTGCCAAAAAATAAACCGTTTGCACTTACCGGATTCTGTAAAAATCATAAAATTCTGCACTTCTCAGCGCAACTGGGAAGCCATGATTGACTCAGTTGAGACCAACAGTATTGTGACAAAAATTCAGTGAACTTTGACTGAACTGCAGGTTGTTTACACAGAGCAGATGGGAGAGGACAAGAGAGGTTGTGAGTAGAGGTTGTAAAAATGTAAATGGTTCAGTATGTATAGCATATGGAGCCCCCATTTTTATTTTCCAATACTGGTAACACTTGTGGGCTCTTGGAAATGTGTTGTATATATAGATTACGTTTTCCCCAATTTTTGTGCAATAAACTATCAAAGATTATTATTTTTATTTATTTATTTAAAGTTATCCCTATTAGCTGATGTCAATGGCAACAGCTAGTCTTCCTGGGGACCAAAATCCAGTACATAATTTATTTTTAATGATTTATGGCATTATAACCTACCTACCTACCTACCTACCTACCTGCCTGCCTACCTACCTGCCTGCCTAACTATCTAGAGGTGCAGGACTTATATATTGCAGTGAAAAACGCAGCCACACTGAGTAAACAGGAGCAAAAACACGCCCTGAAACTGCTAAGGCTTCAGATGTTACCAGAAACAACCTGTTACATGCAGGAGAACCATTTTTTTTTTATTTGTGATTGTATTCGAGGTGTTTACCCATCTCTCCAGCAGGTGGCCTACTCAGATGTTGGACCTGTGATGCTGCTGTCCGAGTCCTCGGTCAGGGATCTCAGCAGCAAGTTACAGAAGGACGTCACGGTGGAGCGTTTCCGCCCAAACATCGTCATAAGTGACTGTGAAGCATTCGATGAGGTGTGTTGTTCACAAATATTGCTCTGATTTATTTTCCCTGCTGATTCCTCTGTTTGGCTACTAGATCAGAAATCTTAAAAAAAAAAAACATATCAAGGCAGTCATGTTAAAGATTAGATTAGAACAACAAAAGATCCTATGTGTCTCTACACTACAGCCTATGAGGTTTTGTTTTCCCTCCTGTGTGGAAAAATTATCATTTGGTCCTTTTACTTCTGACTAATCCCTCGCCCTTTTCAGTGTGAGCAGCGTGGACTAATTTTATCTCCAACTCCAAAAAACCAACTGCTTCTCTTTTTCAGGATTCGTGGGAAGAGGTCCAGATTGGCAGCGTGAGACTGCAGCGTATAATGTCATGTGGACGGTAACACAGCTGATGCTTCAAACAGATTTTATTCAGAGACAGAAATCACTTCATTTATCAACAACGATGAATCCAACACTGCGATGCATTCACTGCTGCGGTTTGGGGTTTGATTCCCTGGATAAGGCAAATTAAATTCACCAATGATTGTCAATTAAAGTGTCTATATTTAATATTAAAATGCTTGAATTTGTCTTTCCAACTGTAGATATTTAGGATTAATTTACCTGTAACTTTTGTTTCCAGATGTGTTTTCACCACCGTTGACCCTGAAACGGGTATTATCACCAGAAAAGAGCCTCTGGACACACTGAAGAGGTAATGTTTTAACTTACTTATTGGAAGGTTGATATTTTACATTTTGGTGGTAATAAATCTTAACCATCAGCAGCATCTCACTTCAATAAAATAAATAAAATATCCAATAAAATGGAAATTTGTCTTTAGCACTGATATTTAAGACAACACACACAATGCACGACAATTATGCATCTTAAAATATTAAGTGACCAAGTGGCAGTAATAATAATAAAAGTACAGAGTGGATTCTTCTTCCAATGGCATGTAGTGCATTAAAACATCACAACAGTACATTAAAATAAGTGATGGTGCTGGTTGCAAAATGTCCTAAAAAGCAGCCTTGATTCTTGGGAGGGGGCGTAGGGGGGTTAAGCTGATGAATAATCATAATCATTCTTCCTGGTCATTGGGACTGAAACGCTGGGTTGAGAGTTGAGAGGATGGGTGGGGTAATTTAAATGTGTTTTGTTTGGTCTGTCTAATTGACCCAAGTGGGCACTTTTCCTGAAGGAAGTCTAATTTTAAGAACTAAAAGATATTCACATGAATCATAGTGTCCGATTTCACCCCTAAATGCATTTTGACCTCTTTCTGCTGACGATTCTTTCTCAGCTATCGTCTGTGCAAACCATCCGAGAAGCACATCTACAAATCGTCTCCGTTGTTCGGACAGCTGCACACCGTGAAGCAGACGGGGATTCTGCAGGTCGGCGATGTGGTGTACAAGATCAGCCGTTGATGGAGGGAGTCAGAGAGAGAAAAACATGCCAACAAACCATTAGCATTATCACTGTATAATCACTGAGCTGCTCCACACGACAGAAAGCACTTAAATAGATGTAGTGGACATAAATGAAATTGCAAAAACTGTTTTTGAAATGGGGCAGTGATTCACAGAGAGACTGATCCACTGAGATATCGTGCAAAATATAACAATCAACATTTTTTTATCGTGGAATTTATTGTCGTTCGATTTGGCTTCATCTTCGTCAGATGGGCTGTTTGTAACACTAACGGTTCCTGAATTAAAACAGTTTCTAACAACTGCACATTGAGTTCACTGGTGCTGTAATTAAATTAAATTAAAGTACACGCTGCTATCAAAGAGAGAACTGAAACTGGCTTTTTCTTTTTAATATAATACTTTACATGTGTAATTATTCATGGAATAAATGGGGCAGAGAAACTCTGCTGGGCAACAACAACCTCTGGTTTAAAAAATAGCAGAACATCTGTCTGACTGCTGATAAATACATGGATAATCTACCCTCCCATCTATACTGTTAATATGTTCACGTCTTTATATTTAAAGGAATGTGTTTGTAATTTTAAAAAAGGAATATTTCAAATGGACTGGTTGCACAAAATGACAAAAACTAATTTAGATTTTTAAAACAAATTAGTAGTTAAGTCCCAGGCAGACAAAAAGACAATCAAAAAGACACAATAATTTAGATAATTAAATTCTAAATGATTACGTTATAACTCCAATGAAAAAAGTAGTGCTTTGGAAATGAACATTATTTTACATCTTGCTGTCAGCAGGAACAAAGAAACTATTGACTGGCTTTTGTTTTAAATTCTGATCCATGCTGTGAATGTTTAAAGCCGATACTGTAAATAACTAAACCTGTTCTGTATCACTTGTCAGGGTAAATATTACCCAGCCTCCCTGTTCTCATGTACGTGACACTTTTATTTTGAAAAACTTACAAAGTGTTACCAGCAGAGGGTCGGTGACCTGTGACCTTCCAGTTAAGGGGCAATGGCTACGTTCCAAATGGCATACTTTTTCTTTTAACTTTTAGTACACACTGCAGCTGCCCTCACAAAGTATATACTGTTGCATGTAGTATGCATACAATTGGGACATACTACTACTTTACCCTCTTGCTCATATCTTCCACTGCACAGAGGACTATAGGTCAGAACAGTCAGAAAAGCATGCTGGCTTGCATACTGCAAAATGCGACCGGATGCAGTAGGACATCCTGGTATTTTTGACATTTGACATACTATGTATTGGGACATGCTAAATCTTTTTTTCTGGCATACTAAATAATAGTATGGTAGTATGGGTATTGGAACACACAGTATCTGTGCTTCCATGGCAGTATTTTAAACCAGTTAGTGAGTGTCGCACGAGTCCCAGTAAGATTTTGGTCTCTTTAACCACAAATTTATTGTAAGTGTGAACATTTTTGCATTGGAGGTCCCAGTTAGACCAGTTTTAGTTACATACAATGACCAGTAGAGGGCAGTCTGCCTTCACTAAACCACCACAAGAGCCTGTAGAGAGGAGGAAGACATTTTTATATAAATTAACCTCTTTGCTACTCATGTAAAAGATTTAAGTTCATTAGTTAGTTAATTTCATCTTTTAAATATGTTGTTTTAAATGACCAGTAGATTGTATATGTATATGATCATATTCTATTGCAGAAGTGACAGTCGATTGAATTGATTTTAAGAAGGGACTATTAAGAAGAGCGTCACCTATAAAATAAAATTAGATAAATAAAATGTATCATCAAAGAAAATGCCAAGAAAAGAAATTGTATGCATTGCTGCCCATGCCCTATAATTTATTGACAAAAACAGTACAACGCTACTCTACCTCTACTTAAAAACATGCAACTTGTGAATTATGACATTTTTTCTGTGATGATTCATGGTGGAGCTTGATCGTTTTTATATATTTTTTTCAATTGTGTCTTCAATCAATACTTCCAATCCTCTAATTCTAAGTTTTTCTCTTAAACATTTCATTAATATTTCTCTTGAGCTTTTATTACAAATTGTGGATCATGTTTTTAAGGTCAGTTTGGACGATAATCCTTTATATAGTTATTGTTGATGTTTTTTTTAATTCCTAAATCAAAATAGACCCAAACAGATAGTTTTTTGTGGTCAGTCCCAGATCATCATTTCTACACAGAGTTGTTGTGGAGTGGTGCTACATTTCTCACGAAGCTGACAGAGCTCTTCACTTGTCCAGTGTTAAAGGAGCAACAGCACTCTGGTTTCACCTTAAAGTGGATCTGTTTTATCAGAGAGGGTCAACCGCTTATACCTGCTCCACATAAGTAATAGATAATATATATATACATATATGTAACTAACAATTTTCATTATTGATTAATCTGCATTTTATTTTCTTGGTTAATCGCTTGGTCTAAAAAAAACCCCCAAAAAAACAGTTGCCCGTTATAATTTCCCCAGTTCAAGGTGATATCTTGTTTTGTCCACCCCCAAAATATTCAGTTTACAATCATATAAAACAGAGGAGAGAAGTAAATCCTCATGTGAAGAGCTGGGCCCAGTGAATCTTTGTCATTTTTGCTTGAAAAATAACTAAGACAAATAACTGATAATCAAAATAGTCTGTGATTAATTTTTCAGCTCTAATTTCTGTTAATTTTGTCATCTAAGGACTATGTATATCCTATTATTCTGAAAAGAGGTAGATACTATGTTCAGTTTAAAACATAATTGTCAACATCTGATGCACCAGATTATAGCTTTAAGCTAATTCGCATCTGTAGGTAAGTAGGACTCATCCTCTGACTACCATGAATGAGTGCACCAAGTTTCATGGCAATGCATCCAATAATTGTTTTGATATTTTAGTCTGAGTCTGGCCAGACCAACAGTCATTGTTCATCATCATAAAATCAGTTTTAACCATAGAAAAAGAGCGAAATCAACAAAGCAACTGAGTTATTTCATCTGGTGTTATGACTTCTGTTACCATAATGATACAGTATATAATACACAGAACATACTGCATTCCATGTGCTGAACAGTACACACTGTTCATACATCGCGTGAGTCTCCAACCCACCTGACTACATGTCTTTAGGCTGCAGGAGAAAACAAACAGAACCCAGACAGCATACAAACTCCACATGAATTTGAACAATCATTTTTGCCACTGTGATGCACTGTCCAGAAACTTTTCATCCAGCAGTCCAATTTGTAATGCTCAGTGTCAACTTTACTGCAAGGTATTCAACAATAATGTCAAAACATTGAAACCTGCAAACATCCTTTTTTGTGTTGAAACATGAAGTCAAAGGTCCAAGAAGCCGAGCTCTGTTTTTATTGGTGATGTTTTAGCACAAATGAGTAGTTACAGTATCTAGGTCTGTAATTTGTTGGGGTCCTGGGTTTAAAGATAACATACACTGCATCACATAGAGGACACATGGTAGACTTACATTAAATCTGAGCTGTATATTTTTAGAACTACAAATCTAGACCCACCGTGACTTTAAATAACTCTTATGCTTCTGTTTCTAATCGGTATAATTTATGTTTCGCACTGCATTTGCAGATGTGGCTTTGGGACATTTAAGTGCTAAATGTGAGGGGTTATGTGGGGTCCTGTGATATAGCAAGGTACCTAAAGTTTCCAGACTAGCATTGCTTTAGCTGTCCAGAGTATAAATAAACAAATAAATTACTTGTATTTCACACTGCTTTGGTCTTGAGACAGAGCTTGACTGAAAGCTTACGCATAAGTTGTGACACAGTGGAACAAGCAGGAATACAATTTAACTGTGAAGAGAGCTGATGATAAATTAAGCACATGAGGATTTGTCATGTTGTTTATGTATGTGACTGATGTAGTCCTTTATATTTCTATATTTCAGCAACAGCACTTTTTTCTATGCATGATCTTCATTGAGGCTACAGTTTGTATTCTCATGTTATGTGATGGTAAATGTAGATAATGTCATCTCCTGTCATGTCATGTTGTGGTATGTCATGGTATGTTTATGTCATGCCATATTATGTCATGTTACCCCATGGTATATTAATGTCACATCGCCACATGTCATGGCAGAGCATGGTAAGTGTATTTATCATCACATATCCATTGCACCATGAAAAAAACAGGAAGAGAAGAGAAGAAAAATACATGTCAAACAAAGAACATCTAATATACATCACTACTGAAGGAAAACAACAATAATCTTACCATAAATTATCAGAGCACATGATCATAAGTATACAAAACAAAAACATGAAAAACATTGCTTGGTCAATTTATTAACAGCAACTCAAACAACAAGATCAAAATGCCAAGCCATCATCATTACAATTAAGTAGAAGTTCTATGTTATATATGTTTAAGTTATGTCATGTTTCAGTTGTTTGGTATGTTAACTCTGTGTCATGTCTAACAAACAAAAAGCTATTATCATGGCATGTTGTACCTTAAATATGACGTTGTGTTACAGTACGATTGTGTCATGTCATAGTATAGACGGTACTGTATGTTTGTGTCATGTCATAGTATAGACGGTACTGTATGTTTGTGTCTTGTCATAGTATAGACGGTACTGTATGTTTGTGTCATGTCATAGTATAGACAGTACTGTATGTTTGTGTCATGTCATAGTATATACGGTACTGTATGTTTGTGTCATGTTATAGCAAAGACAGTACTGTATGTTTGTGTCATGCTATGGTATGATATGTTTGCTAGGTCAGGTTATGTCATCTCATGTTACGTGTTATGAAAGCATATACCCTTAGCCTTGGATAACCATTCTTTCCCCAGAATCAAGACAACACAGTTACAAAATGTAATTTCTGCCTCATTCCAGTAAATTATAAAATACATAATGTAGGTCTCAAGATTGGCAGCAGAGAAAACTCTAAATTGTGAGATTCATGTAACCTCAGTTACCAACTGCATGTCGCACTCAGGATGTCTTTACATTTACAGCAGTCATTATGCGAGCCACGGACACAGTGGTTTCAGTTTTGATCAGTGGTGTGGAGTTTAATTACAGAGAGCTGCTGACACACACACACACACACACACACACACACACACACACACACACACACATACAGACACACAAACACCCTCTAATGTTTATTTTTAACACTTGCATGTGTAAAATTAGAGCGATTTAACAACACTGCACTGTAAACAATTGCTGTTAATTTACAGCAGGATTTCAACAGTATTAACCTGTTATTGCTAAAAAACAGTGCTTTACTGTTAATACAAAAGAAAATCTGTTAAATAACGCTCATTGACCGTTTTTTAACTGAACTATAATGTATTCTTAAAAAACAGCACTTTACTGCTGATCAACTGTCTAAAGTGTCATAAGTAACAGCTTCATGCAGTATTTTTTGAATTCTGGGAAGAGCAATTTCACCTGATCTGCACATGTGAGGCTGGATCCGTTCTTTTCTTCATCCATCCCCATCTTACTGATTATTTGGTGAGTAGTAATTTTATTTAATTAATAAATCTGTGCAGAGTCTATCAGTGATGTTTCCAGTTAGTTTGCATTACTGAATATGTGCATATCATGATAGAGGGATTCAGCAGCTAGCTAGACTTTCACAGATGATTGCATATTAATCAGACAACACAAGTTGCTCATTTTAATTTCTATGTATCCAAGTTAATATCTAAGTTAATGTGTGGACACATGTATTTTGCCAGTGAATTCATGCATAACGATAGACTTGACGGTGTAAACATTTTACAGTCTATGGAAGTCACTTCAACATTTGAAGTAACATTAACACTTCAGTGCACGTTGGTTATTGGGTGTTAATTCAGCAGAGCAGATTCAAAATTAAAGGCAAGGTTAAGCTAGCTAACTAGTGTTTTTGAATGGTATCTGAAAACCACATGGTTTAGAAAAATGAGCACCATTGGACATAGAGTATCTGTTTTTGCATGTGGACTCTTCACATGTGGCTTCAAAACCACCTCTGATTGTACCATGGTGACTTAGTTGTATGAGCATCAAAATCAACAGTTCTTTTTTCTGCCACTACTTTTCTGTGACAATAACAACTTCACCTATCTGCATGTCACTGTGCTAATATTGTCACTTGGGGCAGATGAAATGAGAGGCAGCAACTGTAAGAAACATGTGGATTCAGGGTTCTATAGAAACAGACGGTCAGAATATTCATAATTGATCAAAAAATGGTTTCTCAACCAGTAATGCACACCACTCAACACAATTAATTTCAAACACTGACTAAAAATCCATTAAGTTGACTGAGGAAAATTCTTTCTATGTTTCAGGTGAAACAGCAGGAAGCTATATTTGACGCTGGATCGTCAGCCTTGAGGCTTCATATGAGGAGATCCAGCCCACCTTCTTGATGGGGCTTGCTGCATTATTTTCCACCTTCTACACCTGCACGCTCAAATTAATCTCAAGGTAAGATACTTTCAGTAAAACCTGTATTTTTAATGTGACATTAATTAAGTGATTTACACAACTTGATTTTAACACAGTGTCTGAAGAAACACTATCATTTTTCAGGTGCACCGTAGGAATAAACTCTGAGAGAGGCACCAAGGATGGACAGGGCAAAGTCTTATCAAAGAAATCTGGCCAATTCACTAACAACAAGACAAGACAACAACCGTTTATCCACATGTATCCACTCTGCTGAGGAGACTCATGGACTTTGAGTGAGACTTCATTTAAAATGGTGAGTTTACATTATGACAAGGGGAAATGAGGGGTACACACTCTGATTTTGTATGTGAGACATTACAATGAAAGTTATTTTGGAACTCATATATCTCTCTCTCACACAGTCAGCGGGCTACCAAGGCTGGATTGAGAGGACTGGTGTCTTTGAGTGGGCCATAAGTCATTCACTAACTCACTCCCCCACCATCGCCCACTACTTGGACTTCCGCTTATCCATGCGCCTTGTGAGAGCCTGAATATTCATACTTGGACATGATGTCACATGTCTGGTGGTGTTGGTGCTCATTATTATATAGATACATTATTTTTTATTTAATGTTAATTTTTTAAAAAATTTGAACCACTGATATGCCGTAAGGCTCAGCAATATATTCAGTATATTCACATGTTACATTATATACGGCAATATATTATTTGAGAGTTTTGTTGTAATTATATGATGTCGCTCAACTGTCTGTAACTGTTCCACAAAGTAAGGTTAGTACTTCAGAAATGTAATTTCTTCTGAAATTTGGTTTTTTATCTCTGTCAGGTTTTTGTTGGCGCTAGCATGCAATTATTCTGCATGTGCAGTTTTCAACTTTATATGAAAATAAAAAGTAAAGTGCAATAAGATAAGATAAGCTGTAGATTTTCTTTTCTCACACATTGTACATGATTGGAAAATCAGTGAATTAGCTCTGTTCTTCACTCACATTTTGTTATGGTTTACATTCTGTGCTTGTAGCCAGCTATAGACAGACATTTTGGGAAAGGTGTCAACAAGTCTATTATATTCTTTTTCTTAAGAAGTGCCTTTAATTGTATTAAGTGTGACTAGTCCTATGAGTGTAACCTGCTAAGTCTTTTCATTTAGGCAAAAAATAATGTTTATTAAATGCATGTAAAAAATACAACCTAAATAGTGCATTAAAACAAATCAGTAAGATAATGTAAAAGAAAGGGGAAAACAGCTATATAATGTATCTTTAAACAGTAAATTAACTGTTAAATACAGTGAAATTAATCAAAAAACCAGTTCATACTGTATTTGTCATTAACAGTACAAAGCTGTAAATTTTATTTACAGTTATTTAACAGTAAGATAATGGCAACCACAGCTGCCAGTTCTTTACTGTTATTTTACGGGGAAATTCTTAACAGTGTGGGCTTTGGAAGTCAAAAGTTTTTTTTTTCAGTTTTCTGCTTATTTTCACGTCTAACTAATTTGATATGTTTTAAATACAGACAGAGTGGTGATTATGTTGGATCAAGGATTTTACGACAGTCAAAAAATAAAATATAAAGGAAACAGTGTTGTTAGGCCCTACATGCATAATTGCGTGCAACAGCTGTGCTTTGTACTTTAAAGGAAAAGTTCAACATTTTAGGAAATACGCTTATTCATGATCTTGCTGAGCGTTAGATGAGAAGATTGACCTTAAATATGAACCTACCACCATCAACCTGTTAGCTTAGCTTAGCACAAAAATTGGAAACAGCAAAAATATACAAAAATATCCAAACTCAATACATATTTTAAAGTGCTTTGGCATTTTTTGGTAGCTTTCTTTTTACCTGAAGTTTGTTTTGCATTGTTCTGTTCCTTTTCACATTGAAGTTCGTCTTAGTTTTGTTCATGAAGGCTTGATATTGTTTTGCAGGTTCTTTCATCTTTATGCTGTTTTTTTCATGTCCGATCGGCTTCTGTGCAGCTTTCCTTGGGGGAACCTTCCTTGTGTGGTTTTTGCTGTCTTTCAGGCTGTTGTTTTTCTTTAGAGCGTTACTTTTTAAATCAGCTTTGGCAGTTTGTTTGGTGTTTGGTTTTATTTTGTCTCTGACCGGCTTCATCACAGTGGTCTTTTTTGATTGTTCCTTGGGTTTCTGTCTCAAAGTGTTCTTCTTAATCGTTTGTGCTTTAGATGACTGCTTGTTCAGCACTTTTTTCTTCCGCGGTTTCAACTTATTTGTCTTCATTGCTTTTTTATCAAGTGAATTCCATTTCGGCTTCACAGCGGTTGTCGTCGTCGTCGTCACGCTGGCTGCAGTCGTTGTCGTGGTGACGTGGCTCCCCGTCACCGTTGGTTTGGTGGTGAGTTTGAATTTTCTTGGTGGAGGTCTCGTAGGTTTTTCATTGGAGTCCAGCACAGTCACTGAAATGGCACAGATGTCAGTAAGTACCCATTTCCACAGTTTTACTCAACTCAGCAGCCACATATGTCGCATTTTATAAGCCTGGATTCAATATTTGGCTCCAAAAACAGGCCTGAATGTTTGAAATGCTTTCCTCTTTTGTCTTTTTCTATTTTAAGTATGTTTGATGTAAAATGGGAGACTGCTTTTTCTAGTTTTATATAACCTCAATGCAATTATACAATGTGGCAGCATATACTGCACTGAGGCAGGTTCTTGAATACTAAAGAGTAAACGTGAATGTAGACAATTTGTTGGCTTGCCAGAACAGAAGTCAATTTAATTGACTTGATCATATGTTGTTTGTAAGTTGTTTATATTTAGTGCACCTTGATTGAACCCAAACTATTTTCTACTTTAAAAAATAAAAAACACCACTGACATATTTCCGTTTAAGGTACAATTTCAGTGGCTGGCTACACTTTGTCAGACAAGTTCCCTTTGAAATGGCTTGTGGTATGTGCACACAATAAAAATGACACATTAAGTTATAAGAAGAAGAAGTGATAAAAATGTGAAGGTAAACTGAGGTGACTTACATTCCCTCGGCACAAAAGGAACCTTTTTCCCCCTCACTTTGACAGGCAGCGGCTTCTGCTTACATTTCCCTGGAGGAGCTCTCCTGTAATAATGTTAATAAATGGCTCAAAACATAACAAAACCTAATTTATATTTTTGTACATTTGAAAAAGAAAAAGGTATAAATTACTGTTCTCAATACTGATTTTTCCTTACAACAACTTAATGTTCATGAGAGTTTTTGTGTCATATATTTTTCCGCCTGTCATGAGCGCGCATTTTAGCCTTTTCGCGTGTCATTTGTACGCCACGCAAACTTCCGCAGTTAGGTTTAGGCAAGAAAACCACTAACTTGGGTTCAGGCAAGGAAACCACTTAGGTAGGGTAAGGGGAAACGTCATAGTTTGGCTTAAAATAAGTGCGCAAACTAAGTAAAATATGTACCGAAACAACGTAACATAACTACGGAAAGCGCATCACAAACATCACTAAAAAACATGTGACAAACGTCACTAACGTAACTTACAAAAGAAAACACTAGTCAACAACTGTCTCAAACTCTGTGTTTGTTGGACCCACCTACCAACCCACCGTAAGTAGTCTTTTCTCGCAAGGCGTACTTGTTGAACGTTAAACACCTTGCGCATTATTGTGGCATTTATATGCCTTTTTGTGCAACGGGATGCATTTTTCACATGCCTTGAAAATCCTTGAAAGTTGTGACGGTCGCACGAAAAGGCGTATGAATGACACGATAATTTGCAAGGCATTTAGCGTGCAATAAGAACGCCGTCCTTGCTTTTGGTGTGTCATTTGTACGCCATGTAGTCTCTATTGACTGCAATGTAAATGCATATGCGTAAATATGCTATGCTAAGAGCTAGTGACGTAAAGTGAGAAAGACCACTTATGGCGGGCGGGAGGGGGATCAGGTTGTGTGAGAACAATAATTTAAAAAAAAAAACTTTAAATGCATTGTTGGCCTGGAAATTATTAATTTTTTTCAAATAAAATCTATCACTAAAATAATCATTACACCTGCCGAAAACTTACAAAATTACTAATTTTATCCAGATTTTATGACTTCAGAAAATCATGGGATTTATGTGACTGATATGAGTGCAAAACATGCCAATTTTGAGTACTTGAATTTTACCAAAGACGACTTTAAAAGTCTCTGGAAATACCTTAAATACCCTGTATGTCTAATAGTTGATGTGAATGTTTTTTTCCCACTTGGCAACAAGTTTTTATGGTAAATCTAATAACATGTATATGATGATCAAATATAAGCTGTGTCTGATACTGCACCTCGACGGGTCCATGAATTTGAAAACTGTTCCATGAGGAGACATGGCGCTGGGGTACGAGGTGGCCAAAAAATATATTTCCCCTAAAAAGAATAGAAACAAAAAGCAGCCCATGAGTGTTAATGTTAAATTGGTGCACAACTAAACTCTGTGAGAATGAATATTAACCTGCTTCATCTTCAGCAAACGAGATGATGAACTTGTGGTGATGATTGATGAGTCCAGGAAACGAGCACGTCTTTGTTTCACCCATGCACACACTCCTCTCCTTCCAGTTTCCGGTCGTCTTATCTTCCTCTAACGCCATGATCCGACTGCAAGATTGAACAGGAATCACTCGTTATGTTATAACAAACCAACATGGGTTTATCACATTTAAGGCAGAAATTAATAGTTCATCTTTCGATTATGTTCTAGTGAAAATGGTGTAAAAGCCACTGAAAACCATTATGGGAAACTAGAAATCACCACAAAAAGTATAAAGGTTTTGTGATTTTGTTTGCATGAAAGTATGAAATAAAGTTAAGTTAGATTAACAAAATATTTATGTTTTGAGCTTAAATATCAATACATCAATACAGATGCTAGAATCCAAGTCAACATTTAAGTAAATTAAATTGTAATTTAAGTCAGTCTGGGGACTCAAGTGATGTGACCTGAATTCATTCAAATGTGTGGGTTTTTCAATAAATTAAAAAAAGCACAACAGCTGAGCAAACATGCTGTTCGTTCACTCCTGAAAGTTTCCACAACAGTTGGAGTAAACTATTTGGCTGAGATCAACACATTCTTACCCACTCATAAAGTCTCCAAAAATGTACAAGCCGTTCAGATTGGGTGATTCACATCCTCTGTACACATATCCACCTGTCACAGACTTCCCAACATGATGGCTGTATGCAAATATAGGGAGGATGTCATCTGTGGTGGCAGAGAAAGATGCACTGAATTTAACTGAAATCTGAAGCATCAAAATTAGATTGAAAGCGACGCATTATGGCGGAAATAACAGGTGGCGACGATGGAAAATAGCTCTTGATTTTTAACAAGTTTCACATGAAGAGAAAATACTCACCCAAGGAGGAGTTTTGGCACAGTTTCATGTCATAGCACTCAAAGCCCTCTTTGGCTCTCCATCCATAGTTTCCTCCCTTCACAATAATGTCAATTTCCTCGTAGCGGTTCTGACCCACGTCTCCACAGAATATCCTGCCCCTGCCGTAGCGGCTGGCCGGGTCTCCGCGGTCCACAGAGCATCGCCACATGTTTCTGACCCCATATGCATACACCTCTGGTCGGGCCTCCGGGTCACGGAGGAATGGGTTATCAGGGGGGATCCTGTACTGCTTCCCGCCGGGGTCACTTCCATCTACGTCAATGCGGAGTACTTTTCCCAACAGAGCACTCCTGGGTAGGAAAAAATAGGATTTAGCAACAGTTGAGACGCCTTCTAGCACAGTGATACCCAACCAGGGGTACTTATAGCTCAACTAATAGAAAAATTAACGAGTTGATGAAAAAGATCTGCATATTGACACCAGAACACTGCATGTTGCAATTGAGAGTGCATGAAAACGACATACAAAGCAAACAGAAAAGTTCAAATTAGCTAAAAGTAATGGAAGATCTTTGAAATAACTAAAATAACTAAAGTGGTACACAGGTTCATCTGATAGGGCTGTCGCTCTTCCTCACACTTGAAGAAACCTGAAGCACCTTACTTGTTTTGTGCGTTGCCGTACTTCCCAAATGGATCTCCAGCTTTTCCACCGTCTCCAGTGAAGATGTACAAATATCCATCGAGACCACACAGCAGCTGGCCTCCGTTGTGGTTCGCGGCCGGCTCCTCGATCTCTAGAATGGCCCTGAATGTAAAAAGGATGCAAGTTAATTACAATCAAGCATTCAAGAATTTAAGAGTCAGTTCACCCAAATTACAGAAAAACATGATAGTTTTTGGGGAGGGGGAGGGTTTGAGGGGAAATTCAATTTTTTTCACTCTGATGTTTTTTGCCCCTGACAGGCGCCCCTCAGACGTAGAGTTAATGCATTGGCCGGGAATCGAACCAGGGCCTCCCGCGTGCGAGAATACTACCACTGAACCACCAACGCATTTGTGAACACTTAAATGGCGCTCAGGGGCCCAGAAAACTTGGACCGATCTTAAAGTGATTTAAGGTATTAAGCTCAGATCATGTTTATGCCAGGTTTAGTGCAGCCCAGGGGTTGTATGACAGTATAGTCATTTCCTCAAAGGGTAATTGCAGTACAGGTGCAGAATTATACATCATGAGTCAGACTTTGATGCAATAAAAATAGCAAAAGGAAACGTTCCCCCTGCATACCTCTCAGAGTACGGATCAGCCGTGTTCATATCGTGGGCCGACACCTTCATCTCACTGACTCTGACTTTCTCCAGCTTACTGTTGAACTGGATAGAGTAGTAGATGAAGAAGCGTCCGTTGTCCCGGTACTTGGGGTGGAAGGCCATGCCCAGGAAGCCCCTCTCATCCCCCAGCCAGGGCGTGGTCATCACCTCCCCGCTCATGTCCAGGAAGGGCTGCTCCAGCCGGCTGCCGTCACGCAGGTAAACCCACACGAAGCCCACCTGCTCGGCGATGAACATGCGATGTGTGCCGTCGCCGCTGTGAAGCATCAACACGGGGTTCCTGAGGTTGTTGGCCACCTCTGTCAGGCACACCTGGAGACACCCTCTGGGGTCCTCCGCCACCTGTCCCAGGTTGCTGTTGAGGTCAGGGCTCTTCAAAACGTTGGGGTAGCAGTAGTCCTGGTCGGACAGGTCGAGCAGGCTGCAGAATGTGGACGCGTCTCGCTCAGACGTGTCCTGCAGCAGCCGGTTCTCGGTTAAATATTTAACCACATGGCGGCATTTGCCATGAAACTCGGAGCAGTAGCCAAAGCAAAGGCCAGGTAGCTCTCTGACAGGTGTGTAGGGGTCCTCAGCATCATAGAGGTGGGCGGCATATGGAGAGCACTCCTGGATGGGGCAAACAGAGACACTACTGATTATCAAAGGGACATTTCAGGGCACTAAGGCAGGAGGTGAAAATTAAAGGGACACTTTGGCTGACTAGAGGGACTTGACCGTCCCTACTCTGACATTAGGATCAAAGCTGAAGCACTGAAGTGTCCCTTATGGGACAAAGTGTCCAAGATTGCATACTGTGCACTAGTCCTACTCCTATATACCCAATACTGTACGTGTACTATCGCTCAACATACTTTTGTGTGAAGAAACTGTAGTTTGTATCTTTTCGGACACACTGAGCAGTAATTTGCGTCGTCACTTCCTGAGAGCCTCCTTGTCGGTTGGAGACACGTAACAACCTGTAACAACCTCATGTGACCAAACAGCCTGTTCTCATTCCCAGGGTGTCAAATACCGACGCTTTGTCGCGGCAGTCGGCATTTGATACCGCCGCACAAGGTACCCTTTAGCTCTGGTATGCTACGCAACAGGCTTTTCATTAACTACAATGTAAACCCATCCGCGGCAACGGTAAATGCAGTGGGAAAGTATGCCGGTAATGTGGAGACGTAGTTTAAAGAGTGAAAGCGACACACAAGGTGTGTAGGAGGGGACGTGGATGGGTCCAAAAAACACAGGGCTTTCAAGGGCTTTGTACCTACGTAGTTATTTTAAGCCCAACCATGTTGTTTTTCCCTAAACCTAACTATAGTGGTGTTGTTGCCTAAACCTAAGCAAGTGTTTTTGTTTAATTCACAATGTATAACTGACAAAGGGTCAATATGTGACTAGTTGAGATGAGCACATGTTGGACCAAACGGTGATTTGTGTGAATCAAAGTCTGAACTAATTTTAAAAAATATTACGCCTAGCAAAGTGAAATATTATACTTACACTTAAATTGAAGCATTATTGATGTTACAGAGCTGTCAGTCAACGTCTGTTATGAACGTTGTCATTACTACGGCATTGCATTGTGGGATATTTATGCCGCCGTAGTGTCCATCGTTGCATAGGGTAATATTTCACCTGAAATAGTATGTAATTCACGTACTATTGGTTCCATGCTAAGGTTTCAGACATACTAAAAATCACACATACTGTTTAAGCATACTAAATAACATGTTAATATGGAATGGATGAAACCATATTCTGGTTTTCAAAAAAGGGCACTTCAGCACTCAGCCCCCCTCCTGTATGCACGCCACTGTTTTAGGAATATGGAAATATTTAATAGTAATATTCATGTATTGTGAAGGTGTTGAGGCTCACACCTTCCACACTTTGACAGTAGTTTCTAGAACTGTTTGTAAATGTGAATTTAAGCTTATTCCACTTTTAAAATCATTATAAACACTGTTGATTGGAGCCCTTATAAGGGATAACCTATGGTATATTTTGTGAAATGCTAATTTTAAAGAAGAAAATCACAGGTTCCTTTCTCATCAAAATATAATCTCCTCTAAAATGATTCTTCCCAACTGTTAATTAAATTTTGGATTGAATTAGGAGGACTGTTCTTTAGTCTTTAGTAGTTCAAAGTGTGATGCCAAAACTTTGATCTCTTTACAAATGTAGGTCTGGCATAACTTTAATGATGTCTTTAATTAGATGAAACTGAAAGTAATTCAGAGGTTGATAGGGGTGTAAACTATCCATCATCGCAGTGAGCAATGTTTTATGCTGTTACTGTAAATAACTTTGTGCGGTGCCAGAAAATCGTATACCCTTTCATCACAGTAGCATCCTCAAAAAGCAGAGAACATATATTTACCTGGCACATGACTTCCTTCAACATGTCTGCACAGAGCTCCTGACCCGCCGTTTCCAGCTGGTCAATAATGTCCCAGTATCTCTCCGCGATCGTGTTGTCCGTTTTCTGGTCGCAGCAGCCGAACTGCTCGTACTGCGTGCAGAACTCCAGGTGCCACGGAGGTTTGAAAGGTGGCTCGAAGTCCAGACACTGAGGATGAGCTGATGCTGGCTGGACCGGGACGAGCAACATCACTGACATGATCAGGATAAACTCGGGAAGGCTCGGGGGCTTTTTGGATGAGTTCGGACGTGCCACCGTGCGTAAAACCGCGCAGCGGGCTCCGCTCGGATGGAGCGCAGCATCCCGCATACTTGTCATTTTTGCCGTCTGCGCCCGAAAGAGTTCAACTGTTTGCTCTCCTTTATGTATGAGCCAGGGTGCAAGTGTGCGAGCGTGCACGTTGGTGTGTGTGTTACGCGTGCGCAAAAGTATGCAACGTGCGTCCCAGCAGCCAGTCTCTGCCTCATTTGCCCTCCGTGTCTCGCCACCTGCTCAGTCCAGATAAAGCGCTTTACGTTTAAATACATTCGTAATGGTTCTTAAATGGGATTTTATTTTAACTCTTCGCTACGCATAGTGGGGTTTTCGACACCGCAGCGAAGTTGGCGGAGGAATACGCACAATTAAATCCAAAGAGCGCACAGCCACACACACACCAGTGCACAATGTCGAGGCATGCAAACACCAACAGGCAACCACAACACAGACTGTAATTTTGTCTCCCATTCATGTAAAAGTGCCTCCGGGCAGCGTCCTGTTTGTGCATGCAATAAGATGCTACATCTCAAGGGGCTATCTTTTCAATATATGCAAATTCAACTACTTGGCAGCAGCTGTTCATCCGACAGATACTGCATACTGTTCTGGCATGCCAACTCAACACAGTAAAAGATGTCTCTCATCATTTTCTACTGGTGCCAAGGTAGGAAAAAAAATGAGAATGAGAGAAACATCTTCATCTTACCGATGTCCTTAGATAGTACAGGCCTACCCCCTTAAATCACTTTTAAAAACTCACTTTTTCTGTGATTTTATTCATGTTTTATGACATTTTAGTTGTTTTATTCTCTCGGTTTTTATGTGTTTAGTTGTTGGCTTTTAGTACATTTCGTTATCGTTGTGTTTTAATTGTGTTCTGTTTTTATTGTAAAGCACTTTGTAACTGTGTTTTGAAAGGTGCTATATAAATAAAGATTATTATTATTATTATTACAACACGTAACCAGGAACAAACAACAGTCTTTTTATTTATTTATTTTTTTTATCTTGCTGCCCATCTTGAACTCCCTGGCAGAAGAGATATTGTATCTCAGTGGGACCTTTCTGGTTAAATAAAGGATAAATAAATAAAGGCTATGATTTTGATGAGATATTGAATATTAGGTGTATGTAAATTTAAATTTTAAATTTAATACATTTTATTTTGTGTGTATATGTGTATAATGTATGCGTTTTATTATTTCATGTGGGTAGTGTGTTTCTAATTTTGGTGTCATTGCTGCTTTAAGTCTTGTAAGTGTTTCCATTAGTGTGATGTTGGTTATTTCCTTTATTGTTGGGGGTAGGAGGGAAAATGGATGAAAAATAGAAGACTACTTATTTGCTCTATAATTTATATGTATGGCTTGCAATGTTCATTCAATAGGAAAAAAAAGAAGTAAAGCAGTATTTATCCAGTAGATGGCAGCAACCAACCTACGAATGTACCTGAAAGCGGACAAGGAAGCGGAAATCCGTCATTTCTCTTTATTTTTGCATTTGTTTTGGTGAGGAGAAAACCATCAAGTTAGTCATAATAAAAACAATTAACTCCCGCCTTGGCTTTTCAGCGTTAAATATTTATTGAGGAAAATTAATTTGTTAATGATTCACAAAAACGGCAACACGTAAATACAAAGGCGATTTAAAAATGAAAAGGAATAATTATAATGTGTTTTTGTTTTATTTAACACGCACACGTGTTAAAAAAACTAATTTGGCATTTTATTTTGAAGGCTAAGTCTGTAGTCTTCCGGTTCGCATTTAAGCTAACCGTGTTTGTGTTGACGCGCGGAGATAAGGCGCTGCCAAGTCTGACTAAATTTGCTGAACCTATGCAGCTAAAATCCACCGCCATGGCTAAATAAAACAGGCGGGAGAAAGACACGGTTTCATGCTCGGTAGGTGACCGGAGTCAGTGAACTTTCCGCCGCAGAGAGGAGACACACAGACGGCTGTGTGGGACGCTGGAGAGAAGCTACAATGAGCTCGGAGCACCAGAGCGACAGCGAGGACGCCGACGGGTCGCAGGACAGGCCCAACAACAGCGGCTCCGACAAAGAGGACGAGCCCGACATCGACGACTCCGACGCGGAGGATGACATCGCGCCGAGGGTTTCTCCCTCACCGCCGGGCAGCGGAGGGAGCAGGCCGGAGCGCAGAGCGAGGTCTCCGGCAGCGGAGCAGCGAGAGCCCCGCTGCGAAGAACCGGCCGCCGCGCCGCAGACGGGGAGCGTCGAGGGCACCGACATCATCCGCCGGGGGAACAGCGTGTTTTCCTGGCTGCAGAGCAGGACTATAAGACGGGGGGTGTTTGTGGACCCGGCTAGGGAAAACTTCAGGACAATGACCAGTTTGTACTGCTCTATGAATCCGGCTTCGGAGTCTGTGAACCTGAGCACGCAGACACATGGAGCGGTGTTCAACCTGGAGTACTCCCCGGATGGGTAAGACACACTTTTAGCCTCTTTATGTTAGGCCCTTTCACCCGGAGGTCATGTTCACAGGGTTCCTGGGAAATCTTTGAAATGTGATACAGTCACTTTCCAAGCTAAATTGCCTGGAAAGTGCTTGAATTGCATCATCAATTCATCCTCCATCTCTCTGGACACCTCACCATCCAAGGACCACTTCATATAATGCATGTAGGAAACCCCACTGATTTATATTTATGTTGAAACATATTAAAGATTTAGTTATAAATTGACAATCTAACTGACAACCAAAACATAACAATTTGAATTTCATGCATGTGTCGAAAGTCTTGCAAAAAGCCACTCACAGTTTATGTTAGGCCTTTCACCCGGAGGTCATGTTCACAGGGTTCCTGGAAAATCCTAGATAAATCCCTAAAACGATAAAGGCTAAATTGCCTGGAAAGTGCTTGAATTGCATCATCAATTCATCCTCATATGCTTCCATCTCTCTGGACTCCTCGCCATCCAAGGACCACTTCATATAATGCATGTAGGAAAGCCCACTGATTTGTATTTATGTTGAAACATATTAAAGATTTAGTTATAAATTGACAATCTAACTGACAAAACATAACAATTTGAATTTCATGCATGTCTCGAAAGTCTTGCAAAAAGCCACTCACAGTAAGCACAACTAATGACTACACTGCAGGGTTTAAGCCTCAGTGACCAGACAGCAGACAGAGGAACTAAATCCTGCAGTGAAACCAGGTCAAGCTGTCCAGTCTGGCTCTACTGTGTTTGTAGGCTCATTGTGACAGCAGGACAAAGCACACATCCTCCCTGCACAATGAAGTGTTTTTGTGGAAAATGCTTCTTCTTTCTTTCTTTTTTTGCAGGAGATGAAAACATCCAGAATCATCTACATCTTGGGAAAACTGATCCCATGTTATGATATAGTTTTAACAACCGTATTCACATTATTACAACTGTTAATGCACAATGCTTTTGCATCACAGTCAGGGATGTAGTGGAAAGTAAATTTCAGTTTATTCACTTAATTTCTTTTGCCAATAGATTGTAAAACGTGTCTTCTACTGATCAGCTTGATGCATATCCTTATTGAGGATTGTTTTGTCTTCGGATGATCACTGATCAGAGTGTAATTTTATTATCTTATCTTTTCATTTTGATCAATTGATCAAATACGGTGTCATAACTGTAAGAATGGTGTCCAGAAATTGAAAAAGAAGTTATATTTCTTCTGTAACCCAGTTGACCCAGTCTGGTTCTCATCAAATAAGGCTGTTCAGCCTAAATATTATGCTCAGATGGATTGATAATACACTACCTACAATTCGTGCTATACCACCACTATGAGCATAGCTGCCCTCCAAGCAGTTGACCCGGGTTCGATTCCCGGCCATTGCAGCCCTTTTCGGGGCGTTGGTAGCTCAGTGGGTAGAGCGGGTCGTCCTTTAAACATAAGGTTGGCAGTTTGATACCCGGCTCCTACTGTCTGCATGTTGAAGTGTCCTTTAGCGAGACACTGAACCAAAGTTGCTCCCCCGGTGCTTCACAGCTATAAAATGATTCTAATAAAGTTTAAGTTTATGGGATGGCATGGCATAAGCTGTTATTTCAAGTAATACCAATAATAATAATAATAATAATAATAATAATAATAACCAAAATGTAATATCTAACATGCAGATTGAAATGTAAAATGGTGAAGACATCCTTCTAAATTATTGTATTAAAAGAAATGATAGATGGCAAACAGACATTCTTCAGTTATAAAATGGGATATATTTATTTCCTATTTTCTTCTAAATTATATATATTTATTATTTATGTTGCCTTCCCTCTCTGTTTATTTGTTGCATCACTGTCAACTATAACGGGAATGAGCATTTTTCCTTATTCATATATACAAAGATGCTATAATATTTTCCCATTTATACTTCCAAAATATATTTATGTGAGTGTGCAATTATCTCTTTGAGTATTTCATGTACTATGTACATCTTATATCTTGAATATAAGTTAGAAGTTGTTGTTGTGGCCACTGTGTGTATGTGTTGAAAAGCACGAAAAGAATATCGTTCCAAAACAAAGATTCTTCTATAACATGACTAAATAGATCAACTCTTTCCTCCTCTTGTATGTTTACGAGCGTCTCTGATTTTGTGTGCTCTGCTCAGGTCGGTGCTGACTGTGGCCTGCGAGCAGACTGAGGTCCTGCTGTTTGATCCCATCTCATCCAGACACATCAAAACCCTGACGGAGGCCCACGAGGACTGCGTCAACAACATAAGGTGCATTTCTATAATCGTAAATCATCCAGGGAGGGTTTATAGAGTCAGCGTGCAACATCCTGCATCTCACACCAGGGAAGGGACCGAGGGAGTTGAAGCTCAAAGCAGTGAAACATAATAAGATTCAGGATGGCAACATGATCGCTTAAATTGTCTTTATTGGTCAAAGTGTCAGGATATGAAGTGCGGAGGCCAATAAAAACTAGCTGCTGTCTTGGTTCATATCTGCAGAGAATACTAAATGAATCCCCTGACTGTCTGTGCCCTGCAGGTTTTTGGACAATCGTTTGTTTGCCACCTGCTCTGACGACACCACTATTGCATTATGGGATCTCCGCAAGCTGAACTCAAAGGTTTGCTCGTTGCACGGCCACGCCAGCTGGGTGAAGAACATCGAGTACGACACCAACACTCGTCTCCTCGTCACGTCCGGCTTCGACGGAAACGTCATCACGTGGGACACTAACAGGTTTGTTTGTGTGTGTAGATGTTGAAAATTATGAATATTTAAGGTGAATATGTCTTTGTATTCTCTGCCACTTTTTTGAGATGATCAGTGATTGAACAAATACTTTAAAATGTTTGCATATGTACTGTATACTGTATAACTGTATTATGTTGCCTTTATGATATCATAAGGAAGCATTCATTATATGGGTTTTTCAACTCCAGTCTATCACACATTTAAATATAAATAAGTGACTTATTTACCTTGTTGGAATTGTAATTAGGACTGCAGCAAGTTATTATTTTCATTAGAGATTCATCTATTATTTTTTGATTAATCAAATAATTGGATAGTCCAAAAAATGTCAAGTTTCTAGAGACCAAGGTGATGCTTTCATCCAATAAACAGTCCCAAACCCTAATATATTACATTTACATTGATTTTAAAAATTAGAAAAGCTACGAATCCTCAAATTTGAGAAGCTGGAACCAGTGAACGTTTGTAAGTTTTTCTTATAAATGACATGAATGATTAATCCATTATTATCAATCAAGTTCTCTCAGTCAATTTTCTGTGGATCAACTTCTGATCAACTTTTTTAGTTATTTCCTCGATTAATTGATCAGTTGTTTGGTTTACAAAATGTCAGAAAATGGTGAAAGTGTTGATCAGTGTTTCTCAAAACCCCAAAGGACGTCCTCAAAGGTCTTGTTTTGTCCTCAACTCAAAGATATTCAGTCTACTGTCATAGAGGAGGAAAGAAACCAGAAAATATTCACATTTAAGAAGCTGGAACCAGAGAATTTTGACTTTTTTTTTACTTAAATAGTTGGCAACAACTATTCGATTAATTGTTGCAGCTAGTTTTTTGTTTAATATTAGTAAATTCTGAAAAAGGTCTCTTACATTTGTGTCACAATCCAATCAATTTACCTCCTGGAAAATGTCCTGCTCTAGTGATTATGTCATGCTGTACAAGGAGCTGTACGTAAAAATCCAACGAACACATCACTGACTTTTTAACAGCCCCCTTTCATTCAACTCTCCATCAAACTAAAACTGCATCTTTACAACTTTGAAGGTGGCATTTTTGGCTGTAACTCAACCCTTTTCTCTCCTGAAGATCTACCCAAAGATGATGAATTTCTGTAACTCTAGACAAGCAGTTTCACTGTGGATTTTTTCCTCATTTTTGAACCCCGTTAACCAGAATCACACTGACTTATTTAAGCCATCAAACTGCCTGTTGAGCCCTCTGTAATATGTGTAAACGTACTTCCCCTGCAGGTTTACAGAAGACGGCTGCCCGCACAAAAAGTTCTTCCACACCCGTTACCTGATGAGGATGCGTCTGACACCCGACTGTTCCAAGATGCTCATCTCCACTTCCTCTGGGTATCTGCTCATCCTCCACGACCTGGACCTCACCCAGTCCCTCGAGGTGGGCAGCTACCGCATGCTGCGAGCGCGACGGACGCCCCTCAGCTCAGGTCAGATCACCGTCTACCTGAACACTAGAAAAAAAAAAAACATTCTGCCCACATTTCACATAATTATTTCCCTCACTGAAAAAATCTCAGATTTCTCTTTTTAGCCATATTATCTCTGTTTAAGTAGTGCTACAGCAATTGTTTGGTTAGTTGATTAATTGACTAATCAATATCTGTATTGAAAATATTTCAGTATAGATTCATAAATGCAAAGAGCCTGTAATGCAGACTTGATATTGCACAAATGAAGTAAAGGTCAGGTCTATTATTTTTTTTTTAGGTTCTTTTATCATTCTGTAGCTTCCCAGTGGTGTTCCTTATGTATTCAAATTCGAACATTGAAATTTTGGACTTAGTATACAGTATATGTTTTAGAGTCAAAATGCTATTTTCCCAAGCCCTTCTAAAAACTTTTTCCCACGTGACCTGACGTAGGTTTCTGCATGATGATGCTGCTACATTATATAGCATATATACATCCTTATAGTCAGTGTATTTACGTTATATACAGTAACTTAGATGGTGAATCCGAAAGTTACACAATAACACAAACAAACTAATTGATTGTTGCAGCGGTAGACCAGCAACTCCTGTGTTCTACGAGGTAAAATTACTGTTTTTGTGAATGTAGTCTGGTGGCTTTGAAGACAGCGCTATAACAGCTTCAGTCCCTCGTCGGAAAGGGTTCACTGATGGCAAGGTAAAGTGGTGAAAATATTCTAAATATAGCGTACACTTACACTGATTTTATTGAACTGATTTCCACAGCCGCTTTACCTCGCCATCAGACAGCCTTTTCTGACGGAGAACTGAAGCCGTTATATCGCTCTCTTCAAAGCCACCAGACTACATTCACAAAAGCAGTAATTTTACTTCACAGAACTCCGGAGTACACATACAACCCCACTTCAAAAAATCCAAACTAACCCTTTCAGTGTTTTCCAAACAGCTAACGTTGACTCACCTAGTGCTAGCGTAAAAACGTAACAGAACGCAGATGGACTCGCTGTTTAAGCAGCTTTAAGGTCACTCTTTGCAGCCTGGTAACTTACTATGGGCATTATTGTCATCTAAATGGTGATTAAAGGTGACATTGCTGTTGTTCTAGATTAAAGAAAATGATTTCTGACCCTGTTGTGCTTCTGTAGATGGAGGCACGTCAGCGTCCAGGTCAGCTGGAACTCCTCGCCAGGGAAATGACTCCAGCAAGATCCACCCTCCTAGAGAAGGTCAGAGACGATCGCAGTGTAAAACTGAATAATAGATGTCATCTGATGTCCTGCCAGGGTAATAAAGATGAAGACTATAACGATCAAATGACTTAACTTTGTTCAGCAGGCCTTTCTCCCAGAAACAGCCTGGAGGTTTTGACTCCAGAGATCCCCGGAGAGAGAGACCGAGGGAACTGCATCACCTCCCTGCAGCTCCATCCGAAAGGCTGGGCCACGCTCATCCGATGCTCCAGCAACATGGACGACCAGGAGGTGAGAGACACCGGTTATCGCAAATGTGTTTGAAAGAGATGATCCTATACCTCGCTGCATGTCTGCATCTTCATGTTTTATAGATCTGAAAGCAAAGTGAGATACCTTTTTAGGTATCTAGAGCGATGACGTAATTTATCACCTTTGTTGGTGCACTATAGGAATTGCACCATACTGACTGAACAGTGTGTTTTTTATACTTGTGTCGAAGCAATACCTGAGTTTTGTTTCTGATACCTTAACAGTACTTTTAAAAATACCTTGTATAAACATGTCTTACTACAAAGGTTTTAACAAAAGAAAACAAAGTTCACAAATGATAATTGTCTTAACACAAACAAATATATACTAAATTTAAAGTGAAGAATAAAGAAGAAAGTAAAGAATATTACGACTTTGGTTGGTACCAAAAAAGTATTGATTATTATCAATGTTTTGCCTTTATCATGGCTACTTCAAGCAGATCATTCTGTCAAAATATTAATTTTCTCTATGTCGAAATTCATTCTCAAAGAAGACCTCCATGAACACAATATAAGAAAATTTGGCCACATCAAACCTTTTTTTAATACAATTTATTTACAGTTTGCCTTCAGTGGAGTTCTGCTGTTGGATGATTATGTGAATCATCACCAGCAGAAAGCCACTAATGGTTGGTTGGTGTCTCTGTTGGTCCCGGACCAACGTCAAGTGTCTGTCCAGTGACGGCACCAACATGATTAATAGTTTCAGGCTCTAGTATGTGACACTGACTACGTTTACATGCACAAAATATCAATCTGAAAAAGACAATATTCCTACTAAGCTGTTTACATGGCTAATGAAAATGAATATTCAACTAATATTCCTGTTTACATGCAGCCGTGCCTACTCTGATTAATATACTCCAATTAACGTAACCAATGAATGACTTGTTGGACAGTGCAAACACAGCCGCCCTCTTTTATTGCTTTAAACACCTTCTTGAAAAGGTCGTAGTTTCGATATTTGGGCATATCCAAAAACCTGTTGATATCCAAGTCTTTCATAATGTTTAGAAGTAGGTGTGTTTCTCCTTCCGACCAGAAATGTGAGCTTTTCTTTTGGGCATGCATCTCTGCAAACTGTCGGCTAGTTGGTTTGTGTACAACGCATAGAGCTGCTATAAACAGGCAAGAGGACGTGTCGCAAACATCTGTAAAATCCCAATTGAGACACATATTCCTAATGCTCTGTATACATGTCCAAAGAATGCTCCTAAAACATGAATAATATTGACCAATCCCACATGTCTTAATCAGAAAATGCTCCATTTGGAATAAATCCTAACACAGAATATGCAAACGGGATATGCTGTTTACATGACCCGTATCAAATTCGAAATAATCGAGGAATATTATTGTGTGGTTACCTGCGACTCCATCTTCTCTCTTCAGTGGACGTGTGTGTATGAGTTCCAGGAGGGAGCGCCCACCCGCCCGCTGGTCTCCCCCCGCTGCTCCCTCCGCCTCACCCACTACATCGAGGAGGCCAACGTTGGCCGGGGCTACATCAAAGAGTTGTGTTTCAGCCCGGACGGACGACTCATCTGCTCCCCGTATGGCTACGGCGTCCGCCTGCTGGCCTTCGACGAGAACTGCGGCGAGCTGGTGGACTGCCTGCCCGTCCAGACCAGCTGCCTCAGGGAGATCCGCTCCATCTACTCGCACAGCGACGTGGTGCTCACCACCAAGTTCTCCCCGACACACTGCCAGCTGGCCTCGGGCTGCCTCAGTGGACGCGTCGCCCTTTACCAGCCCAAGTTTTAGCAAAGAACAATGCGCTGCAGACCTGAGTGAAGCAGTGCTAATCAGGGTTCCTGCACAGATCTAGAAATATGTAGAAGAAGAATGTCCCATACAATTACTTTTCTATGATTTTTAAACTCCTAGTATTTAATATATGTTGCACAAAGACTATATCTACATAGTAATGTGGCCTTCTTGGTATCCTTTGGTATAAATTATACCAAAACCATCAAAAAAATTTAAAATTTTCAAAATCTGAGTCCTTAGAAACCCTGAATAACATTTCCTAGCATTTGTTTTAAAGTGCTCAAGTGGACCAGATGGGTGGGATTTACTGCATGCAGATATGTCAAATAGTCCTGCGGTTTAAATGGAATATTGTTATTTCTCTGGACAGACAATCTGTATGGAAAACTCCACCCATCTGGTACCTAAAAGGTAAAAAATATTCCAAGTACTTCTAAACCCAGGTCTGCAGCTGTGAAACTGACTGAGTTTATTTGGGTGGGAGCTGTCAGCTGAAATAAATAGATAAATAAATAAAGAAGACGACTCCAGCCTCGACCAGGCTGCAGGAGTGGATTGAAACTTTCAGCCTCTCTGACCCTGAACTTCAAGAAAAAAAATTAAAAAAGACAAATTGGGGCTTTGCAAAGCAGATTCCCATCCAGACTGAGGAGAGAGTTGGAAGTCCAAACCTTGAAGCTCAAGAGATGCAACACGGCATCAATCAAAAACAAACTCTGTGGCTCTTTTTCATACTAAAGATTTTGGTCTCTAAAGCAGTAGAAACTTATTTTGAGACTCAGCACATCCACATGTTGCTGTCTCGGGACAAAAACACTAAGGATGCAAACAAACAGATTAATCCAACCAACAAGACAAACAGGAAACAGGCGCTTGTGTCTGTCGTCTGCGCTGTCGTCGATCGTCTTGCTCCGCTCTGCTCATGCCTTCTTCACAGGTGCTGCTTCTCTGCTCATACAATCTGACCTTTGACCCCCCACCCGACTTCAAGGACCTCATCATCAACGCCTTTACTCACCTGTTTCTCTTTGTTCTCCATCTCCACCCCGTTTCCACCTTCATGGTCTTTAGTGGTTTAGGTTTTTAGCGGGTTTTATTGGTGTGTTAATGTTGGCACTACTTGTTCACGGTGTTTCATTTGATTCTTCACTTTTTAGGACTAGCTATGTTGGAATCACTCCTCATTTCCCTTCACGGTTTGTGTGTTTTTATCTTAAGCCTGTGAATGGAAACTTCATGCTGTCTGGATAATAGAAAAGTCCAGCTGCTGTCATTATCTCAGTTTTCAAAGTTCCCCACCGTGACATTTTCCAGACCCACTTTCTGTGCAAAACGCTATTGCAAGATTTTAATACTTTTGCGAAGGAAATGCTCTTTACAATTACCAATTTCTTCCCTGAAAGATGAGGCTGGCATTATTCTGTATTTTTTTTTTTTACATGGAGCTCAAGACTTCCCTACCTTGTCTGTGGTAGCCCATTGGTTCCTACTGAAGATGTAAATCTTTAAAAACAGTTCACAAATATGTAGTTTCATTTTTTTTTAAAAAGGCTCAGTAATTTCCTGAAACAGCTGGCCACTGTAGTTTGTAGAAAACATTACTCCAACAGGAGTAAACAGTAATGTTGTTGGGGACTACTTTCAGCTGTGGAGTAATACACTATTAGTGTTCTAGTGAGTATTCAGGGTTGCAGGAATGTGTATATGGGATTGATATAAAAACTACAGCGTGCATGTTCACAGCACAGACTGTATATAAAGATGGACGACGCGTCTCCACTTCCTCCCACTGTACAGAAGTGAAGCCAAAATATCCCGGATACGGGAGCTGCCATCTTGAGATGTTGACGTCATTTGGAGCTAGAGTCTGCGCAGTAGTGATCGGGCGGTGGAGCCGCGGTATCGAGGTCACCCGAACCAATCGCGAGCCGAGCACAGCCGCAGCTTGTCAGCGAGAGAAACTCACAGCTGCCATCATGACGTCTCACCCCCTTTTTATAGCATCAAATAACTAATTAAAACCAAAGTTATCAGAAAAATGAACACTTGAACATACATTTGCGTTATTTGAACTACCTAAATTGACAGAAACCATCTTTGACTTTTTAATTTGGCCCATGTCCCATCCACTAACATGGAGAGGGCAGAGTTTATGACCTATACTGCAGCCAGCCACCAGGGGGCGATCAAGATGTTTTGGCTTCACTTTTGGGGAGCTGTCATGTCGTCCATCTTTATGGTGCCTTCAAATAAAACTCGTGAGCTTGTGTTTAAAACATGGGAAGTCGTGTACTCAATATGCTTAGCGTTCAAAACGTGAGAAAACCGCTGCTAAGCAACGGCAATATTAACGTTACTGTCGGCATTTGGAAGCCACAGAGGCTAACAATTTAGAAAGCTAGCAAGCGGGTAACGTAATGCAGTAAATTCAAAGGCATAATGACAGAGGAAAAAGATGAGGCCGTTGGGAATATCAACATTTTCCTCAGACATATTATAAAATTACGAAGAAAAACAATATACGACTAAAATTACAATATATTAACTTATTATGTACCAAAAAATGTACTTCCACTGTCTCATGGCCGACATGGTAAACACGACCCCATTTGAAGGCAACAATATATGCAAAGTCTAATGTTCGTAGTAATGAAGGAACATGTCAGCTAGTGCAATTGAGCGGCTCACTGATGTGTTTTTAATAGATTTTGACCACAAAGGAGCTCTGTGGCAAAGAGGAATATCAGATATCAGAATTTGGCCACATAGGCAATACTTAGTAGAATCAATTCATAGCTGGTTTTGGCTTTTCATGGTATTTATTGACACTAAGAAAAATACAGAATATTGCCAGGCTCATCCTTTAATTTAACAGCTTGTTGACTTTTTGGCCAACAATTTTTGTCAGAAGAAGTTGCCTCATCATTAATCAGGTTTGCTTAACCTTTACAGGATGAAATTGTTGGCAAGAAACATTTGTCTTGCTTTTCGACCTTGTACCTCATTTTGTTGGTTTCGGAAGAGAGTGTTGATCCACATCAGTGTTTGATTTTTTTTTCTCCCCCCCCCCCCCCCCCTTGCATCACATCCAGTTTCTCATTTTTACAATGTTGTCATGAAGGTGACCAATCAGGTCTTTTTCTTCTCTGAGGACCGAATGGTTTGCTTTGACTGTTATAGGATCGGCAACTATTGCTTTTTGTGTTTTCAACCAGTGTAGTATAGCTGCTGTAAGAGCCAAGCACACGCATGGATGTCACTCCTTAATGTAAACTGGTTAATACTGACTGACTGCAGAATAGATATTAGGTAAAGAAAAGATAGACATTAGCGTATACTACTATGCATACGAGCCTTTATGAAGATTCTCCTTTCTTATTTATGCCAGGGTGATGCTCTGTGTGGAACTGTCAGATGCCAAAATATGTTTTGCTTGGACAAGACAGTGCTTCTCCTCTGTAGTGTAACTGCGAGCTGAGAACTACATCTGCTATTATGGATTTAAAAGAAATATTTACATGTGGCAAAAAGCTTGAATTGTAAAATAATTGACATTTTTGGGGAATATGCTTATACTCTTTCTTGCAGAGTTAGATAAGCGGATTGATACTTGGTCTCAGACTTGTCTGTTGAATATAGTGCTACAGCTAGCAGCCTGTTAGCTTGATTTAGCTTAGCAGAAAGACAGGAAACAGGGGAAACGGCTATCCTTGCTCATCCAAACAGTCAAACAATCCGCCTAACAGCACCTCTTATGGACACGAATTAACATATTATATATATCGTATGTTTAATCCTTATAAAACAGAAGTTTAAAACAAACAATCCGCCGTTTTGGACCAGACTATTTCCTGGTTGGGACCAGAAACTTTCTGGAGTATCCGTTGGTTGCCTGGCAACCAAACGATAAAGAAATAGTCCGGGGATATAACCCCGTAAAACGGCGATTTGTCGCTTTTACATTTCGTTTTTTGTACAAAGGAAGCAAACGACATATAATTTGTTAATTAACTAGCTTTATATGTGTGTTGGTAAGTGGGTGTTTTGTTGCAATTGGACAGAACCAGGCTAGCTGTTTCCACTTTGTGCTTAGCTAGATATATAAGCTAACCGTTGATATCAATGGTCTTGTCTGTCCCACCGCCAGAAAGGGTAAGAAGCATATTTCCCACAATGTTTGAAAACCAAAATTAGCTCACGTGATTGAGAAATTAATTTAGATTTGAGGTGAAAACATGTCTGAACACAGATGTAACTATATTCGTAATCCCAGCTCACAACATGGTCCTGTTTGTATTGAGGAAGGATGCTTTTAACACTGTACCTCAGTTAAACTGCTCAAAATGTGTGTATTTCAGTCACAAATGGAGGAGTCCATTTCACTTTCAGTTCAGTCAATTCTGGAACAACTCATTTCCCAAGTTACAGACATTTAAAAAAGCCTAGAATGATTTCTAAGCTTAGTTATAGCATTTACTCATTGACTGAGCTGAAGGTTAAAGGACCAGCTATGCTTTATAATCAATGCTGCTTTTATTTCACTTATATTCATAAGCTCTTCGGAGAGAAGTGTCTTATCTGTCATTTTCACTTCAGGTATAGCAACTAACAAACCGGGTTCATTTTTATGAATTTGTTCCTTTTTTGTTTTTCAGTCCTGTTCTGGGTTTTAACCTGTATTCTGTTGTGTGGATTAATTGAATGTTCTCAGTAGTTCTGGTGTTAAATGTGCACTGTCACCTCAACTGATCACAGCTGGAAGGAGGGGTGGACAAGAGACGAAAACTTGTTGCTCGCACTGTTGTTCCCTAAATGGCTATACACAGCAAGTAATCCCAACAATGATACTAAAATGGTACTTATTATCACTGAAATAAAAAGGTTAGCTTCTTTTGCACTGCTGACTCTTTGGTGTTTGAGTCCAGTATTTCGACCACCAGGTGGCAGTCAATCTCAACCAGTGGTTCCCAAACTAGGGGTCCTGTCCTCTGAAAGGGGTCATGAGATGATTAACAAATTCAGAAGGAAGAAATGTGTTTATTTTTTTTCAAACTTTCTTCTAATCTTTGCTTTTGTCTTTTGAGTTACTGCATAATGTCACCTCTTCAGCCCTTATTCAGATAAAACAATCACATACAGGTTGAACTAGTCAAAATCAGATAAAATAAAAACTAAATTTTGTATAATCTGTAATGTTTTTAGCCATGCAAGCAGCGAGGCACAAGGGATGGCAAAGTCTGTTGGTCGGTCAGTCCATCAGTTTGATCCAGACTGAAATATCTATAAATATAAACATATATTGAATGGATTGGCATGACATTTGGTACAGATATGCGGTCCCCCAGAGCATGAATCCTACTGACTTTGGTGATTTCCTGATCTTTTCTCTAGCGCCACCATGAGGTTGGAGTTTGTCATGAAATATGGTTCAGACTTGCATGTTCCCATCAGGATGAATTGTACCAACTTCACATTCCACTGACTTTTCATCTGATTTCATCATCAGGTAAAACAATGTAATTGTCAAACACTTTGATTTATGCAATATTGTGTTCCTGCAATAGAGGATGCTGCAGTTTCAGGACTGCATTTCTGGGAAATAGCCTACATGAAATGACCACGACCTCTCAAAACCGCATTACATGTAATGTCTTAAATTGCGTGCCGCCACCACGGACACAATTTAGGGTTAGGCAAAAAATTGGTTAGGTTTAGGAAACGATTATTTAAACTTAATTAAAATAGTAAAACAATGAGTATTAAACAAGCATTTACACTGAAGACAGTAGGCTTTGCAAAAACTAGGGTCCTACACATGCGGTCTTAGGACTGTGGTCCTGAAACTGCCACCTCCTCTATTGCAGGATCATGCTCGATTTATGACCAAAGACCTGTAAAATGAATGATATTCCCATCACCCTCAGCTGTGATTTTTCTGTTTAGTGCTAATTAGCAAATAAGTTTTGCATGCTAACACATTGAATGAAGATGGTGAATGTGGTAAACATTATACCTGCCTAATATTAGCATGTGTAAGTACAGCCTCACAGAGCCACTAACATGGCTGTCGACTCTTAGTCTTGTGTCCTCTTCTTTCCTATTTTGTCAATCATCTCGTGACCCTAATTTTTATTTTGTGACCCATTGGGAGGGTCCGAACCCCCAGATTGGAAACCACTACTCTAACAGCTTCTTCCAGCTTTGGGCTGCTCTTCTACTTTTCTTGACTTTTGGTTCAGATTTAGACACTAGAATATAGATTAACACAAATAATATTTATTTGAGATTTTATGGTCCTGTTGGACTTTAGTCAAACAAACAAAAACAGACACATTGCTAGAAAAACATGTCACATATCAGACCAGCTGACACTTAAATCCTCAACTCAGTCGTCAACAAACACTACAGCATCATCAGCTGTAGTGTTGAATGAAACAGTTCATGTACAAAACAAAAAACTGGTAAAGGGAACTTGAACTTTAACATTCAATGATGCCTGTCTATAAATGTGAAGATGTCCATAATCCTTCTAAAAGTCTGTGTAACTTTTTAGAAGTTATTCTGCTTTGTAAGTATCCTGTCAACGTCTGTAAGAGTTTGTGTGACTGTCATGGTTTGATCTGCCTTAAAGGGTCAGTACACCCAAATACGTCGATGTTGAATTTTTTATTTAATAATTTAAAGTTGTGATCGACACATACAAATCTCAGAGGCAGATATTTCACCACATAAAACTGTCTGCATGTCTTGATATCACTGGGGCGATGCAGAATAATATATTTTTGTAAATTGGGTGAACTGACCCTTTAATAGTGTCCTCTCTAGTAGGAACATGTCAGTATTCCCAGAGGTCAGTTTTCTCTGTTTGAACTGAACTTCTTGAACCTATAATCCAGCTCATCTCCGGAGCTTCTTCAGCCCGTCGTCCCGTCTCCTCTCACGCTCTCTGGGCTCTGGTGGACCGGGCTTTCCTCGCCTGCTGCATCCGTTGACTCTCCCTGCGCTGGTTGAGGGTCCTGGTGCTGGCGCGAAGCTTGCGGATTCTCAGAGCACGAAGACGCAGCTGAAGGTCCTGGGGGATCTTCCCTCCTTTGGCCCGGATCTCCTTCAGCCTCTGAATGGGCGTTTTGGTCAGGGTGAAGTCACAGATGGTGGGACGTGGCTCCATTCCAACGCGGCAATGACGCATGGATGGGAAGTAACCCTCGGCCCAAACCACCACCTTGTACTCGCCCGGGTTCAGAAGACGCCAGTAGTCCCCGTCAGTAGCTGGGAAATTAGATGAGGTGGAGACAAATAACTGTTTTGTTACACAGTAAAAATCCAAGTTCTGGACTTCCTATAGTTCCCAGAGTGCCTGTCAGGAAGCCCCCAGAACAGTGGTGAGCTTGTTGGATTAGTGCTGGTGGAGAGACTAAGGGTGATAGCCACGTGCAGTGGTTCCCAACCTTTTTGTCATCCCAATGTCGTCTAAATTTGGCTCTTATTATTCACAAGAATAAGAGGAGTACACTCGCGTGTAACAAAATAAACCAAAATACTTAGTTTTGACTTTGTTATTAGTTCTAGAAAGATATCCTTGCTGTCAAATTAAGTTGTCAAAATGTTTATGAGTCTGTAATTGCCCAGAGATGGTCTTGGTGTTGAGATCTCCACCTCTGGACTGATATTGATCCTACTTCAAACCAGAACTTTGTGACTCTCGGTTTCCTTTATCAGAAAAGAAACCAAAGTGGACGGTGAAGAAATATTAAAGCTATGAAAAACTGCGCCAGACTGCTCTTCCAACTTACGCAGTTCCAGTTTGTTACACATTTTCTGCATCATCACCCAGAAAGCTAACAGATCAACATAAAATATAAAATTGAGTGTCTGACCTGATCGTATGTCGTGGTTGTGGTCCTCCACCTTGATCACAGCATCTGCTATTCCTTGTTTGGTTAGCTTGTCCCTGACCACACCCTTGATGCCTCTGTGAACCTGAGTGTAGAGGAAACGCTGCACTGTGAGGATTTCAAAGCTACTACAGCTGATGACCTGTTTCGTTTTCTTTGTACAGATGGATACTGACTGACCTGCTCCATGTAAATCAGCAGAGACTCCTTGTTGTTCTCCCACTCGATGGGAAGCTCACTGACGTGAGGGAACTTATCACAGGACAACTCCACCGTCACCTCGAAGCAGTTGGTGTGCATGTAACTGAAGTCATTCATACCTGCAGAAAAGACATACAGGTATATAAACAATGTGCATAAGAAAGTCAGCCAAAAAAAATTACTGTTTCAGGAGTTTAACATTTCAATTTATTAGTTATATTTATACAAAAAGTTGATTGATTCTTTTTTAGGTGAGCTCAGTGCACAAAAGAAAAAAAGAAAAAAAAAGTTGCAGGGATGGATGTTAAAGATAAAATCTATTATATTATGTTTCTGTCCTCATTAATTTTAAATAATAAAAAAATATATTTTAGTAAATGTAACATCCGCAGACAAAAACATGAAAATAAAACTCACGGTGAACTCAACAAAACTGAACTTTTGAAGAAACAATTGGGAGTGCTGCACTGGGTCAGGAAACTGTTGGTAACGTCGAAGCAAAAAACCAGGTGCCTCAAGGATGGGGCAAGTCGTCAAATAACAATAAAAAAGAGTGACTGTCCAGCTTCATCAGGTTGTACACACCCTGAAGAAGCTGGACAGTCACTCTTTTTTATTGTTATTTGAAAACTGAATTTTTGTTAGACAAAACAAAAGTTTGGTAGGACACTCAGGGAAATAAATCCCTAAATTGTAGACCTTAAGAAACTCTTCAGTATTTCAAATAAACGCTATGTTCATACAGTTAGTTTAAGGTTTAAGGTTGTTAATCTCATCAGTCAGCACATACTTTCTGTCCGTCTGTCCAACCATTCCCACTTCCCCCGGTCCCCGGCTATTCTCTACCTGTCCACCAGAGGTCCTCAGACTTTTCCCCTGTCCCACCTGACTCCCACATCCACCTGCTCACCTGTGTCTCATTTCCCAGTGCCAGATTGTCAGTGTTGCTTTGTGCCCTTGTGTTCCAGCCACCTGAACCTGAACCCTGTACCTGCCTCCTGCCCGTTCCTCTTCACCTGTGGATTTCCTGTTTCTTCTGATGGACTTGCTACCCATGCCAGTAAGATTTTGCATCTTCACTTTTTCAATAAATTACTGAACTGTCCATGTAAGCCTAGATTGTCTGCATTTGGGTCTTGTCCCTTGTTGCCTTGTACTCACCTGCCTGAAGGTGATTTCAGGGGTTAACCACTTAATTTAAGGTATTTTTGAGGCCCTTTTCTAAGCTTGCAAAGTAAATAAAGGCAGAAGGGAAGATTAGAGATTTAAGGGACCCTACTTTAAATTAAGAGGTATGTGCTTTGAGAGGATGTTTGTCCACAGGTAGTAATTTTTTCAAGTTACTACCTGATGGCTTTCATCATTCAAAGAGGTGTGACTCACTGCCGGGGACGGTGTGCCAGGCTCCGCCGTTGATGATGTTGTTGTGTGACTGGAAGTCCTCGTAGTGGCAGATGCGGCGGTCTGGGTTGGCCATCATCAGGTTAGTGGAGGCGTAGACGGTGGCCAGCCAACGGAAGAAAGCGTTGTCCGCCGTGGGGGTGTCCTCCTGAGGGGCCCAGTCACGGGTGCAGTCGAAGGGATACGTGACCACCAGTTCTCCCCCGTGGAGGTTTGCGCTCAGCACGAAGGGAATATCCTGCATCCAGCTGATGACGGCTCGAGTCTCTGGGGCAACCTGGGAGGGATGGACAATCTGGATTAGCTTTGTTATGTCACTGATTTATGGGAAAGATTCTCATAATGAAACACAGAAAGTAACCTTAATGTGTATCACATGTAGCAAAATGAACATTTGTTTCATTTAATTTCATAGTTTATGTATTTGTAAAGGTAACAAAACACAAAAAAAACCATTATATATCTAAGGATTAAAAGGATTGTACTGTTGAGATTAAAAAACACAAAAATAAATGGGTTTATAAAGACATTTCACCATCTAAAATTTAATTTTAGTTTTGTTATAATGTATTTAAAATGTTCTTAAAAGATCTGTGTTTTATACAGTATTTGACCTCTGACTATATGCTATGTGGATGATGGTTTTGATTTTGATTTTTCAGACTTCATTTGTTAATCAAACAGCACAGATTTTACTTGATTTTCTGTTGATTACATTTAAATTTCTGTAGGTGGTGCTCTTTTCTTTGTCTGTTCAGTCACTGTAATGATCTCTGCCTAAACTACCTTTTATGTTTTTACATCTACAAGCTAGAAATGTGGGATTGTAAGATTCTTCCCAGGAAATACCTACCAGTAAAAAAAAACCCATAGCAATCAGCAGAAACTAAAATAATAATTTTAAAGTGCTTTTTACTGTATATCTGGAGGCTGAGTTTCAACATGTGTTCTGTTACCAAACACTGAACAATGTTCAGGCTTCCAGTAAAACCTCAGCAGCTCTTTGGGCTCTGAAATAACTTCCTGATCTGAGGCTTGCATGCCAATAGTGGAAACATTATTTTCCTCTTCTCAAAACTGTCCACTACTCTCAAAAACTGCTTTTCAGTGTGACCTACATTTATGCACCAATACATGTCACCTGTTTTTTTTAAGTAGCAGAGTTTGGTCCTTTGGTGTCTGTGGTGCAGTAATGTGTATTTCATTAAAACCTCTCCGCAAGTTTCAAGTTCTTTGTTGTCACAACAACTATGAAGCAGTTGTTGGCAATGAAATTCTTAGTTCTCAGTCTTCCTCCAACAATGCTCATACAAATATGTATAAAAAGAATAAACATTAGTCTGTTTTCAAAGTCCTCTTTCCTGGTTTTATACAGGAAAGTTGAATTTTTGTGATTCTAGTTTCTTTACTGGCATGCATTACTATCTGCCACACTGTCATTCTTAATAATACCACCAGATGGTGCCACAGTGATGGATTTTTCAAATCCTATACCTAGCTCTAACTAAATTCCTACACATAATTAAATCTCTATTGATTGTTACATCATTATTTACTGTTACATCCCAGACGGGCGAAGGTGTAACTGATCAAATGTGTTGTGTTGCTCCTCAGGCTCTAGTTCCTCCTCCTCCTCTTCCTCCTCCCCTTGTGTTATTGGCTGAATCTGGGATCCTGCAGCCAATCACAGTCCACGTGTGGGTATATAAAGACGGAGGAGCTGCACCTCTACGCCATGTTTGCTGCCTCCCTTACACCCAGAGTATGTGAGTTATTTTGCTGGATGATGTTTTGTATGTTTTTGTCTGGTTAAGGTCAGAAAGGAGGACTTTTCTGTTAGATTTCAGTTTATCAATTCACGATTTTAACTTTTCTTTTCGGGTAGCTTATTTAGTATTGTGTGTTTTATTTCTCCTCAGGGCTGTTTGGTTTATTATTTTGTCCAGGGCTCTCCCAACGCGTTCTCATCCCAACTCGTCACGTACTGACGCTTGTCAGACCCCTCAGCGTCACTCTTTTCAGACGCAGTAAACACTTGTTTAATGTTGTGCAGTAAACAAAATCACGCGCTTAGGTTCAGGCAATAAAACCACTATAGTTTGTACAGTGAAAATGAAACTGAACGTTGTGAACAGGGGACATGAATGAACAGCTGATTGTAACGTGAGGCACGGGACACGAACAGCGGTCTCCTGGATGAAAGCCTTGTTTGTTGGACCCATCCACCTCCCCTCCAGCTTGTCCGGTTTGTGTCTTTTCGCTCTTGAAGCTACGTCACCACACTGCCGGCGCACTTTCCCTGTGCGTTTATTGTTGCAGCGGATGAGTTTACATTATAGTTAATGGAAAGCCTGGTCTCATACCGACGCTAAAGGGTGCCATGTGCGTTGGTATCTAACGCCGACGGTAGTGACAAAGCGTCGGCATTTGACGCCCTGGAAATGACAATGGACTGGCTCTCCCTGATGGTGCATTTAAACTTCTATATCTGGCCATAAAACATTGAGATACTCCTATTCTTCTAGTTTTATATTACTCTCCTCTCCCTTAGACCACATGTCCTTACCATGGCGTCTTCTTGAGTGTAGTACTCTGGGATGGGGATGTAGTGGTTGGTGACTTTAGATGGATCTGCTGCCACCTCTTGGGCGTCCCACATGATGTTGTTCAGGTCTGGAAAGTTATGATTCATGTCGATTCCTTCATAGCTGTATCGTCCGTCAGCCCAGCCGGCCAGTTCAGAGCCCTGCATCAGATCAGAAACAGGGATATTTATCACTGTAGTTTTGTTAAAGACTCTATGAAATGGGGACTTCAACTTCCTGGTAAACAGGAAGTCTCTTCTATATACAATGTAACTGCCTTTGCTTCCTCTCCTTAACTGATAATCCATTCGTTTACTGGATTACAATGATCATACCCCCAGTGTGCACAAATTGGCAAGTCCTCCATATTTGTCAAAATAAGACCAGTCATGCCTGAGATGTTGCACATGAGTTACACATGATGTTGCACATGAGTTGCACATTAAATGTCTAACCATTAGCTGCAGTAGGAATAGGGCTGTTCTGTTCAGGCTAATATGTGAATTAGTTTGAAATGCCAGAAAAAATATACCAATCTTCTTATCCACAATCCCTGATTGACCACCCCAACCTGCATTCCAACCTTGACCCTTTTTATCACCAAGTGATAGACAGAAAACCCAAAGGAAGCAAATCTGCCCTCTCTCCTTTAACACATCTACAAAGTCACTTTAACTTCACCCACCTTCTCATAAGCTACTTCGTATCCGTCAGGGTTCATGGAGGGCAGGAGGTGGATTCGAGTCTCAGTCACCAGCCGAACGATGCGCTGGTTGCCCTTCTTGTATTCTTTGCATAAGTACTGCATGAGGTTGAGGACGAGCTCTCGGCCCAGAGCCTCGTTGCCGTGCATCCCGGCCACGTAGCGAAACTCCGGCTCACCTGCCAAGAGGAAAAAGTTAGAGTTGCCAAGCTGTAAATGTGGAGGAATTTGTCTGGGCCAACATCAACTTATATTACAGGTCACACTAAACATGAAGCACCTGATACTTAGATTTTATTCAGTAGGTCGAAGTTAAAGCCAAGAAAAACATCAGGAACACATTTAATCTTGTTTGTATTGTGTTAGGCAACAGTGTGACAGCACTTTGCCAATAATCATACATGGATTGGCCAGACTTGATGGCAGACATTCCTCGAGCTAAAACTCCCAAATGCACAAACTCTGCACTTGATACATCAGCATAAAAATAGAAAAATGACCCTTTTCTTTTTGGATTTGGCACCAGTGTTCATTTAACCATGAAACCACTGAAATTTAAATCAGCTGTTGTTGCTTAAATAACCCACATTCCCATTTTTCCCCCTTGGGAGTGAAGCAGTTTTGACATATGTGGCCTGAGAAGAAAGAAAGAATCCATTTAAATATTTGGCAGACGTAGAGTGGCTGCAAAACCCTTCATCCTAAAGCAACATTACAAAAGAAATCTGTGTTGTTTGGTGGAGAGAGGGCCATCTCTGATTTCAAACCGCTATCAGTTTGTTTATAGAAGAAAGGCCTCCTCAAGACACCCACAGCCCCCCTGTGTGTTGCTGCTGCTGCTGCAGAGAAAAGTCTGTATAAACACTGGATGATATTGAACTGGGCCCCCGAGCAGCTGAACTCCTGGTAACCCGAGAAACATTATGAACTCTGGTCCAGAAACTTCAGACTTTGAAGGTTTCAACTCATAGAAGAAGAGTTGAAACGGTCTTACCTAGTTCGTGTTTTCCGGGGTTATCGGAGATCTCCATGACGTACAGTTTGAGGCCCATGTAGCTCTTCCCGATGGTGTAGATGCGGGTGATGTCCGGACACTCCTCCGTCACAGACTTCATGAGCTTCAGGGTTAAGAGTGGTGGAGGAAGTATTCAGACCCTTTACTTAAGTAAAAGTACTAATACCAAAAGTTAAAGTCCAGCATTGAAAATGTTACTTAAAGTATTAAAAGTAAAAGTACTCTATGGTGAAAAATGTCCCCTGTGAATGTTACACTATTATATATGATATCATTAGATTATTATTACTATGCAGTAATGTAAAAGCAGGATTTTACTGTTGATGGTTGAGGTGGAGCTACTTTTGAACTATTAACTAATGATTATTTTCATTATGGATTAATCTGCTGATTATTTTCCCCATTAATTGATTGTTTGGTTTGTAAAAATAGTGAGAAATGCTGTCACAATTACCCAGAGCCCAAAGTGACACCTTCACAATGTTTGTTTTGTCCAAACCTCAACATTATCACAAATAAATTTAAATAATTAAAAGGCAAATTAGCAATCCTCAAATTTGAGAAGCTGGAACCATGAAATGTTGGGTAGTTTTGCATTAAAAATGACAAACTATTAAAATAGTTACAATTCATTTTCTGTTACTCGACTAATCGTTTCAGCTGTACTTGTATATACTGTTGGGTAGTTTAAGTTCTAACAAAGCATCATATTTTATAAGCTCCTCATATGTTTTATGAGCAAAAATATTAATTTGTAAAGTAACTAAAGCTTTCAGATAAATGTAGTGGAGTAAAAAGTACAATATTTCCCTCTGAAAGGGAGTGAAGTAGAAGTATAAAGTGTCATGAAAAGACTCAAATAAAGTAGAAGTACCTTAAATTTGTACTTAAGCACAGTACTTGAGTGGATGTACCTAGTTAGATTCCTCCTCTGGTGTTAAGAAGACACTTTGGACTAAAAGTCATCAAAGAGTTAAATCTGAACTGTGAGGAAATCTGCAAACTGTTAAAGAGTCTGAGTAAAAACTCTGGCATTAGCTTTAGGGGAAACCAAAGTTACTCATCATGCATGTGTGACCCTGCAGCCGTTCTTCACGCTCTAACCTTTCTCATCTCTTTGTAGTTGTGCTGTCTGAAGTCCAGGGCGTCTTTTGATCCTCGCTCTGAGGAGTAGATGTCAGTTGGATCTATGAGGAAAGAGCACATTAACTTAATTTTGTTGACTGACAGACTGAACTTAAACTTGAATATATTTTGACGTGTAGGTCACTGTGTTCAGTCTAGCTCTATACTGCAGCCTACCATTGACACGACAGCCGAGTATCTCAGCCCTGAGGCAGATGGTACCGTTGGGGTACCAGGTCTGAGGGTTGATGCGGATGAAACGGGCGACGGTGGGAACAGGAAGGAGTCCGAGCACCGGAGTCTCTGGACCCTGGTTTCCTTCAAAGATCTGTACTATTCAATGAGACATCACATAGATTTGAACATTTTAGGATCCCCTGCAGATGTGCATTGTTGTTATTTTAAAGGGGTCCTATTATGCTTTTGTGCTTTTTCCCTTTCCTTTAGTGTGTTATATAGTTTTTTGTGCATGTAAAAGGTCTGCAAAGTTACGAAGGCCAAAGTCCAGGCCAAAGGGAGTTACTCTCCCCCACAGAAACACTGGTCCTTAAATAACTGAAACGCCTTGCTGGAAGTCCCGCGTTTTCTTTCGTAACCTGGTGATGTCACCAAGTAACACATTGCTTAGCGGCTAGTTTGGCACGCCCTCAAACAAAGCTAGTTAGAGCGGAGCTGATGCAGAGTCCGAAAAGTTTGGTTCGGTTGACCAATCACAAGAGAGTGGGTCAGCTGACCAATCAGAGCAGGCTGGACTTGGTCCAGACTGAAATATCTCAACAACTATTGGATGAATTGTCATGAAATTTGTTGCATATATTCATGATCCCCAGAGGATGAATCCTACTGACTTTGGTGATTCCCTCTTTTTTGCTCTAGCGCCATCATCAGGTCACAAGTTTATGATCTGCAAAGCTAATAACATTCCCATCAGCCTCAGCTGTACTTAGTGTTTAGTGCTAATTATCTGATATTAGCATGCTAACATGCTAAAATAATATGGTGAACATTTTTCCTGCTAAACATCAGCATGTTAGTATTGTCACTGAAAGCATGTTAGCATGTTGATGTTAGCATTTAGCTCAAATCACCACTGTGCCTAAATACAGAGCTGCTAGCATGGCTGTAGATTCTTGTTATCTTGATTTACACCAAAATACACACACTGTGAGACAATCATGGGATATATTTGCCAGATGTAATTTCATTAAAGTGCAGTAGCTTATGACAAAAGAGTGAAATGGATCACTTATTTCCTGACCCCTGGACTAACTTTCAACTATGTCTGACTGAAATCTGTTAAAAGGTCTTTGAGATACTAACAGGCAAACAAACAGGACTGAGAACATAAACTCCTTAGCAGAAGCGATAACCTTAAAATAAAAATAAAATAACAGAGAAAAGAATTTCTTGTTTCACCTCCAGCTCCTTGGAAAGAAATCAGACGTTCAAAAAACTGCGAACGAGATGACGGTTTAGATCAAACCTTAAATTTCTTGGTATTTCCACCTGCATGTTGCAGTTTTCATCGATGTGTATTTTAGTCTGAATACACGTTTTGATTTTGTAATAGTAGAGGCCCTATTTGGCAACTGACATATGGAAAAAAGTAATTCTAATATAATGTTATACTGTTATTATGCCAACCACACGTTTCTATTTCTTGCTGTACTTTGTTTTCATTTTGAGTTCTCTCTTCTTCTGTTGAGTAATTGATTGTTTTGTTCACGCTACATATTTCACTTTGGCACAAACTCTTTGAAATCTGTTTTCCTTCAGTACGAGGTCCACTGGTCACGGTAGCTACATTCCTTCATGTCTGAGAATGAAAAAAGTAGTTCTTACCGCCTCTTGTGTCCCATTCATGCAGGTTTTCCAGGTCACAGAGTCATTACTCAGCTGGACTTTGTAGGTATGGACCCAGTCCCAACTGTAACGAAGACCAAGAAATATATTTTTACTTCAGTGTACTTTCAGCAGCAGTTTTAAATTTCCTCTTGGAGCAAAACCTCTTCAGATCTTAACCCTGATAATACCTGACCTCCAGATGGAATTTCGGCCCTGCAGGATGACTCCGGTGAACAGGGTGAGGTGGAGGGCGTCCACCTCCAGCCACTGGTACCGGTCCTTATAGTAAGCACACCAGGCTCCATCATACAGGTCCCCGTCCGCGATGCCAGACTAAAAACACATGTTACACATAGGGTTTTTCTTTGTCAGCTGCAGAGTCCATTAAACTCCTGGCTCTGCCTCAGTGTGAAGCATTGCATAAGATTTTGGTGTTGACCCTGATTGTAGAATAATTGCTTTCAGACTGCAGAACATGAGAGGGGGAGGTGGAATAGCACTGCTGACTCTGTATTTTACAGATTATTTGTATTTAGTTTCCAAGAAACTCAACAAGAAAACTTTCTACTTCAAATCCAGTCACTGGAGGATTTATTATAGTGGTAATTTTACATGCCAATAAAAGCAGAGGAAGAAAGTGATGGAGAGTGCGGGAGATCTACTTTATTTTATAGGCCCTTAGTTCAAGCAGAAGTTATAGACAGAAATAAAACATAATATGAAGTAAATGAGTAGGGACATAATATTTAGTGCTGTTAATTTAGAATGTAAAAGAGGTTTTAATGTCAATGTGACTTCCTAGTTAAATAAAGGTTATATATAAATTATGCATCGTTATATTCAAAACGTAATCTAGGAACCACTCGTACTTTTACAGAGTTTAAGACCCAGAAATGTCACATTGTGTAAAAACTTTTTCATTAAAATTATCCCCTTTTCGCCACTTCAATTAGCCTTTTTTATCGACTCCACCACTTTGGTCCGGACTGAAATATCTTGGCAACTATTGGATGGATTGCTATGAAATTTTGTACAGACATTCGGGGTCCCCAGAGGATGAATCCTCCCAGCCCGTTCTCATTCCCAGGGTGTCAAATACCAGCGCTTCACGGTCGTCGGCGCACAAGGCACCCTTGTGAGTTGGTATGAGACACACCGGGTTTTCTATTAATTCCAATGTAAACCCATCCACGTCAATATTAAACGCTCAGGGAAAGTGCGCTGGGACTGTGGTGACGTAGCTTTAAGAGTGAAAAGAGACACACCGGGCGGGCGGGACGGGAGATGGATGGGTCCAACAAACACAAGGCTTTCATCCAGGAGACCGCTGTTCGTGTCCCTTGTTCACAACATTCAGTGTCATTTTCATTGTACAAACGTAGTAGTTTTAAGCCCAACCACGTTGTTTCTTCCTAAACCTAACTATTTTGGGTTTTATTGCCTGAACCTAAACAAGTGTTTTTGTTTACTTCACAACAATAAGCACGTGTTTACTGCGGCCGAAAAGAGTGACGCCGAGGGGTCTGACAAAGCGTCAGTATATGACGAGTTGGGATGAGAACGCGTTGATCCTCCTGACTTTGGTGATCCTCTGGCTTTTCCTATAGCGCCACCATCAGGTCAAAAGTTTAATTTGTCCAATCACTTTGGTTTTTGACCAAATCGTTCCCATCAGCCTCAGCTGCACTTTGTCTTTTGTGCTAATTTGCCATTGTTAGCAATGGTAAACATCAGCAACATTGTGAGCATGTTAGCATGCTAACGTTAAGATAAACAAGATTTCAACCTCTCAAATGTGAAGATTTTTATATTTTCTTTGTCTTACATGATAGTAAATTGAATATTTTTCTGATATTCTTTTGACCAAACGATTAAAAATTGACTCAGTTTTCAGCAAATGAATCGATAATGAAAATATTTCTTAGTTGCAGCCCTGTTATAATGGTATTCATAGCTACAGGATCTCTCCAAAAACAAAATGTCCCTCCAAAGCTTCATTAAAATCAAGTGACGTGATACTTCTAATCTCCTTTCCACAGTCTCCCTTTATGAGATCCTGTTTCCTGTTATTCTATCTCTTTGAACTCCTATAAGGAGAAGCTCACTGTACTTTGTGTTTGATCCAGATCTAGACCCACCTGGATGTTCAGCCTCCCCCTGTGAGGACCCAGACCCGCCCGCTGGTAGGAAGAAGCCTGGATCTGGCTGTCATCGACCCGCAGGGACTCCAGGCCGAGGGGAGGACAGGCTGGAGGGAGAAGGAGACGGAGATAAAGTCTTCTGTGGGTTTGTGTCTGTGCTTGTCTGGAGATCTTTAAAGAAACCGCTGTGGGACTGACTGCTGGGGGGTTAAAACTCTCCCTCTGGTTTCTCTGAGTAAGCAAACACATGGCTGATGTAATTAGAGGTCCCAGCGGTTGTTATGTGGAATATCTCTAATCATCCCGGGTCAGTTCAGTGGAGGGTTGGAGGCCCTCTGCAGAGGAAACTGCAGATTAGCAAATCTGTGGAGGGTTTGAATGTAATTTGAGACAAAGTTGAGGCTTCAGGGCCAACAAAGAGTAAAGTCAGACGTCCAGCAGAGCTTCAGCTGCAAGGTATTTTATGGCTTTGAACCAGCAATAACAGCCCCATTAATCACAAACACTACGAGTACTGGCCGGACAAAACAGCCATGTTTGTTCTCTTTAGGTCAGGTATTTCTAGGTTAGGTCACGTTTTCACTGCAATATCTTTAGAAGAAGGAGCAAAATAAAGATGTCTGGTTTAGGTTTACATTAGCACAGGACAAATCCCTTTAATATGTCTGGAGCTCGATTAATCTGTCAGTTTTGCAAAATTATCACTAGCTTCGATTTGTCAAATGTGAATATTTTCTGGTTTTCTTAGTCTTTTATGATAGTATATTGAATATATTTTGGTTTCATACTGTTGGTCGGACAAAACAAGCAATTTGTAGAGGTCCCTGTGGGCTATAGGAAATTGTAATTGGCATTTTACACTATCTTCTGACAAAAATGATAATTATAATCGTCAATAAAATAATAAATATGTTATCCACATTCATCCAGGGTAGGTAATTATGCAGCCTGTTCCATCTTAAATCAAACCAAACACACCATATATTTTTGGGAATTAGGTAAATGTGGCAAACAGTAACAAAGTTATGTAAGGTAATATTTGATTTCACTAATTTAAAGACCTTTTTAGTAGTCAATCATCCTCTATACAGCTGAAACAAATAATCGATTAATCGACTAGATCTATTGTGATAATCTTAATTCTTGCAAAAATGCAAAACATTCACTGGTTCCAGGTTTTTTGAAATGCAAATATTTGCTGTTTTTCTTCTTTGATAGTAAATCTTTTTTTGTTTTTGGACTGTTTTCCGGCATTTTATAGACCAAAAAATCAATAAATTACTCAAGAAAATAATTGATAACAAAAGTAATTATTTGTAAAGAAGCTCTGGGATACTCTAGTTACAAAATTATATAAAGTAATATTTATTTTCACAAATTTAAAAACCTTTTTTTCCTCAGTGAACCCGGGTTTACATAAGCTGAGCAGATGTAAGTCAGGAGCTCAATGGGTCCCTGAAGGCATCATTCATTAATTGCACTTCCTTCATTAACATTAATAATTGGGTTTAATCAGCTTGAAGTCTCACTGGCTTCTCACAGCTTAAAAAGTAAAAATATGTTTTGTCCTACCCAGTTGTGTTTTCGCATCTTCTTCTTTATTGTTGTTTTCTTCTTCACTGTCTTGGCTGATGTTTTTAGTGTCCAGCTGTTTGCCTCTGGCAGCGGTGGTGGACAACTTTGTCGGTGCTGCTGTTGGAGTCGGTCGGTCTGTGCTGTGATCCTGCGGCTGCACAGTGACAGACTCGGCTGTAGTTGTGTAGTTGAATAATAAGTTAATCTGAGTTGTTGTATCGTCTGTCAGCGCCGTGTCTAAAAATCCTCCCAGTAAAATCACTACAGCCAACGTGCACAAGGACTTTTCCATCTTCCTCTTTGTTTGCTGCTGCAGAGTGAGCGGTGAAAAAACTCCCTGGCCAGTTTATGTGGAGATGACAGAGAGCCAGACCTCCATCCACATCCCTCCTCCTCAATCCCAACTCCCCTCCCCTCCTTCTCAAAATTCCAGCTGAATTCCCAGGGAAAAATGGGATTCAAAAAGACTTGTGAAGTTGCAGTGGGTTATGTGTACATCACTGACCCATTTACAGTAGTTGCTGTTTTGTGTTAGATGTTTTGGATATTGGGTTTTAAAGGGGACAAATCATGATCATTTTCAGGTTCATAATTGTATTTTGGGTTTCTACTAGAACATGTTTACATGCTTCAATGTTAAAAAAACACATTATTTTTCTCATACTGTCTGTCTAAATATACTTGTATTCACCCTCTGTCTGATACGCTCCGTTTTAGCGCCTGTATCTTTAAGACCCCCTCCCTAAAAAGCCCAGTCTGCTCTGATTGGCTTGTGAGAAAAATATGGTGGTAGTGGCTAGAAGGGAGTCAGCAAACTGGAGAAACTCTCACGAGATTGTTAAGGTTTGGCATTGACCTCGAATAGTTAAGGTTAGGACAGGTCATCGGGCAGCAAGTCAAGAGTTTTTGCAATTTTTTGCAGATCTCAGATCAGATTTTGCAATTTGCGGGCTCCCTTCTAGACACGACCAAATATGGTGCACGTTTGCAAAGGTGGGTGGAGTTACTCAGATGGGGGTGCAGTATATTCTAATGAGCCTGCATGTGACATAAGGGGAGCCAAATCTGAATGGCTTGTTGAATCACATGTTTTCTGATCTAGACAGCACCCAAAAAAATGACTGGGTTGTCTTATTTACCAGTTTGTGGGCTGGTAGGAACTCCAGATACCCAAATGGAAGTGCACAAGCACTGACAAAGTGAGTTTTTCATGATATGTCCCCTTTAAATTGACTACAAATCAATTTGCATAACAAGAGCTATCTTTGCCACTATTCAATATAAACATGCTTCTTTCTACACTAGAAGTGCCACCCCAAATCCCTTAACATTTTATATACTTGATGAAAAAAGAAGATTTTTTCAGCCCTCAGTACAACATTAACCCTCCTTGAAACCCTTTAGACTGACTGATGTTACTGCTGGATGTTTGTAGGAGATCACACTGTTTGCTGAAGACTCTGGCAGGTGCATCCTGTCACTGCTGTATCAGTAAACTGTCATAATGTGTCAGAAGATCTGCCATCAGTTTATATGATGGTTTCATCTGATATCAACCCACTCAGGATATTAAGGTCTTTTTGTCAGAGAGCGGGGACTTTTCTGTTACAGATAAACCTTGTTTCAGTGACTCCACAGTGCTGCCTTTGACACTTTCGTGTATAGGTTTCATACAAATTCTATTCTTAGTATTAGTTTGTCTTCTGCCATGATTCAGTTTGTTGTTCGGACAAAAGAGACATGCATCATCATAATGCATATTTGTCCTGGGTTGTTGGAGCTATGGATTAATATCAGTGACTCAGTGATTATTTTGTCATGGTCTGAAATTTCTCCTGGCTTTTAAATAGTATATATCATTGAAAACTTACTTTTTCAGTGCCTGTGCTCATACATTTGGGTATCTAGAGTTCCTACCAACCCACAAACTGGTAAATAAAACAACCCAGTCAGTTTATGTGGGCTGTCTAGATCAGAAAACATGTGATTCAACAAGCCGTTCAGATTTGGCTCCCCTTCCTATGTCACATGCAGGCTGTTCTCATACACCGTTCGTAGCTATACCTATGAAAAGTAATGCACTGTAATTCGTAAATCTATCACAAAATCAGTTTGTGTGTAATCCACGTAATTGTGAATCAGGAAATATGAAGAGACAAACGCTGCATAGGGAGGAGGTTGGGGTGGATGGGTGGGTCAAAAAAACAAAGGACTTTCGCCCAGGAGACCGCTGTTTGTGAGAAACCAGATGTCAACATTGATTTATTTGTCACGTAACTTCTGTACTTACGTAACGCTACTTCCGGTGTTATTTTAACCCAAACCACCATCTTTTCCTAAATCTAACTAAGTACTTTTGTTGCCTGAACCTAACCAAGTTGTTTCCTGTGAAGACAGAAGTTTATTTTGAAAAGACTGGAGCGGAATTTTACACAAAATGAGGAATAACTTTTCGTAAGATATCATACGAACCGCTATATGAGGATACGTTGTCCTATGTCACTTGCAGGCTCATTAGAATATATCGCTTCAGAACTACCTTTGCAAAGGTGCACCATATTTTTCTCACAAGCCAATCAGAGCAGACTGGTCTTTTTCAGGAGGGTTTCTTAAAGAGACAGGCGCTAAAACGGAGCGTTTCAGACAGAGGGTGAATACAGGTATATTCAGACAGACAGTATGAGAAAAATAATGTGTTTTTTCAACATTAAATCATGTAAACATGTTCTAGTAGAAACACAAATTACAAGTATGAACCTGAACCCAGTTTAAAAACAGAGTTTCCCGCAAATTTATTTTGAAGAAATAGTGTCTTACTTTTGCCATTTCAGTTCAGCACCAAGCTGCAAATCTTCTCTTTCTACTCTGCCTCGTCCTCCACCCCCCTCTTTGGGAAACTTTTTGTTCTCTGTAACTCAACATCGCCTCCATTTTGTTGTGTTCCCGTATCATAACCTGCAGCTCCTGCTGGTAACTCTGAAATTTCTTCAGAAAAACTCCTGCTGCATTTCCTGAAAAACATCTAACACAAAACAGCTGAGACAACGTTAATCATCCAGATAACAAAATAAAAACCAGACAATAAATGTGACAAACAAACATACAGGAAACACATCACCCCCCTGTTTGTCTACTTCCATCCAAACCACATATTTTTAGATTGTCAGCAAACCATCACATCTGTGTTGTGTTTAAGTCATAAGCTTAAATAAGCTTTTATTCACTTAGCTGTCAACTTGCGGTAAAATGAATAGTGTTGCAATGCAAGACGACATTAAGAGAAACAAGGAGTTTACTCTCTAGGCCGCAGATGACGCGTTCCCAGATGGTCTGTAAGCATGTTAACACAAACCGTCTATACAGTGAGGCTGTCTTTGTTTGTGTTTCCAGGTTTGGCTCAGCTTCATGCTGTCAGTCTCAACTCTGAAGTCATCCACTGCCATAAACTTGAGTAGAAATATTTCAAACTGCTGCTCCAAACCAGTTTAATATCAGTAGTGGTTATATCTAAAATAAAAGAGGTAGAGATAGTATCTCAGTTCAGTTTAGGTAAAGTGTGACAGGATGAGGCAATGAAATGACCACATTAAACAGAGGAGTGTAAACAGCTCATAATGTGGCACACTTGTGCTCTTATTTAGTCTGTTAATGTCAGAGGTTATATCTCTTGTACAAGTCAAATACATCAGCTGCAAATACTGTGTGTGTCTGGGTGTTTGGAGGAAATTATATGCATTTTTGAGTTTTATTTTTAATAACATCGATCCTTTTCTATGGCTGTTGTCACGACCTGGCTCTCACAGCCATATGAATTTAATCAACTAAAGGAGACATGATCAGAATTTCGGTTTCACATGTGAAGTATAAAAGTTAAAAACTTCTTTTTTTTAGGTGATGTCTTTGTAGAATCAAACAGTGGTGGAATAAGTACTCAGATACTTTACTTAAGTAAATTTAGTAATACCATAGTCTAAAAATACTCTATTACAAGTAAAAGTCCCAAATTCAAAATGTTACTTAAGTAAAAGTATGAAAGTATTAGCAGCAAAATGCACTTAAAGTATCAAAAGTAAAAGTTCTTACTATGCAGATTGACCCCTCTCAGTGTTAAGTTATTATAGAATATTATATTATTCAGTTTTTTATCACTACACATACATGTAAGAGCATTTTAATGTTGTAGTTCCTCAACTTGGAGACAATTGTAGATACTTTGTATACTACTGTAGATTTAAAGTATATTACTGCATCATTATCATACAAGCATATTGTGTTTTTTATGTAAACAGTAACTATAACTGTAAATAAATGTAGTGGAGTAAAAAGTACAATATTTCCCTCTGGACTGCAGTGGAGTAGAAGTATAAAGTAGCAGAAAATGGAAATATTGAAATAAAGAACAAGTATGTCAATTGTACTTAAGTACAGTACTTGAGTAAATGTACTTAATTACATTCCACCACTGGAATCAAATATAAACTACATGACATGAGAAACGGCGTCCTTTTGATTTTGTAGATAACAAAGCAGAGAGCCAGGCAACTTCTCACCCACGCAGCCAGGAAATGTACTTTCTTTATATTACTCATCTCTTTTTCTGAGAAACTGAGATGATAACAGTGCATTTGCACTTTTGTAGCCAAATGTCATGATCCTAAAGAGCCAGTCATGACAGAAACTGTGATTTTTACTGCTTGTTCTGGGAATTTAACTTTAAAATATCTTTGTTTGGAACGAGAGGGTTATATATGAGGGAGCTTTGTGGAGACGGCAGGTGTGCAGTGCTTTGTGGGCCGAGATAAATCAGACAAATGCTGACAACAGATGGAAGATGGTAGAAAAGATGAATGTGCACACAGATATTACAAACATACAGATATTCTACATGTCAAAAACAGCCTTAATCCTTTTAAAAATTCAGGGATAGTAATAGTAATAGTAATAGGTAGTAGTAGTAATTGAAGCAGCAGTAGTAGTAGTAGAATCAGTAGTAGTAGTAGCAGTTGTTGTTGTAGTAGTAGTAGTAGTAGTAGTAGTAGCAGTTGTTGTAGTAGTAGTAATATTAGTAGTAGTAGTAGTAGTAGTAGGTAGTAGTAGTAATAGAAGCAGTTGTTGTAGTAGTAGTAATAGTAGTAGTAGTAGTAGTAGTAGTAGTAGTAGTAGTGGTAGTAGCAGTTGTTGTAGTAGTAGTAATATTATTATTAGTAGTAGTAGTAATAGAAGCAGCAGTAGTAGTAGTAGAATCAGTAGTAGTAGTAGTAGCAGTTGTTGTAGTAGTAGTAGTAGTAGTAGTAGTAGTAGTAATAGTAATAGTAGTGGTAATAGCAGTAGTATCCTAAAACATAACTTTTATTTTGAAATCGGGAATACCCGATCGTGATTGGTGCATTCCGCTGTGACGTGTAAACAGGAAATGGCCACGCAAGCGAGTGGAATCATAACATTGCATTTTGAAGTCTCTCTACTCATCCTCTTTTCGTTTAATTCCAGCTATTTAATTCAACCGTTTCCATGGCGGCTGTTTCTAATTATCTTTGACAAGCGGAGGTTTACAGAAAAAAAGTTAAATATTTTATCGTGTTTCATGCTGAAATGAAATGAAACATGTTGCTGGTCGCTGTGAAAGCTAACCGACAGCAGCAGCAGCAACTAGCTAGCAAATGGCTGTTCGGCTGTGATGTCTGTCACCGTGCAAAGTAAGTGAAATACTCTCATTTTACACACACTAGCTGCTTAAAAGATTTGTAAATGTGGTGTCTTAACTCACGAGCTAACTTCTGCACGTCTGTAGCGTTTTATTGGTGGTTTTAATGTGACACTAAAGCAGGAATTCACAGCTAAATGGTGAGGCCTGGTGGAGGAAGTTTGTTTGTTTGTTTATTTAGATCCCCATTAGCTTTTGCATAGCAGCAGCTATTCTGCCTGGGGTCCACATAGTTTACATGGTGACAATACAAAAATACACATTCACACTACTCATCATAATACACTAACAGAACACATCGTAATGCATGTCTACTGTAAATAAAACAATAACAACTGACACAGTTTAAATAACACAAACACAAAGAAAATAGAAAGGCTCCAACTGAATCTATCATATTCTAACAGATAAATATCATCATTTAACATGGAATGCCCATAACACCCTTACACACCAAAGAATACTTATTAATTACTAAAGTTTCTTCTTAAGTAATGCTCTTTTAGTGTTTTTTTAAAACCATATATGTCATTTTGTTGTGTAATATGATTTAGGAGTGAATTCCATTCTTGCATTGCTCTGTATGTTGCTGTACGTTGACCTGATTTGGTTTTGGATCTAGGTTAAAGTAAAACAACCTGCAGCAGCATGCCTTGTGGAATAATTGTGTGTATCTGTACTATAGTTTTTGGTAAAAAATAAATGGGGTCTTTGTTCTTATGACATTCTTAATGAAAACCATCAATGAATACAGCAATCTATTTTTTACTTCAAACCAAAGTCATTGAAGTTTTGTGTGTGTGTTTTTCAGATGACAAGAAGACGAGCAAAGCAGTGAGACGGTTTAGCTAACAGCATGTGACACACACAAGCTCTCTGGTCACACCCCCCAAACACTGTTGGTTTCAAAGATGCCTCGTCTGGAAGAGTTGGCCAACGTTGCCCTCAGGGTGCCGAGCATCCTGGTGCTGGACCTGCTCTATAAATGTGACATTGACGGTTTAACGGAGCACCTCAAGGCCAAAAACGAAGACCTGCTCTTCAAATACAAATATGTCATCTGGAACATGTACTACATTGGTGAGTATGCACACGATGAAATAATACTCACATGCATCGTTTTAAACAGGCAGCTGTTTTTTTTCAGGGTTGAGCTGCTTTAATATCAGTGTTTCTCCTGATTTAAAGTGGCAGTAGGCAACATTTTTTTGGCATAATTTGGCAAATATTCCATAATAACCTTTCAGCATATTGTAATTCAAGTGTTCTGAGAGAAAACTAGACTTCTGCTCCTCATCATATCTCTGTTTTCAGGCTTTAGAAAAATCTAGCCCGTGACGGCAGATTTTGACCAATCACAGGTCATTTCAGAGAGAGAGAGCGTTCCTATTGGCTGTGCTCCGGTCATGTTACCAGAACTTGGCTTCCTTCAACAGATTTTACAATGGCTGCTGCGTCACAAACTTTCTCATTTTACAGCTAAACAGTAACTACAAGATGATTCTGAGAACATCTGAGGAGAGAAATAGACATTACAGTAACAGAATATTGATTAGTATCTGATCAGCGCTGCCTAGTTTGACCGTTTGGTCGGAGTGCGCGAGTGATTGACAGCCGGCAATCATAGACGGCAGCTGGCCAGCGGACCTTGTTTTCCTCCGGTAAGTGAAATCCTTCAGATGCCGTTAGGAGCACCGGACGACACAGTAGGACACAGAGGAACAGGATTTTTTTCAGGTTACCTGTTTCATGTACTACTGTCACGATATAGCGGCGTTTTCTATAAATAACTTTTTGAAATCATACTTGCGCCAATCTCGCATACTGCAGCTTTAATATCAGTGTTCCTCCTGATTTAATGGTGATTCCTCTTTAACAACATCCCTACTGTGTGTTGAAAGGCTGCAGTGAGGTTTCACATCTCTTGCACATTTATTTTCCATTTAATTTATCCAAATATTTTTGTAAATTGATGTTGTTTTAAACTGTTTGATCTGTCTGTCTGTATGTCGTGATCTAAGGACGAAGTTATTCAGCAGAACTGAAAATATTGTTTTCGGAAGACGCTGAAATATTGAAAAGACTCTATGAAAAAGACACTTTTGCGTTGTTAGAGTATCTGAACAATTCATGGTCACCAGGAAGAAAAAGTGTTGTTTAGGTAGCTTTTATATTGTGTTTCTATTATGTTTCTGTGTAAAACATGTTTTACTTTCTATCTTTTGTCTGGTTTAGAACCATGTACAGTATGTGGTCAGCAGCAATGACTTGTTGGTCATGACTAGAGCTGCAACTATTAGCCCTTTAATCGATTAGAATAAATAAATAAGAATTAATCAGTAGCTAATTTGATGATGGATTAATGGTTTTGCTTGTCAGATGTGAGGATTTGCTGCTTTTCTCTGTTTTATAAAACTGTAAACTGAATCTCTTTGGACTGTTGGACAAAACAATATATTTGTAGACGTCACCTGATGCTGTGGGAAATTGCAATGAGTATATTTACTATTTTCTAACATTTTATTGAGTAAACTGCAGATTAATCAATGATTAAAATATTCCTTCGTTGAAGCCACGAGTTGAACACAGTGTAGTTGTGTAATTTTAGTCTTTTGGCAGCTGAGTCAGCCTGATTATTAAAGTCAACGTTGCCAACATTATTAGTCAGACATTCAAAATGGCTAAATACAGCAGATCTGATTACTTGAGGTGGATGTGAATCCACTTTGTGTGCGTTTCTAGTGTGTATCTTTTATATTTTTCAAAGAGTATCTACTACTACTACTACTACTACTACTACTACTACGACAAATATCTCCACTCTTGGCTTCATGAAACACATAAAACATAACGTGAGTATTTCTATTTGTCTTCCAGGTCATCTGATAAACGTGGTGGTGTTGGTTCTGCCATTGAGACACATTGTGACGCTCTACCTCCATATCCTCGCTGCCCTTCTCCTATACATGGGGCATCAGATTTCCAAGTGAGATGCACTACTACTACTTCTACTACTACTACTACTACTACTGCTACTGGATTTCCTAGATTTATTGAACCAGGATCAGTTTTCTCTCCTGACAAAGCTTGGCTGCAGTCTCATTGCCTCTGTGTATCCAATTTCCTTCAGCCTGATATTTCATTTTAGGAGACGAAGTACTCTATCATGTGTTGTAACGTGAGAAGAACCAGTGGTTTCTTTAACGGCTTCAGGCTTGTTGCTATAAAAAGAGTAAAACTGATCTCTCACTGTCACCTCAGGAATTATTATACTTTAGTAGGGTACTATTTTTCTCTCAAATGTTTGTGCATCTACTCACTTATTGCTCAATTATGTATTTATTGGTTTCTGTGATAATACAGTCAAAGTACCTCTGAATAAGGACAAGTACTAACTCCAAAAAACGAGCTAATGTTAGCAAAATGTAGCCTTAGATAACAACTCAGACAATTTTGTGTTGCTGTGTGCTCTTTTAATGGCACAAAACAAACTGCATACAGTGATTTTATATTTATAAAACCATTTTTTTCCCCTTCTTATTTTACAGGGATTATGTTCGTGAGGAGCTCCAGTACAGTTATGAAGGAGCGGTGTACCTTGATTCTCTGGCCTTCACCAGATTTGTCTCTGCAATGACGAGTGAGTCCTGAAACTAAAATTGCATGTAAATACGTAGCATGTAAGCTCATTTAGGTTCATATTCATGGACTAATATTGTTTGCCATTTAAAAAAAAGCCCGATAAAGGTTTTCTTCCCATCTGCTAGCTTTAGGGTTGGAAAAATTATCTTATTCCACCACGTCTGACAGTTACAGATATTCTGTATTAGCTTGTTCCTCTCTTGAAAACTATATGATGCCATGTTTTTGTGGCTGCACCATCAAATGGAAATATATTCTAGATGTATTGTGCATCATATTATACACATTTCCCCAAAATCCATCCTGACATGTTTGGTATCTTTGGAAACTTTAGCTTCTCTAGAATTTAACATTATGATCAGAACAGCAGGTTAAATGATCCACCAGTACAGAATAGAGAAAAGTGAGAAAATGTATAAAGCTTAAATATGTGCACAACTACAGGCACTCAGTAGCTTGAATATCACAAAAATTGGCTTGGATTGGCAGCTACTCGGGACTGCAACTCGTTTCAAGATTGGTACTCTTCCTCATACAGCATCAGTGTTGCCAGAATGGGGAATTGGGCTATTTTTTATGCAGCTGTGCAGGTAAAGTTGTATTGTGATGATTTTGGCTGATGATGTCCACCAACGAAAAGTTGGGCTATATCCCAATTAACTGGCCGTGCTTCTCATCTGAGTAGTATGATTTAGAGGTTGACCGATAGTGGATTTTTAAAGGCCGATATAATAACGATAGTTTGGAGCAGGAAAAAGCCGACAGCCGATTAATCGACTGACATCTCCTTTTAAATTTGCATCAGCCTAGTCGACTACTTTTGTACCTTTTTACTACCTACTACCTTTTATAATAAATCAGTTTTTTGACAAAATCCTGAGGTGTGATTTGGTGGATTACATCATTGGAAAATATTCTATTTATTTACAATGGGTGCCGTTCTGTGATTTACAGTATGACTGGCCAGGATTACTTCTGTTGAGAGTCTCGTACATTGTTTATGCCACTCTTGCAAACCATTCATGTCCATGCATATTCTCGGGGTAACGAGGATCCTAAAGTGTGTGATTTAATTTCATGAATGGATAGTTACGTAGCTGGATTATTTGAAAGAGAGAACGCCAAATTGGTACAGTAAGCAAGTTAAAGTAACAGTGAATGATTTCTTTTCCTCCCTGTCTGTCTGTCTGTCTGTCTGTTATTTATCGTGGACAAAGAGCTGGAAGTGTTGAGTTATATACTCTAGAAAGAAACCTCTAGTATGATTGAAGGGCAATTAGTCAGCTCGACATGAATTGACTGATAACTGATGACCTTCAAAATTAAATGCCTCCCTTAAATACAATCTATAGTCGTGATCACAGTATCTAGCTAAGTTTTTTTAGGAGTAAAACCTTTACAATCAACCTAATATTGTTTTCTGTTCAGGTCAGATTATTCTCAGCACGCTGTGTGCCTTCCTGATGAAGACCAGAAAGGTGTGGTTGTTCTCTGCTCACGTGCTACCCCTGCTGGCCCGACTCTGTGCTGCTCATCACGCCACGCTGTTAACTGTCAACACTTTGTCCATGGGACTGACCGGGGCAGGAATCACCGTGTTCCTCCTCTCACATCTCTTCGTGCCATATCGCCTCGCAAAGACTGCCTATTCTGAGCTGCTGCAGCTGGAGGTACTCTTATTAGGGCCCGAGCACCGACAACGTCGGGCCAGCGAAGGCCCTATTGAAACTGTAGTGTTTCTTTTTCTTTTTCTCTCAAATGAATTGCCTTTTTGAGGCCTTTGCCATGCTCAAAAAGTTGTTAAACTTGGCACACTTATCAGACTCGGTGAAAAATTTGATATTTTAAGGGTTTCGGAAAAAATGGCTCTCTAGCGCCCCCTAGAAAATTGGAAAAATTGATATCCTTGCTCCGGTTTCACCTACATGTATGAAATTTGGCACACAGATGTAACATGTGGAGACGCACAAAAAAGCCTCTGGGAGGTATGCCCAAAACTCAACAGGAAGTCAGCCATTTTGAATTTAATAGCGATTTTTACGTTTTATACGTAGCGTACTTTTACGAACTCCTCCTACAAATTTTATCCGATCGACTTGATATTTGGTCAGGACCATCTTAAGACCTTAAGGATGAAAAGTTATTCAAATGGTGAGTTTTCATTGAACAATCTGACGGTGGCGTGGCGGCGAAAAAGCGCCTTTCGCCAAAAAACAGGAAGTTGCTGTAACTTTGGCATACCTTTTCCAATCTGCTCTAAATGTCACATGTATGATAAGGGTCCTGGTCTGATGACATCCACATGCAAATTTTGACTCTCAGTCATAGCGCCACCTAGTGGTAACAGGAAATGTCATGTTGTACACGTTGATGTACATCTCCTCAGAAATTAATCACATCTTTACCAAATTAGGTGAGAAAAGCCTTAAGACCTTGATGATGCTTCCTTTCGAAAATTGTGAGTTTTCATCAAATGGCGGCACCGTGGTGATATGGCGAATTTCGATGAGTCGCCATGAAAAAACAAACCGCTGTAACTCAACTCCAGATGGTCAGATCTTATCCAAATTAATAACATTTGATGATCGTCCCGGCCTGAAGACATCTACAGTCTAATTTTCAATCATACTCATAGCGCCACCTAGTGGCAACAGGAAGTTACTGTCGCCATATTTTGGTGTACTACTGTTAGCAGGTTAACCAGATCCACCTCAAATTTGGTCACAACAATGGTAAGACCTTCATGATGCCAGACAGCGAAGGTTTTGTATTTTCGTGAAATGCCGTTGCCGTGGCGACGTATTGTTCGCCATGAAACAGGAAGTTGCTTTTGAGGTGCTAGGATTGCTTAAAAACAAACAAAACTTGGCACACTCATTAACGGCGCTAAAATATGTTAACAGATATGGTTTTGGTGCTTGTGTGTGGCAAGGGGGCTCAATAGCGCCCCCTACAAAATTTCAACAAAGCAGCCCTCGCGGTACGTTTGACCTAGATGTTCGAGATTTGGTAGGCACATGTATCACCCGTAGACTTAAAAAAAAGTCTCTTGGTGCCATGCTCTAAACCCAACAGGAAGTCGGTCATCTTGATTTTTGTGTGAATTTTTCGTATATTTTTGGCTATTTCCAGGCTTTGTACTTTAACGAACTGCTCCTAGAGACTTAACCCGATCAACTTCAGATTTGGTCAGTACAATCTGAAGACCTTTGTGATGAAAAGTTATTCAAATCGTGAGGTTTTTTGAAACGACGTTGACGTGGCGTGGCGGAGAATTTGCATGACTCGCCATTGAAAGACAAAATATTGTAACTCGACTGTACTTTTTCCAATCTGCCCCAAACTTGAAATACCAAATAGTAGTCCAGATCTGAGGACATCTACATGGCAATATTGACTCATAGTCATAGCGCCACCTACTGGCAACAGGAAGTCAGCGTTACGTGACAAACATCATCCGATTCACATGAAATATACATTGTGTGATCTACGTCATTGTGCTCTTCAGAGTTCCGGTTTCATTGTGCCTGGCCACGTCGGTTGGCGTCCCGCGCGTACCCCCGACGCGCGTAGAGGTGCTCGGGCCCGTTCATCGCTGCTTGCAGCTTTAATTCTGAATTGTATTTTCACAATGCTTCCTGTTTATCTGAGGAGGTTGTAGACCCTTATGTCCTAAATGCAGGCTCCATAAGTTAAGTCTAATTTATAGTATTTTAAAGTTAATTATAAAGCTGACTTGTGATTATTTGTGAAATTATTGTTATTTTAAACAAGTATATTGTGGTATTATTTTATTGTATTGTTTTTTTGTTGTAGTTGGAGAGTCTGGTGTGGAGGATTTATATCCGATACCAGAATATTTTCAAAATAAATTTAATAAATTTAGATAAATATTTGACGAGAGTTTCAGATTTGAATAAAACCAACTCTGTCGACAAAGTTATTAAGATATTTTGACTGTGTTAGAGTAGCTTTACTCTGGATTATTCATCCATTTTATCATTACCTTTTACTTATTTAGAAATATTCCTCTTCATCTTACTACACTTGTGGTAATATCTGCAGGTATATTCAATAATAAATAAATCAAAACTCAATTTAAGTGCAGGTATTTTAGATTTTGTGGCTTTTAAAGTGTAAATAAATCAATTAGGGCTGGGCGATAATTCAATATGATAATTTACCATCTTTCAATAGAATCGTATCGTGATGAAATCAAATATCGAGATATCGTGATACATAATTATGTCATCTAAATTGATAATAAGCACATACTAACTCAAATTCCTCAAATCTGATGTGAAATATTTTGAGGGAATATAATTTGAAGATTGCGGTTTTCTTTTTACATCACACTTTACATTATCACTCAGTTCAATGTGATTAACAAATGGTGTATATATGGAAATATTTATTTATTTTTTCTCTATAATTTCACTTGAAACTGTTGAGAAAATACTCGGTACTTTTCATTTGTCAAGTATTTAATCACATTGAATTACCAGAAAACATGCTATATCGTGATATTTTGTATTATTATATTGTGATTTTGAAGATTTTGGCCATATCGCCCAGCCCTAAAATTAATGTTACATTTTATAAAGGTTTGTTTTCTATGATTTTTATTTATTTGTAATGCAACATGACTCAAGATAAAAATATGCTGTGTGCTTACTCTTATTTTGGTTATCTGTATTGGTTTTTGTTTTTTTATACTCCTCTTCGTCACATCACTGGCTTCCTGTCCCTCAGGTGATCGAGCTGTACAGACTTCTGGCTGTGGGAATCTCCCTATGGAACCAGTTTGCCGTCCCACTGCTCTTCAGTGTCTTTTGGTTTGTTCTGTTCATCGTCCAGCTGTGCTCAGACACCATGTCTGGCAACGCCTCAGCGGGCCATAAGGGAATCATGTTCTTCCTGCTCAAAAGGTGGGATGTCATTATGTGGATTATTATTATTCCTTTATGTAGGTTTGTACCTGACATTATTTTGTTTATAATTTGGTGTTTTCTTATTGAACCCTACAGTGTTTCTGAATGTTGTGCCACCCCGTACTCTCTTCTGGGTCTGACCTTCGTGGTGTCCTATCTCGCTCTCGGACTGCTCAACCTATGCAAGTACTACCTGGGAGGTTACGCAGCTGTTCAGAATGAGAACGTCATGCACAGGTGAGATGTTGTCTCCAGTTTTACACTATATCACCAATGAACTCCTTTTGGTCCACATTTAAACCTGCAATAACAGATTTTTTTGGCCACTTGTGGCACAACATTGACATATTATCACCCTTTAAGTTTAACTTGTTAGCAAACAGCTTATTATTTACACATCCAGCAGTTACGGAGGATGTTATTATTCATTTGAAGTTGTGTTTTTTTTTCTTTCTATTTATATAGAACCTTTTAAAACAAAGTTACAAAGTGCTTCACAGGATACAGATGCAGAAAAATACATATACAGCTATAAACAGAAAGGACACATAAACAAATACAGAGGACACAATGAAATCAATAAATAAATGAATACATGTGGAAATATAAAGACAAATAACAAATATAAAAATAATAATTTTAAGCATTTTCATTTATTTTCACATTTATTTGTTCATTTATTTTTCTATATATTTATATATTTTTAAAAATATATATTTATTAATTTTGCATATAGATCACTCTATTTATTCTGTATATTTACAAAAGAATATTTATTTATTTCTATATAATGTCATTTATTTATTTTGATCCTTTTTATTTTCCTTATTCCTTTCCCTATTGCTTTTTTCTATTCCTTGAAGAGACGAGTTCCTGCACACATATAGTCTATTTTAAATAAATAATAGAATAATTTATATACAAAAAATAAATAAATATACATTTTTAAAGATATATAATTAAATACTGTATACAAAGAAAGAAAGAAATATAAAAATAAATGGTAATTCTTATTATTCTTTTATAATACCTTTTATTTATCCTTTATATTTCTTATTCTTTTACAGACTTTAGACCCCTTTCACATTATCACATTGCTTTCACATTGTCATTATAAAAATAGCCGATTTAAGTATATTTACATCTGTTTGTTTTATATGTATTTGTGTGTTATTGTCCTTGTGTCCTTACTTATCTTTTAATTGTATTACTCATCTTTTAATTATATTACTCTCTGTTTAAGTACTATTTTATGTACTTTGTACTTTCTTTAAATTATAATTTGCATACGGATTTTGCTTTTTGCATTTATTTATGTAAAGCACACTGAATTTCCCCTGTGTTGGAAATGTGCTATAGAAATAAACTTGTTATTGCTTGTGTATAATGTTTATAGCCTCTTTCTGATGGTGTCAGTCACCACTGGGGGGCGCCAGAGTCACACAGCGAAAGCAGGTGATTTCCAAAGACAAACTACTTGTAACTGCTCAGGGAAAGGTTAACTAGAAAATTCCCTCCCTTTGTTCACTTCCCAACAGCAGCGTTACCGTCACTGTAACCATTAAGGTGGCGACTACCAATTATTTTATTATTGCTGATTATTTTTTTTTGATTAATAGATTATTGTTTTGTATAAAAGGTCATAAAATTGTGAAAAATGCCCCTCACAATTTCCAAAATCTCATCTTCAAATTCTTTGTTTTGTTCAACCAACAGTCCAAAACTCAAAAGATAATTAATATCAGATATTTAGTGTCACATAAGACAAAGAAAAGCAGCTCACTGTTTAGAAGCTGGAAGTCGTTGATGTTGGATATTTATGCTTAAATGATAAATGATTGTAAAAATAGTTGATGATTAATTATCTGTCAAGTTATTAATTGACTTATCATAACAGCATCATTATTTTAATTCTGTCCAGACATTTTGATTGCCAAGGATTTATAATAAGAAGAGCAGTGTTAATCATAAGAGATTAAACTTTTCAGCAAATGTAGTGATTCACTAAAAAAAAGATAAATATAATGTAAGCACACAGATGTTCAAGAAAGCAAAATACGCAACAATGTAAAAAATAATAATAATACTAATATAAAAAAGTGATGTAGCTGGTACACAGTGCAAACAAATGAAACTCATATGATGAGAGTTTTGTTTGTATTCGTGTATAATTGTTTCTGTATGTGTTATCTTCCAAATAACAGCTGAAATCACCTGTGTACTACAAGTGTCAAAGTGCTGCTATGTTACTTCTGCTCTGTTATGATTACAATTCTTTACTTTCCTTGTCTTCAGAGGCGTGACCGAGGGCGTCACTCTGCTCCTGCTCGCTCTTCAGACGGGCCTGTTAGATATGCAGGCACTGCCGCGCACCTTCCTCCTCAGCATCATCCTCTTCATCGTGGTGACTTCAACTCTTCAGTCGATGATCGAAATAACAGATCCAGTCATTCTGGCCCTGGGTGCATCCCGCAACAGGTAACAGCAACAACAGTGAATGTCATTTCTTTTGGCGAGATGCAAGTTAAATATTTTAGATGCACAAAGTGCAAAACGCTTCCAGAAGTTCTCTGAGGATTTTTGCGTTGTTCTCTTCATTTCTTCTGTGCTTCTAGGAGTGTGTGGAAACACTTACGAGGCCTCAGCATGTGTCTGCTTCTGCTGGTTTTCCCCGTTTTTATGGCTTATAAAATCTCCCAGTTCTTCCACATGGACTTCTGGCTCCTTATACTGGTGTCCAGCTGCATGCTGACTTCCCTTCAGGTATGACTTTATATGTCCTTCTTGTGAAATGTTGAAGAAAGGAAGCGGGATTAGTCTTTGTGGCACATGAGTTGAATGAATAAAACTTAATTCGCTGAATAAAAAATTACATTAAAGCTACTACGAGGGACTTTAATTTTGTATTGATGTTGGCGGTCCCTGTGGACTAAAGCAGTAGTGTTTCCAAGTACCAGAGTCCCTTTAGAAAACCTCTCATTTTACTGCAGCAGGGTCTGACAGTCCTGGTTCTGGTTCTCCCGTGCCTCCATTCCCTCCAGCGGGCCCAGCAATACGCCCTGGGCGTGGATTCCGACCCGGTGGCACCGATGACAAGCATTAAGAATAACTATAGAGAAATAGCCAATCTTCTTGCTGATGGTCTCGTTTACTTGCGTAGGTCATATAGAGGCATCAGTATTAAATTGATTTCACAACCAGTTAAAAGTTCCTAACAGTAGCTTTAAGTTCCATTACAACTAAATGAAGTAAAATAACTAATAAACCTGCAACTGATAAAGTTACTTTGGCATTAAATACTTTACTTTATTCACATGTTTTGAATAGCTGACATTTTTATTAATTTATTTCTGACTAAAGGTCCTATTTGTTAGACCTATTCCATCACCTATTCTTGAAGTCTGTTTAATCAATGACAACTTCCTGAATGTGGGCAGTTTGATTGACACACTTAAAATACTGTGAATTATTTATACCCTCCATACGCTACACCAGGGCTTCCCACAAGGATATGGAGAAGCCAGCCAGTGGGAACAAATTTGGTTCCTCTGGTACATTTTAATGCCACTATTCCATCATATACACTGATCTTAATTATTGCATATTTCAGTGAGTTTCCTTCCTGATTGTAAACATGAAGTGAATTGTAAGGGAGAAAATTTGTTTTGTCATCAATTATTTTGCTAATATTTGTCAAACACTGAAGACGTCTCTGCGCTCTCTACTCAGAAGGACACAACCTCTCCAGGGTTGGAAATTGACTTTTTTGTCCATATTCCAAAATCTACCAACCACTCAATAGATTACTGTTGTTTTTTTGGCTGGTGAATGAAGCAAATCTAGCAGCCACTTGCATATTTTACCAGCATTTGGCTGGTGGCTGTTGCTAATTTCCATCCCTGGCGTACACACATTCATGAAACATGTGGGGACGGGACTGATATAGACAGATTTCTCTATCATCATCATGCTTGCATTGTTTTGAAGCGGAGGCTAGAGTTCCTAAAATGTACACGCATAGCAAAAAAGTTAATATAATAAAGTAGCTGGCTGGACTTAAATAAGTAGTTGGCTGTTTTGCCGGCAGCCGGCTCTTATGGAAAGCTCTGTAAATTCAGTTTACTGTCATAGAGGAGTAAAGAAATTAGAAAATATTCACATTTAAGAAGCTGCAATCAGAGAATTTAGACTTTTTTTTTTCTTAAAAAATGACTCAAACCGATTAATCGATTATCAAAATAGTTGGCGATTAATTTAATAATTGACAACGAATTGATTAATCGTTGCAGCTCTAGTCATGATACTGTAAAACCTTTTAAGATCAAGTTGTTTCCTAGCATGTCTATGAGTAGAATCAGAAAATTCCTGACTTGGGTCGTATCAAATAAGACACCGTCGCAGACGCAGTGAACCTCCTACAAACAAAACCGTATGGATATTGCACTTGTAAAGTAAAACAAGAAAACTCCTTCCTCTAAAGTCCTTCCATTAAACATTGCAAGTCGCATCATTTCCTCCCTAAAGTAGATTATTTGTAATATTCTGAATTTATTGTCCAGGTTACAGGCACTATGCTGATCTACTCCCTCTTCATGGTGGAGCTGTTCCGCAGCGACCCGATCGAGAGCCTGGACGAAGTGATCTACTGGGTGAACGCCGTCAGCAGGGTGCTGGAGTTCGTGGTGGCGCTCTGCGTGGTGGCGTACGGCACCTGGGAGTCGCTGTTTGGCGAGTGGAGTTGGATGGGCGCCTCCGTCATCATCATCCACTCGTACTTCAACGTGTGGCTCAGAGCTCAGTCCGGCTGGAGGAGCTTCCTGCTCAGACAGGAAGCGGCGAAGAAGATCAACTCCCTCCCCAAAGCCACGGCTCAACAGCTGCAGCAACACAACGACGTCTGCTCCATCTGCTTCCAGGTCAGTCGCACTGGGAACAAACATACTGTAACATCTAAAGCCATGACGACTGATTTTAAAGATATTAGAGCGTCTGCACAATACCACAAAGGGGGCAAGCAGTACAGGTGTTCAGAGGTTTTGGGGTTTAGGATTTTAACTTATTGTCTATTTGCTTCAGACCAGTTGTAGTGTCATAATTATAGGGCTGTACAGAATAGTTTGAAGCTTCATTGCGCAGCTTCTTTTTTATTTTTTTGCATGTCTTAATTTTTGTTTAAAGTGGCAGTAGACAGTATATTTTTGGCATCATTGGGCAAAAATTCCATACTAACCTTTCAGCATATTGTAATTCAAGTGTTCTGAGAGATAACTAGACTTCTGCTCCTCCTCATGACTCTGTTTTCAGGCTATCAGCCTTTTTTAGGGTGATGACATCATAAAATATGATGACAGACATTCAAAGCTTTATTCGAAAAGCTCAATAGAAGCTTTGAATGTAAAAACAATGACATTCGGTACAGCCCTACATAATTATACGAACAATGTTTTCTCACTGTCTAGTTGTTCCTCCTCCCACTTTTACTTGCCATACGAGTTACAAAGTTATTGATTCTATCTGAATTGAAGCTCTACACGATGACTTTTCCTTACTAAAATATCAAAATCAATCTTTTTTTTCCAGTATTGCAGTTGACTCCTACAGCATACAGTATAATGAAATATTCCGTCTAATTTAAGATGATCTGTGTCTGATCTATGTTTTACTGGAGTGCACATTGATACGAGTAAATAATTCCTTTGTTTCTAATGAAAAGAACAGGAAAAAACATTCTGCGTGTTTCTCCATTAACTGTGATGACCAAGCAGTTTATTTTGGAAAAACCTGTCCAGCTTGTTGTCACACAGTGATTCAGCAAAAAAACTAATTAAAACTGACATAGCCACTGTTTTGACCTGCTTAGATGGACTAGAGTTTGTACCAAGAGGACAGTCAGTGCTTCCTGTTGTTTGAGAGAGGTGGCTAAATGGGCGCACAGTACATTATCCAGCAATATACTCATACTCAAAATATCATCACAATATCAACATAAAGTTAAACAATTTGTGATATTTGAAAGTATTGCCCAGCTCTACGTTCACATGGCAGAACATGTGACCTACACTACTTCGTATATATAGTACTAATTAACACTGTGTGTACCTGTTGTCATGTTGATCCTGTTTTTCCAGTTTAGCCCCATCTCTCCTCGCGCCGTTCAGGCAAGAATCTTTGGCCTTCAGCCATGTTTTTTGTTAAAACAAGTTTATTGTCAAGGGAGCAGCTACAGAAGATCTTGATAACAACAGTTGCAGAGAAGATGTTAGCCCTGCTGTTTGCTGCTTTTTCAAGAAAAGATAAAATAATAAAAGACTTTATTGACCCACATTGGGGAAATTCATATGTTACAGCAGCACAATGACTGCTGAGGATGAAAGTAGGGCTGCAACCAACACATTTTTTCATTGTCGATTAATCTGTTGATTATTTTATTGATTATTCGATTAGTTGTTTAGTCTATAAAATGTCAGAAAATTGTGAAAAATTTTGATCAGTGTTTCCCTTTTTCTTTTCTTTTTATAAAAAATGATAAATGATTTATACTTTATTATTACATACTATAAATAAGAAAAACAAAAAACAAAGCATTCGAATACTGATTTGGAGGTCGATTACCATGGCAACGGTCAGCCCTAATAATAACAAAAGCACAATAATAACATAATAGTGTGTGTATATATAGATTCTCCTTGGTTTTTGTACATATAAATAATGTGTAATAATATTATAGATATGTCACTACTACATAAAGCAAAATACTGGTCTGCAGGTATTGTTGTCAAGTCAAATATGTCTCTCCTCCTCACAGGAAATGAGCTCTGCTGTGATCACATACTGCGGACATTTCTTCCACGGCAACTGCCTCCGCAAGTGGCTGTACGTGCAGGAGACCTGCCCCATGTGCCACCAAACGATCCGACCCACCTCGACAAGTCAGAGCCCGGCTTCAGGCGACGCTCCGGCAGATCCAGCTCAGAGAGACGCGGGGCCGGATCCGGCTGCACAACAAGAGGGAGATCAGAACCAGGACAACGGCACGACCCAAGAGACGCAGAGCGACGCTGTAACTCCTGATCCTGCCGAGGATGAGCAGGAGGAGACTATAAGCTTTGAGGATGGAGATTGTGGGAGAGAAGATAAAGACCAAACAGCTGAAACTCACAGGGAAGCCGTCCATGGGCTTCGTTTCAGCTCCAGTGGAGACCTTGTTGGATTTGTCAGCCCAGCGTCAAGCTGCTCTTCAGGGGACATTTCTAGTTCTCATGTGCTGCTGGGTAAAACCTCTTCTAACATGCACAACGAAGGCGAGGAGAGTGGCGAGGATGCACCGCTGTCATTGACTTTTAATGACCAATCTGACTCTAATGGAGCAGAACTTGAAGACAGCAGTACTTTCTGTCCTAGAGTGACACAAAACGGCGAACATGACAGCTGTGATGGGACACCTAAATCATGGAACAGCCTCGATTCACCTGAATTAAACAAAAATCTCGAGGCATCAGGTGTGAGCCTCGTCAATAGCCAAACGTTTGTCAAATCATGTAATGAAAACTGCATTGACGACCCTCTAATTCATAAAGGTAACGGCACATGTTCAGACTCGGATAGACTCAGAGAGGCTGAAACTGTCCCACAGTTCGTCCGGCCGTCCTCCTCAGACGCCACCTTCTCTTGCACAAGCACAGACAACAGTGACTGACTGCCCTGCATCAGTGCCTTGGAAGGGTGTAAAAGGGTGATCCTCCATAACGGGGATTTAAACACATTTGCCTTCTCTCTGTGAACCAATCAAAAATTGTCTTTTATCAGACAGTGTAATGAATGTGCTTCAGTTTAGCAAATAACATGCGTCTGGATTGAGTGTAGAGACTAAATTGTGTTGGGTTTAAATGATACCCTTGTTGTACAGAAATTGTAAAAGGGTATATATGTAATTCATAGAAATTATGTGTAACTATAAAGCAATTATCTTGCATCAATATTTACCAAATTCTAGCAGGTTACAAGTAAAGATATTTACTTAGAGAAATTAAATTGCATTTGATTCATTCTCTTTTTTTCCCAGTGTTTCCTGTAGAGCTGCAACGATTAGACGTCTAATCGCTTAGTCGATCGACAGAAAAACAATCACCAACTATTTTGGTAATCGATTAATCGTTATAGTACATTTTTATGCAAAAATGTCAGAAAATGCTGTTTTCAGCCTCTCAAAAAATGAGATTTCCTGTTTTATATCATATTAAACTGAATATCTTTGAGTAACAAGATATTTAAAGACATCACCTTGGACTGGGATGGTCACTATTTTCTGACATTTTATAGACCAAACGATTAATCAATGAATCTAGAAAATAACTGGCAGATTAATTGATAAGGAAAATAATCATTAGTTGCAGCCATAGTTTCCTCATTGTTCTTATGTTTTGCATTTTTGTGAAAGAAATGTGGCAAAAGGAAAAGCTTCAGCATTTGTCTTTGTTACTCATGAATCAGCCTTTTGTGCTGCAAAGGTTCTCTGTCTCCCAGTATTAAATTACTGCTGTGACCATGTACTTTTTAAATTTTATTTTACTGTAGTTTCTATATTAATAAATTCATGACAGATGCACAGGGAGGCTGACATTGTGTGCCAGATTTATGAAGTATAAACAGAATATTACTTCTGTAGCCGTAAACTAAGAGAGTACAGATTATGTTTTTGTCTGATATGTTGATTCACAGATAATAAAATATTCTGCATCACTGTATTATTTTACACACATCTACAGTAAAGTATAATCATCATGAAATGCTAGAAATGGTATTACATGTTATACTTGTTGTAGGCCATTTTCTTAAAACAAGTCTTTGCTAAACTTCTTATTGATCGGCCAAACTTATTTGGCAATGTCCTCCCTAACACACAGCTAGTAAAGTACAAAGGATTTTCGGTAACACTTTCTATGAAGCCTATGTCTATAATGCATTATAAACACACCTATAATGCGTTATAATCATATAAATATTCATAATAATTTGAAACAATAATCATGACACATTATAAAGCATTTTATAATGACTTATATGAGGAAGTATTATAATACTTCATAATTGCTGGTCACTCACTGACATTTTTTGCAAGAATCATTGTGTATTATAATTAATTATAATTATTGTAATACATTATAATATTTTTATAATGCATTCATAACCCTAACCCATGAAAAGCAAATACTCAAGTAAAGTTCAACTTGTACTTAAGTACAGGACTTGAATAAATATACTTAGTTACATTCGACCACCACACACAATAAATACACACACGATATTTTTGAAGTTCTGACGATGTTGATACATTTTCATCTGTACATAACAATAAAAAAAATCTTCATTTTATGTATTTATGTATGTATTTTTTAAATTAAAATATATAAATATTCCTAATAATTTATAACAATCAACACATGCAGAGCATTTTATAATTACTTATATGGTCAAGTATTATAACACTTCATAATTGCTGGTCACTCACTGGCTCATAGTGTATTATGATTCCCATATTTTTATAATGCATTTATAACCCTAACCCATGAAAAGCAAATACTCAAGTAAGTACAAGTACCTCAAATTTGTACTTAAGTACAGTGCTTGAATAATTATACTTAGTTACATTCCACTTCTGTATTTTCTTAAATACACACAAAATACTTTAAAATTTTCATCTGTACAAAACAATAAAAACACGTCCCAATTTTATTTTGTTTTGTTTTATTTTATTCTATTTTAATTAAACACTCTCATGTGTTTACTATATGTTACAATGATTTGACATATAACTAATATAACAAAGGTAGTAAAAGTCATGGCACATATTTTTGAAGTATGAATATGTGGCTAGTTTTTCCTAACAATAAAAACGCGTCCTAATTTTGTTTTACTCTCAGTTTACTGTCATGTAGGACAAAGAAAAACATATCTTCACATTTGAGAAGCTGGACAACATTATTTTTGCTTGAAAAATTACCAAAACAATTAGTCAGTTATCAAAATAGTTGCTGATAAATTTTCTGTATTATTGTAATAGGCTACATTATAATATTTTCATAATGAATTTATAAGCCTAGCCCATGAAAAGCCAATACTCAAATAAAGTACAAGTACCTTTTGTTCTTAAGTATAGTAGTTGAATAAATATACTTAGTTACATTCCACCACTGTTTTAATATATATATTACAATTATGTTTTGTTTTACTTTATTTTATTTTGTTTTATTTTGTTTTAATCAAACACTGACATGTCCTGTCTGCATCTTGTTGTTTTATTTTATTTTAGTTTGTTTTGTTTTATTTTAGTTTGTTTTGTTTTACTTTATTTTATTTTATGTTATTTTGTTTTATTTTATTTTAATCAAACACTGACATGTCCTGTCTGCATCATATTGGGGTTTTGTAACCGCTCATGCTTGTAACCAATCTGCCACCACATCCGCCGCGTCACTCAGCCGCGTCACTCAGCTGCCATCTGGCCCCGCCTCCTCATCATAAAGCTTCAAATACATGCAGCCAGCCGCTAGTTGGCTAATGGTAGCGACCGAAAGCAGAAGAGCTTTGTCGTCCGGGGTTTACTTCACCTGGCTCACACACACGCACTTATTCAGCCTCTAACCGGGGGATACAAATAATCCAATAAAGGCGTCGAAACTACGAAAGAAGTGAGGTTTTTTATCGAAAGGACAGTTTAACGTCGCCGGTTAATCTTTGTTACCAACTCAACGCGCATTACGTAGTGTTAGCTCGCTAGGCTAACTAAAGCTAGCTCGAGAAGAAAAAAGGCCGTCGAGTTTGTTGACCCAGCTTCAGTTATATCATCCTGGCATATCACGGTCGCCCCTCGGAACACCTTGACGTCGAAGAAGCGAACATCGAGAGAGGATGGCTCTGAAACGGATCAACAAGGTGAGATAACTAGCTATGCTAACTAGTAGCTAACGGTTATTAGCTCGCCGCGCTAGCCTCCCACATTGCCGTTATCTGTGTTGTATCCAGCGTAACATGGCGGTGAAACAAGTGTTAACTTTGTGTGTGTTAAGGGGTTGAATTGATTAACGATCAGTGTTGGCAACACACGGACTAAACGTCTTGTCGGCAAACACCATACAGCTAAGCTAAGCTAAGCTAGTTTAGCTTACACGAGTACTTTCGGTTACAGGTTCAAGTCGAAGTGAATTGACGGCTATAAAACGAGGCCTTATGAATTGCCCAACACTTCATGATTGACTCTCCTCTGGTTATAGTACACAGCCTTTACTGAAGCCTTCACGTTGATTGGTGTGTGACTAGCTAATGGTTTAAACATGTTGTAATAGCGGGCGATACTTCGGTGTTACCAGAACCCATGACTCATATCACTCAGTGGATCTGTGTGTTAGCAGTCAAGAGTCGTGTTCATGATACACTGACTTGGTATGTGTGTTTGTTTCGGTGTCAGAACACATCACAGGGTGTGTTCTGGCAGTTAAATTGGCAACAAGGAGAGTGGAGTTGACACTTGACACCTCTGAAGTTGTTCCCATCTTGGCTACATTTCTTCACTGTTTTTCCTGGGGATCTTCTTCCAAGGAAATCCATGAACTTAGTTGTGAAGTGGTGCGTGTCAGTATGCCGTGCCGGGGTGGGGCAGAGGCCTCCACCTCACTCTAAAGTAGCTGTAGACCTAAAATTAACAGCAGAGGCTGTAGTATATGTGCTGAGGTGTCCTGGGGCCCCTCTTCCCCTGAGCTGGTGCAGAGTTGAACTTGGAGGAGAGTGGCAGGAGATAACAACACAGGGCCTTGAGGCTGTTGTGAAATAAATTAAGTAACTTCTCATGTAGCATCTCAGACGTTTATACCCCAGGAAGTGCTTCTCAGTCTTGCACATTGATTTCAGGTGACATCTCATCGTTTTGTCTGTGAAGATTACTGCGGTCTAATCAGTTATTGTCCTAAACTTCTTTTCATTACAGGAGCTTAACGACCTGGCTCGTGACCCTCCAGCACAGTGCTCAGCCGGCCCAGTGGGTGATGACAGTAAGTGTTGATTTTATCTATTTATTTATTATTTTAAAGCAATCATTTTGTCTCTAAACTGCCAGAAAATAGCGAAAAATTAATGTTATAATTCCCCTCAGACCGAATCAACCTCTTCAACTGTCTTGTTTTCTGACCAAACAATACGAAACCCCCAAATATTCAGTTCACCATCATGTACGACAAAGAAAAACATCACATCTTCTCATTTGAGAAGCTGGACAACATTATTTTTGACCTACTACCCGTTTAATTGATAGTTTGGAGGAGGAAACAGCAGAACAATTAAATGCAAAACAAACTGTGTGAGCTTTCCAGAAGATTTGAATTTAAGAGAAATTATATTGCATGTTTAAATGAACTCTACCTTCATTCATCTGAGCTTTTATAGTGCTGAAAATGGGTTATATTAGTCATGAATACCTCCACCATAAAATAGAGTGATAGACCATAGAATAAAACTAATGCTAATGGCTACAAAACAGTAGGGATGGGAATCACCAGAGGCCCCACGATATGTTATCACAATACGATCTTATTGCGATTATAAACATTTTGCGATAAGATATATATTGCGATTTATTACCTTTTTTCAACTGCAAGTTATGCAGTTTGTCAACTTCTGTTTTATCTTATATGATACAGATTTCACTCTGTTCATCTCAGAGTTTTCATTCACATATCTTGAGGTCAGAGGTCAAGGGACCCCTTTGAAAATGACCAGTTTTTCCCCACCAAATGTAGCATAACTTTGGAGCGTGTCTATTTTTTTCCCCCACCCCTACAAAGCAGTATAGAGTATGAAAATGTTCTAGTGTTACTTATAAGCTACAAAGACAGTTTCGAAGCCCAGTTCCTGTCAGATGACATACCTGTGTCCTTTCCCTGTTTCCTAACATTTACTTTCTGTTTTCCGCAGTGTTTCACTGGCAAGCCACAATCATGGGACCTGTAAGTAGATACTTTTATGACATAATTGTTGCTCTCTTTGTACTTTAGAGCAAGCATGATGTTGGAATTTGTCACTGAGGTTGTCTCTGGCTGCTTTAAATGTATTCATGCGATAAAGGTTTAAATTTGACTTGATAATGGGAAGCTGTGGACGGGAGCTTTTAGATTATTCTTTACTGAAATACGTAAATGTCATCTTTGCTTTCAGAGTGACAGTCCATATCAGGGAGGTGTTTTCTTCTTGACAATTCATTTTCCAACAGACTACCCCTTCAAACCCCCCAAGGTAAGCTGAATCATTTATGTATCAAAAACACATACTTGCTGTGCCCCTCTTGCAACAGACACAAATCTTATTTGTAAGATTTAAAATAATGTTTTCATATAATCTATTCAATGTCAGTAACTGGGGTCAAACACTATATATGTTAAAACTCCTATTTTCATATAAGTTACAGAGAAGCAACAATAACATGTCTTCTGAAATGAGACCGAGCCCAGCAGTTTGGTTTCATAAACACAATTTGATTGTTGACAACCCTCATGAAGTTCTACCTGTCTTTCCAGTCGTTGATAGTCATGCGACCTGTCAAGTCATGCCACACGTCACTGCCCTGTGTTTGGGGAATTTGAATTGCGTAACATTGACCTGATAAGTGACGCAGCCTTATCTTACTTGTCCTCACTTTCTGTTTTTATTTCTTTTCCAGGTTGCATTTACAACAAGAATTTACCACCCAAATATAAACAGTAACGGCAGTATCTGTCTGGATATTCTCAGATCACAGTGGTCTCCTGCACTTACTATTTCTAAAGGTATGAACCGTCATGAAAGAACACAATGTACTTGACGTCAGTCTTGTCAACTAGAAGACGACATCGGAGTCTGTGATGTTCACCCTATAATCTGCCAAATACTTGTCAAGTATTCAATGAGCTAATCTATCAGGTTCACCTGCCAAAAAATAAGGCCGGTGACAGCATTTAAACTGTAAAATACGTATGTAATGTTGGCCACAAATAATTTTAACATATTATTCTAAATTTACCAGATTTGACATTTGTGCTAAACATGTTTTGTTGACACATTTCTAAATTACTGTGACCAATATACAGGGTCTTGTGTTAATCTCTCATTTGTAGACATTACGTATGTCACACATTCAATCTACGTTTCTGTGTCCGAGAAATGAGTCTAAAATGACTTGCAGATGAGCTAAAATGTGTATTTGGTATTCAATTTGCTCTTTTGAAATATTGGTTGACATGTGTGTGAATATATATATATTCTGTTTCTTGTAGTTCTTCTCTCCATTTGCTCACTCCTATGTGACCCAAACCCTGATGACCCACTAGTGCCAGAGATCGCACGAATCTACAAAACAGATAGTTCGAGGTAAGTGTATATATTCTATATATGTGTTTTTAACTTTTCTCTAAATATGAAACTACCTATTTTGTCCCGTAAGATGAACAAAGCTCTGCAATGCACACTCAGCTGCCAGTTTATTAGGTAAACCTAGCTAAAACAAATGCAGTCGTGCCGCGCACTGACAGTGAAAATTATCTTTTGACCGTATATTGACATCATACTAGCATTATTGGGACATATTCTACAGATATGGACATCAAAACATTAGTAGACATGAAAAAAGTAAAAACTTAACACTTCCTGCTTACGTTCAATAAAAGCCCTCAAGTGTTTCTTTTTTTGTGGACAGAATTCCTTCATTTGTTAAAACACGTCTTTTATTCTGAATTATTTGCAAGACTGTTGTGGAACATACAGTGACGAGTACGGCTACATAAATTAATAGTATAGAGAGTACTGGCTTTTAATTGTGTATTATTATTATTGATTAATAGGCACACACTTCTTAAACTTTCAGTCTAAAATAAATATAAAAGGCATTTATATTGAAATGAAATGGCCATTATGAAAGGCAAACTCTATGTAGAAAGAAAGTGCTGGCAGTAGCTGCGCAGCAGCATCGCTGTCGGTGTACACACTACACACGTGAGCGACGCAGCAGTTCAGCGAGGTAGCTGCCACGTGCTGCTCATGTGTGGCCCAGGGCTAAGAAAACAGTCCTGTATCCGTTTTCGGTTGGTGGTACTGTCAAATTGTATTGCATTATACAGAGAGGTGTTTCTGGTATTAAGCCTACCCTCATTGATATAAATTCGGTGGACAAAATAATAGAAACAGCTGTCCACATAATGCAGCATAATTTAACCGCACCACAAACTGCAGTCTCCAATATAACACCTCTCTTAAATACTAAAACTGAACAGGACTGTTGTATTATACTGCATTTGTTTGTTTTTTTTAGCTAGGTGAACCCACTAAACTGGCAACTGATTTGTGTATTTTACGATATATTATCAAAAATAAGCGCGACCTTCAGACGCCTAGTTGGTTGAGATGAGATGATCACCTGAGTGTAGTATGTAACCTAGTTTCACTCTGTCAGGTACAATAAACTAGCTCAGGAGTGGACAGCCAAGTATGCCATGCTTTAGGGTAAGATCAAGAGTCAGTGCTGCATCTTGGCTGGTGTTATGGGTTTGGTCTGTTGTGTTTGTGATGCTCTGGTCTCACTGACATAACTGTGATTATACAACGTTTTCTGTTGCATGAAAATATACTCAAATAAGTACGTCCTCACTGATACAGAGCAAAAACAACACAGGGAGTGTTTAAAGGCCCAGATGCACCAAACCAACCGCAAAGAACTAGAGGCAGTGAAGGCAGACTGTTGCGTTGCCTCACGTTGCCTTTGTCTTGGCTAAAAAGTTGCACTTGAGCCCACTACTACAGCTTTGCTTGCTTTCGCTTAAGCTGAGATGCCAATAAGAGTGATTTCTCTCACAGGCGGGCTCTGCCACCGATTCAACATGCTGAATCGGCCAAAAAGTCGCCATCACAGGCAGACTAGTTCCAACGGTGCAAGACACACTGCAAAAACTAGGCCACAAACGCTCACCAACGGCCCAACATTGCGGTGTGTCAGGGCCTTAAGGTCTTTGCATGCCCAATAACTTTTTGTGATTTTAGTTAGACAATCATCTTAATAGATCGCACCGGAGTACAATTTATTTATATTTTACGTAATGCTGACCATCTTGTAACATCTACCACAAGTACATTTTTCATCCCTTTTAGTATGATTGGAAAATCAACATGAAGAGACTTGAGATGGTGATCCGTCACAGTTAATAATGGGTTGCCTTGTATTTTTCACAGTTATTGTTGCGTGGTGAGGCAGTTGTCAGCAGAGACTGTTCTGAAAAATGTTCTTAGTGGTGCATTCGAGGACACGCCGACAGTTGGCTGCCAAAAAGGAACTGCATTCATGAGCTATGATGCCTGAAACTGAAGCCTAGCAGACAAACAATAGGATAATACGAGTTTATTTTGTATGAAATGGTTGCTGTTTGAACAGATTATGAACCCTCAAGTGTCAACACACCAAAAGTAGTGTTTTCAACAGTCTGTGCTGGCAGCTGCATCACTATGCAACGATATAACATAAAGAAAACGTCTTTGTACAGTATGTCCAATGAGTCTTTGTATTTCAGTACACTATGAAAATTAGCTTGCAGACACCAGTGGCTTCCTAGAATGAAATCAATCTAAACATGAATGGTTTGAAAAATAGCGAGGAGGATGTGCTGTTTGTTTTTTTTGTCATTAATATATTTAAGAAAAGGTTGGTAGATGGAAGCAGGTGGACCTTTATTTCATTTCAGGGTCACAGGACTAAACGTTCTAATAAAACATAGAGCAGGAAGTAAAAGAGAGTTAATTAATAAATTAAATAAGACCTAATACAAAAGTGACAAAAAATACAAGAAAAACCTGTATCATTCATGGGAGGTTCTTGGCTATGATTGGAATCTAAACGGGCACTTGTCTAATTTACCTTTTTACAAATGAGCCTAGACTCATGGGATGCTATATCTCCCATTTAATTTACCCAAACTTTCAAATCTGGATCTTTAGCTTGTTTCGGGTGCCCTATCATATTAATCATTAGGGTTGCAAATAATAATTATTTTCATTATCTATTAATCTGCAGACCATTTCCTCGATGAACCGTCTAGTGGGCTGTAAAATATCAGAAAAAAAGTAGCGAAAAGTGCCCATCACATTTTCACTGTTGATGCCATCTAATGTATTTTGTTTAACAAACAGTCCAAAATGTCAAAATATTCAGTTTATAATAAAGGCATATAAAATAGAGAAAACCTTCAAATACACTGGAGAAGCTGCAACTAGGCAATTTTTTGTGCGGTATCCGACGCCATGGAGCGTGACAAAGCGGCGGTATTTGACCTGGGAATGAGAACAGGCTTCACACCCTGCTTATTGGCTGGGGGTTACACCCCCACGTGGGGCCCAAAGCTGTTCACTGAAGCCCACAAACATCCGGAGTAAAGCAAAATAAGAAGAAAAGAGAAAATACAGGCAGCGGGCTGTACAGAGGCTGGCACAACCACACACTTCTAGTGCGTCATAAGTGATGATTGAGAGGAATTATTTTGTATGAGTCTATACATTGTTTTTAGGAAAATGTTGCATATTATACCTTTTTAATTATTGCTTATTGTAACTGCATTGTAGCAGAGAAGCAGACTTTCCTGTGCATGGAAACGTAGCCACTAACTCCAGCATGAAAAAGTTTGGTGTTGCAAAAAAAAATATGTATCCTTACTTGTCAAAGAAATACTTCACTGTTGTAAATTAAGAAGTTTAGTTGGTACAAAGTGTCCAGTATTTTATGCATTTACTGTAGGGATGTCACGATGAGGACATTTTCCCACCAGTTAATAAACTTGCGACAACACCGGTGTTACCGATTACAGCCGACATTTTACAAGAAAAGATGACGCTCAATATGTGTAGAGCGCTTACTGGGCTCTCCTGTCCAGCTTTCACTGCAGGGCCGAAGGTTTCCACTCAGCGCCGCACACACCGACCGTGACCACTCTGTCCTCCGCACGCCGATAGCCTCATTAAAGTTATGGTTCCCTTTATAGCATTGGGTTGCTTTTGCTTTTCGCTTTGACACCAAATCCTCCGCCATCGTCTTGCCTCTCTCTCGTCCCGTGTGTGAAATGTGACTCCTGCTGCGCTGAGCTGAGACTCCATACAGAGCAGACACTTTCACTTTCAGTTTGTAGCATCTGTCGTCCGACTAGGTATTGATAACACAAATCTGATACAAGAAGATGAACTAAATGGCTTTTATTTCTATTTAAAAAAAAGCAAAAAGAAGGTGGGAGCGGTCGGCAAGTAATGTAAACTGTGTATGCCCGAATACCGGTAACACCGACTAGCGCGGCAAGCCTAATATACTGACACATTTTGTTAGGATGCCAACTTGGCTTTCCCTGTTGTTTAAAAAGCAATTTGCTAAAGTGCATGTTCTTTAATGAATCTTGAATAAAAAGCGAGTGTGCAACTATTAGTAGTTTTCAACTGGTTTTATGCCGTGATGTGTTTGTTTGAGACTTCCTAAAGTAAATGTTTTTCCTTTTTTCTCTTTGCAGATACACCAAAATGGCAAAAGACTGGACACACAAATACGCCATGTGATGTCGTCATTTGGAAAGCTGGTGGAAAATGTTGTTGCTGGTTCAAACAAAAAAAAATACAGGATTTTGTTTTTCTTTTTCACTTTTTTTTTTTTTTTTTTTTTTTTGGTTAATCAGAGCATTTTACCCCCTCCTTTTTCCACCTGCGCGCTCATAAGAAGATAGTGTTTTCTCTCTAGGACACGTGCCAGTTTCTGTGAAGTTTCAACTCCCATTTTGTGCGGAGTTTTAAAAAATTAATAAAAGAATCACCATGGTTCTGATCACTCGGCTTGAGCATGCACCAGTAAGAGTTGGTGATGTTAGTCATTCACTCTGCACACACTTAGTAGAATCTGATGCGACTGGTCTCCTGAACACTATCAGCCTCATGATGATCCAGTTGGTTCACTGGCTGGATCCTGTGCGGTTGATATTTAAATAAGCTGGATTTCTCAAAGCACTTATAAAGAAGCCTGTCTTTTGCCATACCTGTAAATTCAGAATTTTAAAGTTTCAAATTGGTAAAAATTCTGCTGCATTTTATTTGGTAAAATCAGATCTGAACTATTTGAGAAACTGTTAAGTGGCTCCTATATCTGCCTTCTGGACTGGTGTGATGTCCGTATGTTCTTCTGATCTTTAGTATAGGACTCTATTACCTGAGGAAAGAAGTGTATCTTATTCCACTATCAAAGTGTGTGTACAGAGAAGCACAGCAGTATATATCAATGTTAAGGAAACAAAATATAAGAACTTCAATGTTGTATTTTATGCATGTTAATAAAGGTAGGCTATTATATCTGATATGTTTCTGCAAATTAAGTGGATTGTAAGGCTGAACAGTCGGAAAAATGTGGTTCCCCTCAAAGGCTTTCTATTTCTTTTTTGTTATTTAGAAGCCAGTAGATGAGCTATTAGTTTTATGCCCACTCGAACACTGTCTTCTTGTAGCCCTAAAATATTGATGCAAAGCTAATGGTTGATAATCAACTTGTGGCTCTGTTTCTTTTTAGTTTTCCCTTCAATAAAGTTACTTAAAACCATAAAACGCATCAAGGTGGTGGTTTGTTTTTTTGGTGTTTTTTTTCTTTCATTTAAAGTAAATATATAAACTAGGACTGTGAAAGTTATCGAGATAACGTGTTAACACATTTGTTTTAACGCCAGTAATTTCTTTTACACAACTTGCAGTTTTTAGGTTGTAGCGGGCTTTTAAAGCTAGAGTGAAGATACCGGTATCATATGAAACTAGAAAATCTAAGGAATCCATTGGTACCAACCATGTCATACTAGCTTGTCGGGAAGGTGGTAAATTTTGCTGAGGAAAAACTGACATGGCCATTTTCAAAGGGGTCCCTTAACCTCTGACCTCAAGATATGTGAATGAAAATGGGTTCTATGGGTACCCACGAGTCTCCCCTTTACAGACATGCCCACTTTATGATAATCACATGCAGTTTGGGGCAAAAAACATGCAGTTTTTCGATAATTCTTTGTGCATGGACATAATGCGAGTTTGGGGCAAGTCATAGTCAAGTCAGCACACTGACACACTGACAGCTGTTGTTGCCTGTTGGGCTGCAGTTTGCCATGTTATGATCTGAGCATATTTTTTATGCTAAATGCAGCACCTGTGAGGGTTTCTGGACAATATTTGTCATTATTTTGTGTTGTTAATTGATTTCCAATAAAAAATATATACATACATTTGCATAAAGCAGCATATTTGACCACTCCCATGTTGATAAGAGTATTAAATACTTGAAAAATCTCCCTTTAAGGTACATTTTGAACAGATAAAATGTGCGATTAATTTGCGATTAATCGCGATTAACTATGGACAATCATGCAATTAATTGCTATTAAATATTTTAATCGATTGACAACCCTAATGTAAACATTTGTTTGATACAAAAGGTCCATTGTTGTCAGTTGGAGACATTTGCTAATGTCATTGCCTTGAATGTTTTAGGGATTTTTTTTATACTTTTTTTTATTTCCTTAGAGGTCAATGACTGAACATTTTAATTTCATCTTAAGGAAACTGACACTAAATTGATTAAAAAATGTAGTGTCTCACTGTGACTGTGATAATAAAGAATTGACTGACCTGGATATTGAATAAGGATCAAATAATTGCATCAGTTTCTAAAACCTCTCCTCTGTGATGGCTTATACACATTTTAGTGTTTTATTATGACCAGCAATACTGATAGTTTTTCAGGTACATTTGGGCAGTTTTAAGTAAAATTTTGAGGTACTTGGCTTTAATATTTCCATTTTATGCTACTTTATACTTCAACTTCACTACATTTCATATACATACAAAATATCAATCAATTATATCAATCAACTAATAAATTACGATATATTGTATATTAAGCTACCCAGCAGTATAAAGTAATCAAAATTAGCTCAACCTTTATCATCTGCAATATTAGAGTGATGAATTAACACATTAATGCATCAATCTGAATAATGAGTACTTTTGCTTTTGGTACTTTAAGTTTATTTTGATGCTGATACCTTTAGTTGGGTACAATTTTGAATGTAGGACTTTTAGTTGTAACAATATTTTTACTCTGTGGGAGTACTGCTTTTTCGTAAGTAGTACGTAAGTTCATCAACCACTGAACACATATAATGCCTTACCTGCCATGGTGATGGCATTTTTTTTTTTCACAATATTATGCTCTTTAGGTTTACCAAAATTGATTACCATATCCATTATTATGTTTATGTTGTATTTGCAAATAAAACTCCATAAAATCCAGATAAAAATAATTGTTATATTATTATTAAATTATATAAAATGGACTATTAAACCTGTTTTTGTTCAACAGTACAAACATACTTCATTATTTAATCTTTAAAATCTGACAAAACTTTGACTTTGACTTTAAAATTTAGAGGTATTACTTTACATTTTACACAACTTGTCTAAATAATATTTTATTACAGATAAACATAAATTAATATTCATTGTAACTTTATTTAAATCCTATATTTACATGAACGTTTTTACAGAATTGCCTAAATATAAAAAGTAAAGTACTTCACATTTTACACCACTTATCTAAATAATATTTAATAACAGGGAACATAAATTAATATTCATCGTAACTTTATTTAAATCCTATATTTACATGAACTTTTTTACATAATTGCCTAAATTTAAAAAGTAAAGTACTTCACATTTTACACCACTTATCTAAATAATATTTTATTACAGAGATCATAAATGAATATTCATTGTAACTTTATTTAAATCCTATATTTACATGAACGTTTTTACATAATTGCCTAAATATAAAAAGTAAAGTATTTATATAAATATTGTTAAGGTGTGGCATGATTTCATTAAAGCTCAGAAAAATCTTTTACAAACATTTAAAAATTAAAACTTTTTCGCGCCAATACTCCGGTCAGCTGACTGTGACGAGTGGGTCATGTGACGAACCAGGAAGAGCCCGTTCAGAAAATCATAACAAAACGAAAATAGCACACTTTTGAAGAGTATTTCCGTGACTTACCATGCCAGAAACAACAAGCTGAAAGCTATGACGCTGTGTGGAAACTGTATGAGTGTTTTGTTGTGTTTGTTTTTCGGTGTTTCATCGGTATTTAGTTCAGTAACTGTGAGTCTGGACGGTAAATGGAGTTTGTCAAACTCCAACGCTTCAGTGTCGCTGCCTGCAGAAGTGCCTGGTTGTGTTCATTCAGCTCTGCAGCTACAGGGATTCATCCAGGTGGGTCAATACATTACTTTATATGAGCATATGTAACCACACCTTCATGTTTTCAATGTGTATTTCTGCTATTTTATTCTGTAAATACAACATATTGTGACTCCTGCTCCAGTGACATTTTCACTTCTATGGTGGAATAAAGTACATTTACTCAGGCTCTGTACTTAAGGACAATTTTGAGGTACTTTACTTGAGTATTTTCGTTTTATGTTGCTGTATACTTCACTACATTTCAGTGGGGGAAGAAGTAACATTACTTGGATATTTTTCTTAAAGGGGACATATCATGCTCATTTTCAGGTTCATACTTGTATTTTGGGTTTCTAGTAGCACATGTTTACATGCTGTAATATTTAAAAAAAAACACCTTTATTTTCCTCATGCTATATATATATATAAATATGCTCTTGGGCTTTATTGTGTTTTATCCTTTTAACAAAAACTAAAATAATGTATACATTTTTTAGACTTTTGTCTTTCTCTTTTTGGTGTGTGGCCAAAATTGCCTTGTTGGGTTGACCTAGAATTTAGACCTTTTTAATTTCTGTCTACTGCCCCTTTTTTGGCGTAAAGAAAATTAGTCCCACAGCAGGTGCAGTGTTACAGTAGCAAAGGGGACAGTGCAAACAACAAGAGGCATCAGTAAAAAAACAAACGAACAAGATATAATAAATAGTAAGTAAAAAATAAAGATATAATAAGTAAACAGTAAAAAAGCAAAACATAAAATTTATACCAATATCGTAGTAAAGATCTAGTAGTAGACAGACATTATTGCACATGGAATGTGAAATATGAGATATTGCACAGTGGGACACATTGATAATGAAAATGTCAACAAATGCTACAGTATCAGCAGCAGGTGTCAGTAAAAACTATAGACTGTATAAAATACAAAGCTCTTAAACTAAGAGAGGATTGAAATCAGAAATATAAAAAATGAATTCCTAAATCATTTTATACTTTTCTTTTAGGACCCGTATTTCAGGTTCAACGATGTGTCTTATCGGTGGATTGCCTTTGACAACTGGACATACACAACCACATTTACTGCCTCTGCCCAGCTGAGGTCAGTATAATGATTTATATTATTTTTGAAACCATTTTCTGTTCCCTATTCCTGACTCAGCTGTGTACTCTCTGTGTTGACAGGGCCAAACAGAAGGTGCTGCTCGTGTTTGACGGCGTTGACACTGTAGCATCGATTTGGCTCAATGGAGTCGTTGTCGGGAAGACGGACAACATGTTTCGTAGATATGTATGTTCACTGTTCACGATGCACTGTACACATTTTCTTTAATGCATCATTTGTTTCAAATACTGTCTTGTTTTTACTGTGTAGGACTTCCCAGTCAGAGACTTGCTGAAGGACGGGGATAATGTGCTGAAAGTCAGCTTGTTGTCTCCAGTTGTTTATGCGTCTGAACGGAGGAAAGCTCATTCTGCCTACAGAGTTCCTCCTGAATGTCCTCCAGATGTCCAGAAGGGGGAATGTCATGTCAATTTCATCAGAAAAGTAAGTACGTCGTCCTGCTATGGAGGACAGAACCTGCCAAAATAAAAAATATATAAATAAATGAATAAATGACTCGATAAATATGTCATTAAATGCAGCAAAAATAATTTTAAAAATAAATGTAGCCATTAATTAATTGATAAAATGTGAGATAAATTGATATTTCTGTATTAATTTGCTTCTTTGTTTATTTACCTTTGTATTAATTCCGATATTTATTAACTCTTCTTAAGGTGACTTTATGGTGAATTTAGGGACAAAGGGCTTTATGTTTGAGAGAGAAATCTTGCCATACCTGGTTAGGATGCTGGAAAAATACAGCCAGTAAATCATCATACTGAATGGATATTAGAATCTTCATAGATATATCTAAATAAAATTGGTATTTACATTTCATTTATTAATTTTTTTTTGGACATCCACCTTTAACTTAGGCACCTATTTTATTTTTTTTCTTAGCAATTCTGATTTTCATTGTGCAGAATATATTTTTATTTTTGGTTTGAAGTTTTATTCTTACACCTGCCTGCCCTAAACACCGACCTTCACCTCACCCCAACCAGCACTTTGTTTGTTGTTTTGTCACACATGTTTTCATGTTAATAAATTAACTATACATGCAGACCAAAGTCTCACACCTTAGAGAGCACTTACATTTCAACAGTAATCTAAAATTCAATCTCTGTTTTGGTGAAGGAGCAAAGCTCTTTCAGTTGGGATTGGGGGCCGTCGTTCCCCACGATGGGACTGTGGAAGGGAGTCCGACTGGAAGCTTTTGACGTCCTGCAGCTTGTCCAGGTTTCATCTGTTCCTCTACACGGTACGTCTCATCTCATCTTTATCAACAACCCTTTGTTGAGTAAAACCACTAAACAGAACACAAATAATGCAACAGCATCACAAAATGGCCATAAAGTTGAATCAACACAGTTTCAACAAAACTGAATATTATAACCTTGATGAAGGTTTGATTTACTGCAGGACTGTTGTATTAGATGCATTAGTTTTAGCTATAGGTGTACCTAATAAACTGGCAGCTGAGCGTAGATGGGAATTTTCTTTTAAAATCTTGTATAAATATTTTCTCCCAGAGTTGTATGACTGAGAAATACTTTGTCACATTTCCAGAATAAATTAAAAGTTATTGCATCTTTCCATTTTCTCTTTACTTTCTCACCCTAGTGGAATAATTAAATGTGTTTTATATAATCTGTTTGTCTGTCTAGATTCCAGCCTCTCTCAGTGGAGAGTCCAGATTGAGCTTCTCGTTGATGCGGTTCAGACAACAAACGGCCAAATCTCGCTCTCTGTACCCGAGCTGGACTCAGAGCAGGTCTTCCAGACACAGTTTCTCCCAGGAAAGACCAAGAACAGCTTTACCTTACACATCAACACGGTACTCAATGCAGTCTGGTCAAACTGTTTTTAGATTTTCAGTTTGAAGTTGGAAAGGAATATTCACCTGCTTCAATATTTGCCTCCCAAAGATGCAGTACAGTGTGAGCAAAAGTCTTACTAAACTGTACACTTGTATGAGTGTGTTGTGACTCTCCTTATTATCTCTGAATTATGTGTGTGAGAAGTAAGAGATAATTTTCTAAACACAAGTTTTGAGAGCTTTCTCTTCTTCCTCCAGAGCAGCCAGGTGAAGCTGTGGTGGCCCAACGGACACGGTGACCGACCCTTTTACCACCTCGCTGTCAGAGGATTTCAGGATGGACTTTTGATCCTGAACACAGATTCTAAGGTCAGAGGTCACTCACTGTCTCCTCATATGTTATTTAGGCATTTAGCTGATGTATTTACTAGGGCTGCATGATTAATCCCAAAATGATAATCACGATTATTTTGATCAATATCATGATTATTTATCACCATTATTCCTTCATTTTAGTGACACAATATTTTTATTGCACAGCATTCCTGCTAATTTACAAATATTTGCCTCAAAATAAGACATAAAATAAGGTCGTTCTTCATCTGAATTCTGTGCATTTTCATTTTTTTTGCCCGTAAAATATACAGTACATTACTCTTCTACTCTGGACTGCAGCCGCAACATTCAGGAAAGTTTCTCACAGGCTACAGCTGTAGGGTGCGGCGCACAGCGGCATGACAACTTCCCAAAAGCGAAGCCAAAACATCTCGATCGCCGGCTGGTGGCTGTTCTTAAGGAAGTTCTTAATTTGATAGAGTTTTCTATGAGCGGAGCATTTTAAACGTCAGTATTGCAGTCGATCATGTTCTTTTAATAGTGGGAAGCCAAAATCGTGATCGCAGTTGCTATTTGATTAATTGTACAATGTGCAGCCCTAGTGTATTATTTACCCAAGACAGTGCACTGTGAAATAAGTGCATCAGTAGAGTCGGCTCACCTTCCTAGTTTGATGACCTAAAAATCCCAATATATCTCCACCTCTTCCCTCTGAAAACATGACCGATAATATGATGGAGCTGCTTTTTCATTTGTAGCTGCCTAATCTGACCATCCAGCAAGAGATTAGATTAATCTCACGATGCCTAGAAAGTAACGAATAATTATTGATTCATGCAGCACAAATTGTTGTACAGGAAAACAAGAAGGTTTTGATGTTGAGATGTGAGTCTATGGGAAAAAGTCTTTTTAGGCCCAATGGCATCACATGACAAATGTGGAAGTTGTAGTAACACTGTTTGGCCACTATGTAAAATTTGCTTCAAAGCCTGGCGCTCTTCCTCGGGGCTTCACAGAGATGAAACTGAATTCATAGATATAGGTGTTTTTTTGTCATTAAAGTTTTGGTGTTTGATGAAAATGTCTCCTGCAGGTGTATTTCCGGACAGTAGAACTTGTCCAGGAGCCAGTTGTTGGGTCTCCGGGCCTTAGCTTTTATTTCCGCATCAATGGGAAACCAATTTTCCTGAAAGGCTCCAACTGGATCCCAGCCCACTCCTTCCAGGACCAAGTCACCCCTGCTGTGTGAGTTTAGTTTGAAAAGCTGCTTTTTAACACCTTTTTGCTTGATTCTTTTGAGTCCATCCTAGTGAGGGGAATACTGATCAAAATAACTGTTGGTATCCTCTGCGTCTTTGTGCAGATTTGTTTCTGACTTGGAGTCACAGGACAGGTCTTGTTTGAACTACTGAGTCCGTTGTGAATACATTAATGTTGAAGCTACCTGCTCTCTGTTTGTCCTGCAGCTTGAGGAACTTGTTGCAATCGGCCGTAGATGCGAGCATGAACGCGCTCAGGGTCTGGGGAGGAGGAGTGTATGAACAGGATCTCTTCTACAGCATCTGTGATGAGATGGGAATCATGGTAACTACCGTCATCCTCTAGTGATATCAATATTACTTGACTTATCAATATTACTACCACCACAAATGTAAAAATTAAGATAACAATATCATTATATAGTCAAATCTCACACACATTCCTTAATCTTTGTATGGGAACTAGTTACAGTTGCAATATTTTTAACTAAATAGATCATTCAGCCACATTAACTTTTTGACATTAGTTGTAAAACAGGAGACCATCATCAGCATAAAAATAAATCAAAAGCACATGGAGGGACCCTGAGTGCGAGGGAAGTCCAGGAACGACATAATTTTTGCATTAGGAAAGCACTGGGGTTTATGGGAAATGTACTAAAAATGACCATTTGTATAACAATTACTCACCCCGTGTTTCCTTGAATTCTTGAAGAAAACTTTGACTTCTTGCATGCTTCCACGGTGAATTTTTAAACAGAGTAGGTCGCCTAAAAAAGGAAGCACTGATGTAAAGTATATTTTCTGCCAATGCTTCCTGCGCAATTGATCTATGTTTACTGTTTTACTGTGTAATTGGCTTATAGTCTTTGCACTATTGGGAGTCCTTGTGTTTCCTCCTGTACAGTACATGTTAGTACTGATTCAGTTTGTCTAATAGCGTGTCACTGCCAGGGGGCCCCAGCGGATAACCGTGTATAAACATGGTATTTTGTTGAGATTCTGATACAAAGGTGTGACAGATAATTCAACAGACCGATGTTGATAAAAAATGAAGCATAAATCAGGACGATATATTTCCGAAAGTAAATTCCCCCCTCAAGCATCTCTGTTACATTACTGAAGAAAAGCAGGACCGGTTTAGGACAGATGAATATATTTCTGTATGACTTTGACTGTGTGACACCTCTATAAGTCATGAACATGTTGTATAACAGATGGATGCTCAAAGTGTTTAGGTATGTGTGTCTTTAGGTTTGGCAGGACTTCATGTTTGCCTGTGCTATGTATCCCACTGAGGACGACTTCGTACAGACCGTAAGAGAAGAAGTCATCCAACAGGTGAGCGACATATTTATTTATTCATTTTAGAAGATGTCATATCTGGAGACTATATACAACCACATGGAAAGATTAAGAAAAGTGGTAGTTCACATTGAGTGTTTCTATCCTCAGTATGTTAAATCAAAACACATTTTTAGATGGCGAATTAACCAAAACACATTTTAAAATGCAACACAAAAACGAGAGTTGCCGCATTTGAAGCTAGTTTAAGTATCCCAAAAGTTTGTTGTTGCATCCTGTTCTGACAGTAAATGTCCTCAGTTTTGTCTTTGTGTTTTTACTCGTCAGGTTCAGCGCCTCAAGTCTCATCCTTCCATAATAACTTGGAGCGGGAACAATGAAAACGAAGCTGCTCTGGCGACAGACTGGTTCGACATCCCAGTTTCCCAGAGGCCCACATACCTGAAAGACTACGTGACGCTGTATGTGAAGAACATCAGGGCGATAGTTCAGGAGGTGAGAGCCAAGTTCTCGAGAAGTTGTCAGGATTTATGTTTTTAAAAGATTACTGATTGTGTGTAATATGCATTATGATGATTTATTGTCAGTGTTTTTTTTACAATCATATTTAAAGACTGTAGAAAATAAAGGTTATTAAGTGACTGTCTAATATCTGCTTCAGGAGGACCAGAGTCGCCCGTTCCTCGTCTCCAGCCCGACTAACGGGGCTGAGTCGGAGCAGGAGGGCTGGGTGGCAGCGAACCCCTACGACCTTCACTACGGCGACACACACTTCTACAGCTACTCTTCTGACTGCTGGGATTGGACGACTTTCCCTCGAACGCGTTTCGCCTCCGAGTACGGCTTCCAGTCGTGGCCTTCCTTCTCCACTCTGCAGCCGGTGACTGAATAATCCTTTCTAGTAATGTTTTGTTTTTAGTGATGATTTTACCAAGTATCTAAAATCTGAGTTGTCCTCTTTAATATTCTGGAGAATTTCAGACATGTTTGGATCTCTTTTTCTTTTTTGTTTTCTTTTTAACTGATTAAGGACCAAAGATGCCACCATTGTCATGTTTTCGACTGCATTGCTAATGGGGTACTTAACTTTAAACGTTTAAGTTTAAAGTTAAAAGTTAAAAGTTAAATCCAGTTTTTTTAAGTTATGCTTGACAACCTCAGGCAAAGGGACTGCCGATTTAAAAACTAGACTTGCAGTTAACTGGGGTACATTTACATTTGTTTGAATGTTGATTAGTGTACATTTTCCTTTTTCAGATTAAATTAAATTAACAAATTAAATTAATTAAGGGGCAAGGATGCATTTGACGACTACAAGTACTACTGCTCCTAATATTTATAATAATGATTGTTGATTGTCGTATTCCACAATGTGGTATTGATTTGTGATTCAGAATAAAATGTAAAAGTTATTTTATAACTCTAAATAATAAAATGAAAATGAAAGGCGGTGAAATGATAAATACAAAAAGACCAGCTTTACGAACAGGAGTGAAAAGGTAGATGCTGACTTTGTCCGTCACACCCACAGAACTCAGTTGAAATTTTATTTTTGTTTAGGTGGTATTAAGTATCCGTCTGTGTTGTGATGTTTCAGGTTTCCATTAAACAAGACTGGAGCTACAACAGTAATTTCACTTCCCATCGTCAGCACCATGAGGATGGGAACCAGCAGATGTTACAGCAGGCTGCTTTACACTTCAACCTGCCAAACTCCACCGATCCCTTGAAAAGATTTACAGACACTCTCTACATCACTCAGGTAGATCACACCAACCACCATCACCTCACAGGGGTCCCTTGACCTCTGACCTCAAGATATGTGAATGAAAGTGGGTTCTATGGGTACCCACGAGTCTCCCCTTTACAGACATGCCCACTTTATGATAATCACATGCAGTTTGGGGTTATTTTCTCCTATTCTAAAATGGTGTATTTGAATGTTTCTGTATACTGGGGTCCCTTAACAGTCTTGAATTACATAAATTGGGTATCACTGTAAAGCTGAGACTCTTATGGATCCAATGAGCCTAATTGTATTCATGTGTGATGATGTTAGTCCCCAAAGTAGCCATTTCATTGTAGTGAGACCATTTTTTTTTTTTAAACTTGACCTCACTTTATAAAATGACCTGTGGTGACCTCTAGGATTATCACAGCCTCAGGAAACTTTACAACCACAAACTAGAGACCTAGAGCATTCAGAGGATGGATGGCTTTCCTAGGTAGATTGACAATAAGGGGGTTTCTGAGCAGTTTCCACAACAGAAGTGCTCGCCATCGAATTGCCGAAAAATGCAATTCTTGCAGAAATCTCCAAATGTCGAACGTTTTTGATACCAAATCACAGCATGGCTTTTTCTATGGTGTTCCTCAAGGTCTTGGTGTCTTAATGTGGTATTTTGGAGGGATTGTTGATCATTTTTATCAATTCTCAAATGGCAAAACATGGTTATATTTGTAACCATGGATGGCCATCATATACTTCTATCATAATGTTCTAAACCCTTATACACTTTCATTATTTATTTCAACACTGTTTACATGTAGTAATGAACATGTTTCATGTCCAGGTCATGCAGGCTCAGTGTGTGAAGACACAGACCGAGTTTTATCGGCGAAGTCAGAGTGAGATCATTGAGGGCAAAGGTCACACTATGGGCGCTCTCTACTGGCAGCTCAACGATGTTTGGCAGGCGCCGTCCTGGTCATCGATCGGTGAGCGAACGCCCACGGCACATTTTTAGATCTGTTGCTCAAACCTTGTTGATCGATTTTATGCTGAACTTGGACTCCTGCATTAATGTTCTCATGGAAATATATTTATGATGAATATAAATCATTTGTTGCGTAACGGCTGTGCTTATCATTTATTGGGATTAGAGGTCAGTGTTGTGAAAATAATCATTTCTTTGTGTGTCTGTGTGTGCAGAGTTTGGTGGGAAGTGGAAAATGCTGCATTATTTTGCGCAGAACTTCTTCGCCGCCGTCCTGCCGGTCGGCTTCGAGGATGGCGACACGCTGTTGATCTACGCCGTCTCAGACCTGAGTCACGACCTGAAGCTCCGGGCGGTGGTATGTTTTCAGTTCATAAACTCTATCTTTACATTACGTTCATTGTGCAGGCGCTTTTTGTCCAAACTACCTACAATAAGTGTATTCAAACTCCAAAGGAAAAGATAAAGGAAGTGCATCCCTCTCAAACAAACAACTGAAGCATATTCAGTGAGACACAATTGCTCACAGTTTCTAATGATGTGCACACAATAAAACCAGAATAAGAAAACTAACAATACCGTCCATTAATAGAAAACAGGATTACAAAACAGACATTTAATTAATTGTTTGCCTCACAGTTGATCAAAAATCTATTGCATTCATTACTTTTCTCGTTTCCTCCCTGTGTAGTTCATACTAACCTTAAAGTTTTCAGTCCAGAATTTAATTAAAATAAAAATATTTATTAACACAACGTTAAAAAAATGAGAGAAGAACAAGTGTATTTAAGAGAAAACATACTGAGAAATCTTATCAAACATAGTTAAAGGGAAGAAAAAAAGGAACAAAAGTCATTATACAATATATATACTTTATTTCAAATATTATCAACCCCTTGTGGGTTATTTCAGCAGTAAGCGTACAGTGTGCGGGAGTTTTTCTCATTGTTTTCTAGATTGCACTTCCCATCGACGCACCTGTCACACATTCAGGTGAGCAGAGATTATTTTCTAATTAAAATAAAAATATAATTATCATTTCCAAATGGTCATTTAACACTAGAGTTTGAACAATATGGTTTTTTTAAGACCAGTACTCTGTATTTTGGGCTTTAAGCTGCTACTATGGGATAGTATGCTTTAAGTTTAAATGTGACTGGTTACATGTTCACATTTTAATGGACACAGAAGCAAAATTATTAATACTACACAATAAATCAAAGACAAATGTTTTTGTTATTAATAATTATTAAAAATCAAATTTAGCTTAAAAAATAGCTGCATGATAAAATAAAATAAAGATGTAACGCAACTTATAAAACTGTTATTGTTCCATTTTAGAGAGAAAGTTTCTCATGAATATAGCAAAGAAAAGTAATTTTATCTAAATTCATATCATATGATTCTAATAAAAGAGAAGTGTTGCTCAGCCCAACGTTTTCAAACGTTTGAACATCATTTGAACTCTAAATTTACAGTTTTTTCTCACCTCTTCATTTCAGTCACATTAACTAGCTTATTTAAATTTAAATGTGTGAGCTGAAACCGATCTATTCTTCTGTTGATCAGGTGTCGGTGTATTCCTGGTCTGATCTGGATCCAGTGTGCACTCTGAAGTCAGACCTGCTCCCGGTCCCCGGAGGGAGCGCCACGGCCATTTTCAAACAGCCAGTCGCCGCCCTGCTGGCAGGATGTGGACGCTGCACCCGCCTCACCTGCCTGCTCACCTTCCACCTGGAGGACGGCAGCGGCCAGCAGGGTCCCTCCAACCACCACTTCCTGAGCTCACCTAAAGACGCCCAGGGACTCCAGAGACCCAACATCACAGTAAGGCACCGTGTTAAAAAGGAGTTTGACTGCTTTTATTTATTTATACACGTATTTAAAATAAAGCATGGAAACATTGATGGAAAAGTCCATTAATCTTATTAAAATGTGTAGGGGGGTGACACATTGACGATGATAAAAGAAACACGTTTATAAGTTACAGCTGCTGCAGGAGTTAGATTAACAACATGATTTTATATGTTTTATATCTAAATGTCATAATACATCTACGTCATAATACATCTACTGTATAGCTATTAGGGGCCGTTGTAGTTGGGGGTCCAAGGCAGTCTCCTACCTTCCCTGAAGGAGAGAAAAATGCTACTGATTGTGTCACATTCATGCTCATGTTCACTCGTTCTAAACAGAGTGTGTGTTTCTCTGCAGGCCGAGGTGCAGCAGGATAAGACGGGCTACAGCGTCACCCTCCACTCTGCCTCCGTGGCTCCTTTCGTCTGGCTCGATGTGGGAAACATCCCCGGACGCTTCAGCTCCAACGGCTTCCTGATGGTTTCTAGAAACCGGACGGTCGGTTTTAACGCTTGGCGTCCCACCGACGTCGCAGAACTCTCCAGATCGCTCACTGTCACATCGTTAAGGGACGTATACTGACCTTAGACCAGCCAGCCTACATGTGGAGGTGAACCAGAGGTAACAGACGGGACAAGTGGGACAGTCCTGTGTCTTGTTGTCCTTTTTAAAGAGATACTATGACTGAGGTTTGACCCTTGTGAAGTTTTGAGGATCAGAAAGATATTTTTGGACTGAAGCTGATGGTTTGTGCCAGTTTTCTAAATGTTTAAACTTGTTTTCTTTTCTTCTCAGAGCAGAAAAGCCTCAGAAAACGGCAGTTAGACCTGAAAATTTCCAAATAAAGGAAAGGTAGGAAGGTTTTAGCAGCTCTTGACAACAGGGTGACCCACTGTATTCAATCACTAGCAGGGAAACTGTCACACATCATGGGTCTTTACATGATCAATAGTTTGCTGTTGCAGGTAGACAACATGTAATGTGAACTGGGTTTGATCTCACAGATGATTGTGTGTTCACTGAAAATTATTTCCTTTTATTTGTTTTGCTGTTTTGCACATTTCTCAGATAATCAACAGAGCAAAGATTCTAATACTTGACATAATGAATGTATTTTATTACTTGCAGTACTGTCCAAAATATGTTTTATATTTGTACTGAATTTAGATACAATTTGTAGAGCTTTGTTTTTGACATGACGGTATTTCATTCTGTTGATCAGTGTTTAAAAAAAATCCTAATTGCATCAACTGTGATTCAGTGTTTAAAAAAATAAATATGAAAAAATATAAGCTTTTCTATAAAATCAGTTATAACTGTTATTATCCTCAGGGGGGGAATATGTGTTACAGCTGCACAAGAGACAGGCCAGATAAAGATACAAAAAAGGATAAAAAAAAAAAAAACAGCAAAAAAGGAAATAAAAAAATTAGGAAAGCTACACCACAAAGTAAAGCTATATACATATACAATATAAATACTGAAGAGTATATAATAAGTACACAAAAACAATACAGTAAACCAAAATAAGAAAGCTATATACATTTACCAGGCAGGGGAAGTCTAACAAAAGACGCTACTGATGGATGCTATTATGGGAAAATGTGTGTATATATATATATATATATATATATATATATATATATATAGATATATGTATATATATATATATATATATAGATATATGTATATATATATATATATATATATAGATATATGTATATATATATATATATATATATATATATATATATATAGATATATGTATATATCTATATATATATATCTATAGATATAGATATAGATATATCTATATATATATATATATATATAAATATATATATAGATATATAGATATATAGATATATATCTATATAGATATATATAGATATATATAGATAGATAGATAGATAGATAGATAGATAGATAGATGTGGTGTAGTGAAAATCTGATATATTGACAGCCCTGCATGTAAGTTTTATGTTATTATATATCCTAATTTAATATATAAAGGTTTATCAACATATTGTATGCATTATTGCATCATTAAAATGCATTAATTATAAAAAAAAAAGACCCCAAAAATGGCAAAAAAATAAAGAAATAATGGGACATAAAATATGAATTATTAACCACGTATTCGGTCAAAAATAAACCCAATCATACAACTACAAATGCCTACAGATAACAAGTCCATCAGATATAATATTAGACAGAATTTTTCAGGCATTTATTGCTTTGCTAAGTTTAGTTCTTTCATGAATAAATCTGATTCACACTGTAAGAAATCAATTATAAGCCCATTTAAATTCCGTTGTCATGTAAATAATCATTAATGAGTTTTAAAAAACATTAATAAACATAAATAATTGATGTGCTCACCTCCTGGTTTGCCAGTGGATTTCCTTCAGTTATCGCCTCAGATCTTCTGTCTGAGATCAACAGCAGTAAATCATCGCTTCTCTCTCATATTGTGCTAGGTAGGTAAGGTTGCTTGTTTTGGGCTTTTTTGATGGGGAGAGTTGCTTCTTTTGGTCTTGTTTCTATAGACCTGGTTGCTTGTTTCTCTCACGAGATCTGGCAACACTGAGCAGAAGTCTAGTTTTCTATCAGAACACTTGAATTACAACATGCTGAAAGGTTATTATGGATTTTTTTGCCCAATTATGCCAAAAATATACTGCCTACTGAATCCCACTTATCTTGCAGCCCTTTGCTCTGCTGTTTTTCATGCGATGATCACCAGCTGCCACCAGGGGGCGTCACGGACCCTTTAAACACAACTCACATGTTTCATGTTTATGATTTTTTTTTTCTCCCTCCAGCTGTTTCATAGTTGAACTAACGGAGTCACAGCTGTAAACGGAGTTAAATACTCTGCATGTTTCCCCTATTAGCACCATGAACCTTTGCACACACACACACATATACACATACACAAACACACACTTCCAAGTAGGAGTATGTGTGTGTGAGCACGTTGCATACCAAGTGAGAAAGTCAGTCACAAAAGAAAGCTTTGAAACACTGAGTGCACGCGGGCGGTCACCTCCATGTTTTTCCTCCTGCATGTCTCTGCAGACTGATCTTTGAACCTGGTCTACCTCAGATAGTCCTGGTCCTGATAGACCACTCAGACCACATCACAGGCTGCTGCTCCTCAAATAACTCAATCAGCCTGAAGAAACCACAAACCTGATTCCTGCTCCGACTCTGTGCCATGGATCTGATTCTGGATCTGCAGACTAACTCAGCGCGCTTCTTGATTTCTGAGTAAAATGCTCTCAGATCAGCAGAAGTAGCAGATTTAGATTTTTTTTTACTGAAGGAAAACAATTCTAAAAACTAGAGATGTTGAACTTTAGATGTTTTATTCCGTGCGTTTTATTTTTTATTCCCCAGTGTCAGAGTTTAGATGTGGTTCACCGGGATGGACAGGAGTTCCTGCAGGATATTTTACACTATTATGGTCAAAATAATTCAATCTCAACGGAGAATCTGGATAATTTACTGCTGTTGATCTCAGACAAAAGATCTGAGGCGATAACTGAAGGAAATCCACTGGCTGACCAGGAGGTGAGCACATCATTTATTTATGTTTATTCATGTTTTTTAAACTCATCAGTGATCATTTACACAACTGCTCGGGATTTAAATGGTTTTTTTAATTGATTTCTTACAGTGTGAAACCGACTTATTTATGAAAAGAATATTTATTAAAATTGTTATATATATACTTTGTTTTCCTTGTAAAGGAATAAATACTGTATTAAACGCCTGAAATCTAATATTATATCTGTATCTGCATTTGTAGTTAAATGATTGGGCTTATTTTTGACCAAAAACTTAGTCATTAATTTATATTTTTGTCATGTTTCCCATTCTTTCTTCTTTTTTTTTTTTTTTGCCTTTTTTGCCTTTTTTTTTGTTGTTGCTTTTTTATTAAATTAATGCTTTTAATTATGACATAATGCACACAATATGTTGAAAATTCTTTCTTTATTGAATTAGGATATATAATACCATTAAATTAAATGTAGGGCTGTCAATATCAGATTTTCACTAGGCTACACCACACACCACATCTATAGGCTTATAATTGATTTCTTACAGTATTAAACAGACTTATTTATGAAAAAACTAAACTTAAAATGTATTTAAATTGTTATAAATACTTTGTTGTCCTTGTAAAGCAATACATATTGTATTAAATGCCTGGAAAATTCTGTCTAATATTATATCTGACTGACTTGTTATCTGTAGGCATTTGTAGTTAAATGATTACGCTTATTTTTGACCAAATACTTGGTCATTATTTCATATTTAATGTCATTTTTCCCATTATTGCTTGTTTTTTTTGCCAATTTTATTTACTTTTTTGTGTAATTAATGCCTTTAATGATGCAATAATGCACACAATTTGTTGATGACGCTTTATATATTGAAAAGGGATATATATTAATATTAAACTTACATGGCTGTCAAGATGTCAGATTTTCACTACAGGATTATCAAAGGAACTCACGATAATATCGCGATATCTATGATTTAAAAAAAAAAGAAGATAAATTAGCCAAATTCATCGTTAACTTTGTTTATTGTGCATTTTGTCTATTTTTTGGCCAATGAATTACACTTAAAATACGATTGTAGGGAGGTATCTGTATATATAAAATAATTAAAGATGCGCTGGATTATTTACATGATATCGTTTATGTATTATTAACATGATACCAATAATTATTTTTTTTATATCAATACCGGTAAATCGCAACACCCCTACTTACATGTAACTAAGGCTGTCTTTTCTACTTTACAGTATGATTAGGCTATAACTTCATAATGCCATTAATGGATCCTAAAAACATAACTTAGGCTATATAGCACATTTTATACACAAAGATGAAAAATACATGTAAATAAAGACAGTTTCAAGACATAGAAGCATTAAAAACAAAGCAGGAAGGATTTTAAAGACAAAAAGGAGATTTAAAAACAGTAAAAAAAAAAAAGAAGATGTTTAATATGTTTTTTGTGCCCCTCAGTGTCCCTCAGCAGAGCAGATCTTGTCCCACTTTGGGTTCAGTAATGTCAGCCAGCTGACTGTGGAACATCTGGGGAGGATCTGCCCGGCCGTGTTGACCCAGGTGCTGCTGCCCTCCTGCCCCTACACTGCCGCCAAGGCTCTGCTGCCCCTCGACTACTCTGGTGAGTTGCTTCATCACAACGCCGGTTTATTTGTTGAGACCCCCGCAGCTCAGATAATTCACAGTTCATGAGGGTTTGTTGCCTTGAATTAGGTCTGGTAGAGATCATTACACAGTGGATGACAGAGGTAATGGTAATTGGTTCAAAGACTCAGAGAGAGAAACTGGTCTCCCAACTAAATACACAAGGACTCAAGCCAAGTCAAGAAGCGAGGAATTTAGGAGTGATTTTTGATGCTGATTTTAATTTCAAGGCTCATGTCCGGAGTATCACAAAAACAGCATTTTTCCATCTGAAGAATATCTCCAAAGTGAGGCCATTCCTCTCTCTGAGCAACACAGAGAGACTGATGCACGCTTTTATAACCAGCAGGCTGGACTACTGTAACGCTCTCCTTTCTGGTCAACCAAATAATATAATAAATCGGCTACAATTAATTCAAAATTCTGCAGCACGGGTGCTGACAAAAACCAAAAGGAGAGCACACATTACTCCTATTTTAAAGTCCTTACACTGGTTACCTGTTAGTTTTCGTATTGATTTTAAAGTTCTTTTATTAGTTTATAAGGCACTACATGGCCTTGCACCAGACTACCTTTTAGAAATGCTTTTGGTTTATGAACCAGGAAGGCCCCTCAGATCCTCCGGCTCTTCCCTTTTAGTTGTTCCGCAAAGCAGAACAAAAACTTTTGGTGATGCTGCTTTCAGCCATTACGCTCCCAGCTGCTGGAACAAACTTCCAGAGGAACTGAGAGGAGCTGAAAACATTGATATTTTTAAACGTAAACTAAAAACCCATCTATTTAGTCTGGCTTTTATGTAGTGTTTTATCATTTTAAAATGTTATGGTTTTATTGTTTGTACTTATTTTATTTATCATCATCTATATGGTGTTTGTTTTACTCCTTTGTTTTTACTATTTGGGAATTTTATTGTTTAATACCATCTGCTTACTTTGTGTAGTTTCACGGTTTTTATTTATTTATTTATTTTTATTGTTATTTCCTTGTTTTTTATTATTTGAGGAACTTTTGTGTTGTCTGTTTTGGTGTGCATTGGTCTCTAGGTCCATTTTTAACATTCGGCATTTTGTCAATTGTCTGTACAGCACTTTGAATTGCATTTAGCTTGTTTGAAAGGTGCTATATAAATAAAGTTTGATTGATTGATTGATTGATTGGATGGAAGATGCTCCTTGAAGACAGTGGTGGCCTTTTTTATGCTTGTTAACCCTAAACAACAAGAGGATGTATCTGGACACTGACTGGCTGAAGTTTCATCTGATTCAGGGTTTAAATCTGACCTCAGAGCTGTCATAGGTCGTCCCTTCTCTCTGTCTCTTTACTCTCTATTTTCATTGTAAACTGTCTGCTGCAGCAGAAAACTGTTAAAACCTATGATAACAGTGTCATAGGGCCTTCTTAATATCAGATTTTCACTACACGATTATTGTGGTTTATAGATATCATCGCGATATCTATAGAAATTTGATAAAAACATAATAATGATTCAGTCAAATTCATCGTTAGCTTTGTTAATTGTGCGTTTTGTCTCTTTTTTGGCAAATTAATTGCACTCAAAATACGAGTTTAGGGTGGTGGAGAGAGAGTCTGTTACCAAAACTGTACAAAAGTGTACAAAAAGAACAATTAGCCTACACTAATGGATAGTGAAAAGGCAACCAGATGAACTGAAAAAATCCTCAAGGTCAACTGAAACAAAATCACTTGCAGGGAGCAGGGGACAGAGACTTACACTATTATATTATCATAAGTATAAGATTGTTTTGCCAATTGCTGTTTCCAAGGTTAAGAATGAACTTTGAGTCTGAAACTACTTGTATTTCCATTTTATGCTACTTTATACTTCAAATCCACTACATTTCAGAGGCAAATATTGTGCTTTTTACTCCACCTCATGCATTTGACAACTTTGCAGATTTAGATTATTAATACAAAATATAAATTAATTAATAAATGATGACGTATTATTTTAGGTTAAACTACCCAGCCAGCAGTATACAGTATAAAGTAGTTAAAATTAACCCCACTTTTACCAGCTGCAACATTAAAGAGATGAACACATTAAACACATTAATGCATCAATAATTATAATACAGTACAATATTATTCCAAAATGGGTCATTATAACAAGTACTTTTAGTACTTTCAATATACTTTGATGTTGATACTTTTACTTTATAGAGTAACATTTTGAATGCAGGACTTTTACTTGTGACAGAGTATTTTTTACACTGCAATACTGCTACTTTTACTTAAATAAAAGCTCTAAATACTTCTTCCACCACTGTCTCAATTACTGGTAATCTGGTTTATTGTCAACCCATCAATCAGAAAGTTTTATTTATTTATTTATTCATATATTTTAATTATTTTGAAGTCCTCACTTTGTCTCTAAGTAAATGACCTTTTGTCCCTGGTCATCACCCTGTATCCCCCAGTCTTTCTTACCTGTCTACACTTATGACTTTCAAATAAAGTCCAAACCACATCAGTAATGTGCTGTGGAGGAGCCGTAATACTCTCACAATGTCCTGGCTTGACTCACAGGGCTGCTGACCTCTCAGATTCACCGTTAAACGCTCCCTCCTCCTCAGAGCTGTTGACACACAGTTACAACCAACTGTGACTGTTGTTCAGTGTGTTGCTCATGACGCATGCTGTTTCTTCTCCGGCCTTTAGAGCAGAATCTCTCCTCTGCAAATAAATAGCTTTGTGACTTTTGTTGAGTTACAAATGTCTGTTTGGTAACATATAGGTTTTCATCAGGATGGAGGGGCATTTGAAGAAGTAGCCTAGTTCTGCCCAAATAATGGAAAATTATTCAACAAAAATACAAAATACATACAATAAAATCATGATGGTTGTAGGCTAGATGACTTTAGTGATGTTGTAATTTAAGGAGATGCATTAGATCCTATTTTTTTTGTTTCTATCACACAGTTGTGGTGTGAGAAAAGTAGGATAATCTGTCTGTGCTTGCTCACCAGTTAGGCCAATTCAGTCTTTACTAGCCACTAGCTAGGAGGCTAATTTAGCAATCATAGGAGGCTAATTTAACAATTATAGCCATTAGCCTGGAGACAAATTTATGGGGTCGTGTGTACCGTGTTTATGAGTTGGGCCCATATGAACGCCCCCTCATGTCGTATTCACGACCTCGGAAGTGGTAAGTTTCTGAAATTTCCGAGTTCTTGACTCGTGTACACGACTTCCCATTTCGTAAACACGTGTTCACGATTTCCATTTCAAGGCACCATTAAACCTATCTTCCCAAACAGGATGCAGAAACACCTCAATAAACCTAAAGCATTAAAGATCTCCACAAAAGTTTATAATTCATTATATTGTTTGTCCTTGATTTGTGCCCTGACAGTGTGGGGTTATGGGTTTCTGGCGGTCACTGTGATCAACCTGGCGTCTCTGCTTGGCCTCTTCCTGATCCCCTTCACCAAGAAGCCTTATTTCCCCAAAGTGCTGACCTATTTCATCGGCCTCGCCATCGGGACGCTCTTCTCCAACGCTGTGCTTCAGCTTATACCAGAGGTTTGTAAGAGGTGGAGCAGCTAAAATGGTTTCATATTTTGAAGATGTTTTAGTGCTTTATAAAGGGAGGTATTTTATACTAACAACTTCCTGTTAATCCACAGGCTCTAGGTTTTGATCCCAAAATCGATAACTATGTGTCGAATGCAGTTGGAATATTTGGAGGGTTTTATATCCTGTTCTTCATGGAGAAGATACTGAAGATGGCTCTCGGGGTAGGGCATGAGGTAAGATAACAGTGCAGTCAGTGAGTTTATTAGCTGCAAAGCACTTTTCTTTTATTGCGGAGTGATATCCTTCATTGCAGTTGTACAACTGCCAGTGGATTGCCCTGATTTATTAGCTAATTTGGCTGCTAATTAATGACTACCATGAGGGCAATTACATTTTATGGGAGTCATGTACATTATTTATGACATTTAATCATTTTGGGTTAAGGACACAAGGGTCACAAATTGTGGCCTTCAGTAAATATAAGATTTATATTATGGCAGAGATCTTAATATTGACTTTAAACTAACACAGGTATTAAAGTCAGGAAACGGGGCAGAAAACAGAAAGACAATTTGGTGAAATTTGAAAAAGTCAATGATAGTCAAAATAGTAGAATAAAGGGTAACACTTAATTGTATAGGTCTGCAATTGTCCTGGTGATTAGATGATAATTAGCAAGTATTTGAAATTTCTTTGGAATTACTGCCAAATTACCCCAATATTTACCTCAAAATTGATCAAAAATTACTTTATTATAAACATTTTTTGATAATTATATGGTGAAATAACATATAATGGTTAAAATAGGGCCCTTAGGCTTGAGAAGCGGCTGTGCGCTGCTCTTCATCGGAGGTGGAAAACCAAAACTAATAGAAGACACTTATGATCAGGCACAAATTTCACCATTGTGTGACTTATTGTCCACACAAATGTTACCTGGTAGCTAATGTAATGATTCAGGGAGTTTTTTAAGAAATTTCAAAGAAGTTATTTGATAATTGTTATCTATTTACCAGCAGACATGGAAATAAAGCATATCAATTAACTTTGTATTCTTTTCCTGTAAATGCATTAAATAAATTACCAGCTATTTATTACTGCTTATTGGGAAATAGCGGAATATAATCATTAAATACTGTTTATAATAGATATGAAATAATAATAATAAAAGTCAAGTCCCAAGTCAAGACAGCCAAACAAAGTAATTTTGATAATTTGTATGTAAATATTGGGGTAATTTGGCAGTAATTCGAAAGAAATTTCAAATAGGTTACTTGCTAATTACCATACAGTGTGAAAGAAATGTTGAAACCACCTACCAATTCATTAAACCTACATAGTGTTTCTTTCTGTTCAACAGCTGACGCCATGTTCTGACTTACTTTGTCTCTCTTGTCCTCAGCATGGCCACAGCCACTTCACTCCTGCAGAGCCGTCTCAAGAAACCTCCCTCCAAAACGGAGACTTAGGGGAGAAAAAGGACTCCATCGTTTTGACCAGCATCAACACCATCGCCACAGACAGGAGCAGCCCGAACCCAGAGCCTGAGGTACGGGTGTCCACTTTCATAGCAAGGCCTGTCATGATAACTACTTCTGTTGGACGATATATTGTCCCAGAAATAATTGTGATATTATTGTAATTTCAAACCATTTTATGCCACTGATATAATGATATAATATAATAGCATAATAATGCAAGTACACCCTTTAAAAAAAAAAACACGCATGTAAACACAACGGACAATATCGAGGTCAGCAATAATGATAGAGGTCATGTCCATATATCGTACGATAAGTCGATAACGTAAAAATTATGATACAGTAAGTTGATAACGGGAAAATGATCAAGGTCATGTCCATATATCGTACAATAAGTTGATAACGTAAAAATGATCAAGGTCATGTCCATATATCGTCTGATAAGTCAATAACGTAAAAGTATGATAAGTCGATAACAGGAAAATGATCTATGTCATGTCCATATATCGTACGATAAGTCAATAACGTAAAAGTACGATAAGTTGATAGCGTTAAAATTATCAAGGTCATGTCCATATATCGTACGATAAGTTGATAACGTAAAAATGATCAAGGTCATTTCCATATATCGTACGATATGTCAATAATGTAAAAGTACGATAAGTTGATAACATAAAAATTATCGAGGTCATGCCTATATCGTACGATAAGTGGATAACGTAAAAATGATCGAGGCCCTGTGCACATATCGTACGATAAGTTGGTAACGTAAAAATGATCAAGGTCATGTCCATATATCGTATGATAAGTCAACAACGTAAAAGTACGATAAGTTGATAGCGTAAAAATGATCAAGGTCATGTCCATATATCGTACCATAAGTCAATAACGTAAAATGATCGAGGTCATGTCCATTTATCATACGATAAGTCGATGTAGTAATTATTGTTACAGGCCTATTCATAGCTGAATTAAACACTACAGATGGGGCAATTCTATTTTTATTTTCCACCTCTTGGGACTGATAAACTCTGTCACATTAACCCACACAGCAATCAACCTTGTACTCAATCATCTTTATCTAATGAGTAGCTAAGTCTTAATGATAAGCTTGTAAAAACAGTGAGTCTTCCCTGAAATGTTATCTTAAATAATTGTGCACATGATGAGGAATGCATCATGGACTATAAATACATGACTGCATTTAAAACATCTTGTCAGTCGTATGGGAGCGAGTTATATGCAAAGATTGACACTGTAGCAACGTGAACAGTACTTCAGAATATGTCCATGTTCTTATTATCTGTTATGATTATCTGCAAGCTCAGATGTTTAGTTTTTACTTAAGAGTAATTTATTGATCTGTTATCAGTGACACGGGGCGAGTTAGAGCTGCTGTTAATATTTAACAGTGAAATCTCGTGTGTCATATGGAGAAGTCTGGCTTTGAAGGGATCAAAACACTAAACAAACAGTCATGCCGGTGTCACAGAAGGACGAAGGGCTCAGATCCTTCTCCTCCTGGTAAATGCTGGAATTGTCTGACTTGAGCACAAAGACTCCTTGTTTGGCCTTGGCTAATAAAAAGGGCGTTTTGTCGCTGCAGAGTATCTTCAACCAAGACCCAAAGGCTCTGTTTATGTCCGCCTGTTCTCCGGTTTCCCATTAAAAACACTTGTGCCATTATATCAGTAATGGCAGAGTTTCGTTGCAAATGCTTCACATTCATTTAGGGAAGATATTTCCTGTTTGACTCATCAGTATCTGTTACATGCTCAGGATCCAAATTGGACACACTTTGTTGATTAAAACCTTTAGTAAGTAAGATGTCTTTATTTTTAGCAATGCTAAAGACTATCACTCAGTCTGTCACCACTTTTGGTAAAACTATTGGAGGGATTGCTCTGAAAGTTTGTACAGACATTCATGATCTCCAGAGGATGAATCCCTCTGAACTACTGTACCTCTAGCACTACCATGAGGTTTTCTGTGAAATGGATGGATCACCACTAAATTTAGTCCAGACATTCATGTCCCTCTCAGGATGAATTGTAATAACTTTGGTTATCCTTTAACCCAGTGATTTTCAAAGGGGGGTCTGGGGACCCCCAGGGGTCCTTGAGGGGGTTCCAGGGGGTCCCCAGCAAAAAGGGGAATCATTTATTTTCACTATAATAACATCCATAAGTAACACAGTGACAGAATGTATGACTATTTTTCATGGGTTTAATACACTTTCTGTAATAAAACATCTAAAACCAATAGGGCTGTCCTCGACCAAAGAAATTCTTAGTCTTAGTAATTGAGTAGTTGATTTAATCGACAGATCTGTAAAACTGAGTTTCTCCAGAAAGAATCACACAAAGCATCACTTTAAATCTTGTGTTTACCAGAGATGTGCTCATTGATTTCTTGGAAATAAGTCATTCAGCATGAAAAAGCATAAAAAAGGGCTTTTTCGACAGATCTGTAAAATGAGTTTCTCCAGAAAGAATCACACAAAGCACCACATGAATGGCCCGTTGAGTAAGAAAAACAAAATCTAAGGGATTTGTGTCATGATTGTTTATGTTATATCGGCTGATAAATTCCAAAATATCGATATTGGCTTCAAAAATCCAGTATTGGTCGGGTTATAATCCTTAGCCTTACCTTATGTTTGTAGGCAAAATAAGATGGTGGACATGGTAAACATTATACCTGCTAAACATCAGTATGTTAGCATTGTCATTGTGAGCATGATAACGCGCTGTTGTTAGCATTTAGCTATCAGCTTAAAGGATCAGTTTGTAACATTTTGCAGGATTTATTAGCAGAAATGGAATATAATATTCATAACTATGTTTTCATTAGTGTACAATCACCTGAAACTAAGAAATGTTTCTACAGGAGCCCAGAACAGACGAACCAAAAACTGGCTCTAGAGAAAGTCTTTCACGATTTTACGTTACCCGAAGGCCACCGTAGTTCTCCGACACGCTTGTGAAACTGTGGTAACGTGAGCCCCTTAGTGCAAAACTGTGGTGCCACCAGCCGCCGTCTGACTTCCCCGTCTGACTTCCGTTGCTCATAAAGTAGTGTTATTATGGTAAGGATGGCCTCTGAGCGAGGAGTGAGGGGAGGGGTACTCAGTTGGTTGGAATCTGCAACCACACCACTTGATGCTGCCAAATCCTACACACTGCACCTTTAAGTTCAGTCTCTATACAAAATGTAAATCTATTTTTGATTACAGCTGTGCAAGTTTAAAAAAAGAAAAACTGTCCAAATTAAACATGTAGGGTATCAAAGCAATCAAATCCAGTCAATTCATTTAAAATCTAGATCTTTAGTTTGTAATATTGATGATAAAATGCCTTAAAAAGGTATTGATCAGATGCCAAAAGCAAAATGTTCAACTTTGTCCTTCATTTTCTGGATAATTTGAACTTTGGGTTTTAAAGATATCATTGTGTGTTATCTTCGTGGCTCACTGAATCCACATATGTCATTGTTTACATACCACTCTTCTTTGGTGTAATCAAACAGTAGCAGTAGTCGTGTGCCTTTAACCATCTCATCACTCCTCCAGGAAGTCCAGGCGTCTGACTTGATGTGCCACTGGCTGCGTGGACAGCGCATCTCCAACATCAGGACAGTGGCGTGGATGATAACTCTGAGCGACGCACTGCACAACTTCATTGATGGTCTGGCTATCGGCGCCTCGTTCACTGTGTCGGTACTGACGGGGTTCAGTACGTCCACCGCCATCGTGTGTGAGGAGTTTCCCCACGAGCTGGGTGAGTGAATCTCTTAACCTTACTGAACCCATGTGAGGGTCATTACAGGGTCATTACAAACCTGTGCTGTGTAGTCAAACATTGCTCAAACCCACAGAACTTTATTTTAAATTCTGGTTCCCAAAGATGCCAAATATTTCACACTGAATTTTGGGGAAATGTGTCTAAAATGACACAAGACATCTAGAATATCTACATTTGATGGCATGGTGCAGCCTTATGAACAGTCTGAGGATTGAATATTTAAATCAGTGTAAACATCACATAGCTTCAATGAAGAGCACATTTGATATGCAATTTTGTGAGACAGGGTGGAATAAAATAAAATGGATCACAATTAATACAATAGCCAGTTAAATGGAAATTAAACAGGGAAACTGGATTTTGAGGCAAGGCTATGGAGGACGGAACCTAAAAAAAAAAAAAAAAATGACTTACATAAATAAATAAATGAATAAATATGCCATTAAATGAACCAAAAATAATATTAAAAAATAAATGTAGGCATTAATTAATGAATAAAATGTGATGTAAATTGATATTGCTGTTTTAATTTGCTCCTTTATTTATTTACCTTTGTATAACTTCCTCAATCTATCTACACTCCTATTTAATTTTCCCTTTTATTTATTTATTCCATTTATTTGTATTGAGTATTATTTTTGCATTTATTTTCTATATTATTTTCTATTTATTTTATTTTATTTATTTATTTTAAATTGATTTATTCATTATTAAATTGTATGTAGATAAAAATAAGATAAAAAATAAGATGAAAGGGATTAAAAGCAGGTTCTATCTTTTCACTCAAACTAAAAGGGCCGTTAGGAATCTATGATCTATATCGACCTCTACTGACATACTACAGAAATGCACCCAAACTTTTACTGTATCTTAATTGTTCAGATGTTTTTATTCTTCTGGTCACTTAAATACAATGCTAAAAAGAACATGCTTTGTACTTATCTTTATAGCATACCAAGTGACAAAAAGTTTCTAGATTTTTTTGGCATTTTTCAGCTTTATTGAACAGCTGATAGTATAGAGTAAACAGGAAATGAGGTGAGATGGAGATAGGGGAACAAACTCGGGACATTATTCAGATTCAGATTCAGATTCAGATTCAGACAACTTTATTGATCCCAAGAAGGGCAATTCATTTCCAGCTTACCCCATCACAAACACACAGACAACTTCCAAAATGTTGTGTCAAGCACAGATCAGTGAAACTGACAAACAAACAGAGGTCAATGAAGAACAGCAGATAAGTTAATAAAATATTATAAATAGCAATAAAAAAAGAGAAAACGAATTGATAATAGACATTGTTACATGAATTATCATGTGAGGGAACTGTCATTAAAAATCTCACTGGAAATGAATACCGTCTGAGTTAAATAACCTGATGGCAGAAGGAATAAAAGATTGGAGTAACGGTTAGTTCTCCTCAGAGATGCCTGATAACGGCGGCCTGAAGGCATCAATGAGAACTCATGAGACAGAACACAAGTTGGCTGATAATATTCTTTGCCTTCTTTACCACCTGATTCTCCCAGAGGGAACACAAGTCTCTTTGTTTGACTCCAGTAATCTTGGAGTAAACCTTAACAATGCTATACAGGATGTTTTTGTCCTTAATGGTTAAGCCATTGAACCAACAAAAAGAAAAGGTTAAATGACTACTGATATAAAAGAACAATAAAAGTTACTTAAGATCCGCTCACTGACATTAAAAGAGTTCAGCTTCCTCAACAAATAGATTCTCTGTTGACCTCGTTTGACGATAGACTCTCGTGTATCGTGTATGACACTAACTTTGTGTTCAGTATTGCGTCTGAAGTCCACGATCATTTCCTTTGTTTTGGGAACATTGAGGTCAAGATAATTATCATCGCACCATTTAACAAACTCAGGTAATGCAGGACCATGATCAGCCTTGCAGTAACGATTATGGTTTTATGGTATGTGTCTTATACACTCATTTCTCAGCTTACTAGTAGCAGCTATTATTTAGTAAAAAGGAAAAGGCAGGTGATGGAGGTGTTGAGAGCTTCTTTGAACTCCTGTGGGTAATTCATTTTTGTGCCAAAGCTGAATAAAGGTTTGTAAAGTCTTATCAAACACCTCATGATTATTCTTTGGTTTGGGGTTCTCACCAATTAAAAGCTGAAGTTAACAGAATATTTCAGTTACGCCACATTAAACTTTTTAAAAACCTTGGCTTTGACAGAAATAAAATCAGTATGTTTGTTTCAAGTGAACTCTTTTAATCACACAGTTCTACAACACACTATTCCACAGCGCTAAATGACTCACATTGCTTTTAATATAATATTCAAACTGCCTGATTAACTTGTGAATTTTAACCCTTGTTGTATCGACCTCATGTTTTGTTTCCGTCTGCAGGTGACTTTGTGATCCTGCTGAACGCTGGTATGAGCGTCCCACAAGCCATTTTCTTCAACCTGCTGTCGGCCGTGTCGTGTTACGTCGGTCTTGTGTTTGGCATCCTGGTCGGGAGCAACTTTGCCCCCAATGCAATCTTTGCCATCGCAGGAGGAATGTTCCTGTACATTGCACTGGCAGACATGGTTAGTCAGATTACACGACCTGAGGATACTCTACTCGTGCAGATTGCTGCTCATATTTGCATTTTTATATTTGCAAATCTGGTCTTCTTTTAGTGTAATTCTATGTATTTGTTATTTATTAGCAAAGTTAGTCCGTCTCTTAACACTTTCTGACCTCTCTACCCTCTCTGTGGCACTCAGCCCAAAGCACATTGATCCCTACTAAAGATATAAAACTTTAAAGCTGCGATAATCAATATTTTTATTATACCCCTGTTACACAGGGGGTATATAGCGCTCCGCGTGTCCGTCCTTCCGTCCGTCCTTCCGTCCGTCCTTCCGTCCTTCCATCCGTTTGTTTGTCACACTCTCATTACCGGAGTAGAACTCGTAAACTATTTAACTTTGGTATGATGATTGACAGTGTGGTCTAGCTGTGCCTTTTGGGGGTTAGAAGTCCAGGGTGCACAATTTTTTTTAAATTTTGGACAAAAACTGATTTTTTCGACTTCAATTTCGTTTTTCGGAGTAGAACTCGGAAACTACTTAACTTTGGAACTTCAAATTTGGTATGATGGTTGACAGTGTGGTCTAGTTGTGCCTTTTGGGGGATGGAAGTCCAGGGTGCCTAACATTTTTTTGAAATTTTGAGGAAGGTGAGCTTATAACAAGCTACATTGTGCTAGATAGACTAATTCCATTAGTTCCTAAAGGGCAAAACCTTTGCCCCACTTTAGTAGGGGTCAAGCCGTGAGCGGGGGTATGTGAGTCATGCTCATTTTTGCCTTGTTTTTAAACCAGTTTCGTCAACATCAGCAGTCAGTCAATGAGAACTTGTGGCCTTTTCTTCAGTTTCATTGCATGGAAACAAAATAATAATTGCAGCCACACACCAGTTCACACTTCCTGTTTTGCATTGTTACTTCCTAATATGTGGACTGTTGAACAATAAGGCTGTCGTATTTTTGATATCTGATTGTCCTTCTTCATCTCAGTTTCCAGAGATGGAAAAAATATTACAGGAACAGGAGCGGACTTCCACCAAGATCATCTTCTTCCTGATCCAGAACGCAGGGCTGCTCACCGGCTTCACCATCATACTGCTGATCACCGTGTTTGCAGGGGACATCAAACTGGGCTAGAAGGGAGAGAGACAATGGAACAAAATCTATATATAAAACTAAAATAAATAAAGATGAGCTGCTTCTGTTTCTGCTCACTCAGCTGGGCAGGAAAGTGAATGTAAATCGAATTTTTTGTACAAACAAAACCAAAATGTTTAAAGGAACAATTATGCTTTTATATCTTTTGACTATCAAGTTAGTGGAACTCCATAAAAAGGGAAAATCTTTACAATCATTTGATGTATGAACTCAAGTCAAATTGTTTTTTTGAGGAGACAATAAATTATTTTTTCAGTTTTCATATAGTGTGAAATATCTCACATTTATTGTACCTCACTGGTGCTGTAGTGTAAACTAACACAAGCTGTTGTGACAACATTGTTTTGCCTTTTATGGCAGCAGTGTTTGCCCTCCGAGTTTTGTGACCTCTATGACCTTCACTGATTATTTTTTTGAGTTTTCCTTTTGGATTTTTGTCTTTTTGAAAATGGTTTGTATTTTGTTGTCTGTCAAATTTTGTTAAGATGTTAATGAAACCTGTTGGACGCTCATCGATTGCTCCCGTATAACAAAAATCACCACCACGGCTTTGAATGAGTTTTATTAGCTTAAAGGTACTTCAAGTATTTGAACCTGATTGCTCTAGATCAGACGTCGCCATATATATTTTTTTTCCCCTTAGGATTTTATTACAATGTCAGCTTCTGTCAGTGGCTGTATGATTAGTACAATAACCAACATAGGACGACACAAATACCAAAGACAAATTAAAGAAATATCTCAACAATGGACCAATTTTCAGTAATGTTCTTGAAACTTTGACCTGTGTTTATTTGGTTTACTTTATTTTTTAAGCTTAATTTTGTGATTACAGCTACAAAATGTTACTTTACAAAAACAACTGGTAAATTTCAGAAGTTTTAAAAAAATATTGTGTGGATTTAAGATTTTTATGCAATTACTTTTTTTTTAATTTAATTTTATTGTTACATGTAAAGGTGAAAACAAATGGTAAAAACACATTTCTGCTACACAAAATTATATTTATTTATACTTTCCTGGAATTATTGGATAATATACCTGTGTCCGGTCTCTAATAAAAACAGAAAATCGGGGGAAAAAAACCTGTTCACAACCTGTATTCAACTGGTGATGAGCGGATGCAAGTAGACAAGTAGTAGTAGTTTATTTTAAGGGGTCATGAGCCAAAAAGGTGGTAAACACTGCTGTAGAGAATCATTAGACATCTGTTAAAATAAGCCTGGGTTTCCTTTGTCAATCAAATTAAATACTGTCTTATTTCTTTATACCAACAACAAAATATTAATTGTACATCTAATAATACATAACCAGTATTAGTAATAATTTAAAGTTACATCACAATAAGGTCAACGTGAAGGGATGTTTTATATTTGACTTATTTCCCTTTTATAAAATCTAAATTATACAGGCAGTTGGTCTGCAAGGGGCAGCCAATCCCTAGTAAACAGGAAGTGGTGCAAGCTGCGTTCAAATGACACCGTACAGCTCGTAATATTCTATATCCATAGTAAAATGATGAATTGTCCGGTGGGGAAAAACACTTCAGCCTCGATGTCATTCCGCGTGAAATATATTAATGGTATATGGAAGTTTTGCTAATCCTATGGCAAAATGGATGGAGTTTTACTAAACGAGAATCCAATATTGGAATGACGGGACTTTGACTTTACCTATTCTACCGATGTTTCGTGAATGCAGCATATCCGAGGTGAGGAAGTAGGAAAACAATAAAATGAGACGTTATTGACTTCTGGAAACTTTTCTGCGGTCAGCACATCCAGAATCCTGCTGTCAAAAACGCATTAGCGTTAAATTAAAACACGGTAAGTCATGTTTATTTACCTTGTTTATTCTTCCAGAGCAAATTTAAATCAAATCCATGGCAGCTTTGTGAAGCTAGCTCTGATGCTAACGTTAGCTCCTGTTAGCTAATCAGTGGAATTAAAGTCTTTGAACGGGACGTTACTACAAGAGTTAGTTTATGCTTTGAATATACATTTTGTTTAATGTTGAATGACTACGTGATAAAGTTGGTTAATGGCAAGCAAAGTTAGCATAACTATGGTAACCTGGCTTTTCTAAAAAACATTATAACGAACTCCCACGTGACGTTTGAGGGTCATTGACATTGCTCACATTGTTTATCATCTCATTTACTCAATGATTATTGTTTCTTTTGATTGATTATTGAGTTTATGAAATGGGGAAAAAAGCACAGACTTCATACTCCATAAAAGCCATGCATTCATAAAGTCATATAACGTGTTTTCCAGTTACCTCAAGCTAATCTTTGACATCTCATCTTCACAACTGCTTGTCACTTATTTGCTATCATATAATAGATAGATAGATAGATAGTAACTTTATTGATCCCGAGGGAAATTCAAGTTTCCAGCATCACAGTTTCATAGTGCAAACATATTAGTAAAAACGTCCCAGGTGAGTAGTACACATGTTAGTAAAACGACACAAGTAGTAACAAGACACATGTAAGTAATACAGAGTATAAAACAAAAAATGCAATGTGCAGAAGAACTGTTAAAAATGAATATAGTGCAGGGTAAACAACTGAGATACAGGACTATTTCAAAAAGTGAATGTAGTGCAGAAAGTGATATAGTGCTGGGTGATTAAATATAGGAGATATAGATATTAAGAAATGTCCGATATGGAATCTAATGCAGGATAAGAACTGAGGTAGAGAAGTTTTTTTTTTTTGTAGTGTGCGGAATTAAAGTGGCTCAGTCTATTAAAGTGCACTGTGTGCATTAACTGTCCTGCAGACCCTCCTCCTTTGTCCCCCTCCTCCCCACAGAGGTGTTGTACAGTTTGATGGCTCGGGGGACAAAGGATTTCCTGAGTCTGTCTTTGGAGCACCTATGTATGTCTGCGATGACTTTAAATCAGCTTGTATATTGCACCACACAGTTTATCAGTATGGCTGTAATAGCATTGCTTCCCAGTTTATGAGCTAATTATATGTTTAGCATGTATAATATGTATATATCTTTAAATACTGCACACTATTTTCCTATGAAATGTGCAGAAGTGAAAGTAGTCAATAAAGTTTTACAAATTGAATTATGAAAATGCCAGTACTTCTCAGCTGTACTTCTGTACAGTATATATATATATATATGGTACTGTGTACTTACTACCTCTGATACATACATTACAAGTTACAAGAGCCCAAAGTGATATGAATATGATTTATGAAGTAGTTGAACCTGCAACCTTAAAATCCATATTGCTCAATTTATCATAACTTAAATGAAGAATATGCCAGCAAATGGTAAATGTTTTTGCTTGAAAAGCCACTATAATGATTTTATACATCATGCACTACAGTAGGGCTGTCCCGAAATACCATTTTTTGGGCATCGAAGCTTCGCAGCAGGCTGACATGTTCTTCTGTCTGTCTGTCTGTCTGTCTGTCTGTCTGTCTGTCTGTCTGTCTCCATCTCCCCTGTTTCAGTACCCGGGGCAATGCAGCTGCCGCACTACTGCAACACATGCACCTCAACACACAACAAACAGTTATATCCGTCTGAGAATAACTAATAATAATTAATGTTGAATATGAATAATGTTGTGTATTTTGGGATTTATACATTATTATTACATACTTGGCAAAGGTCGAAGCTTCGAAGCACTCGGGTCAGCCCTACACTACACTATCAGAGATATGGGAACAGGCTTCAGCACACTGTGATGCTGAAAGGACACAAAACAAAAGGTCAAAAGAATATATATATGATAGCAAACTGATTTCATTTGTAGTATTTTGTCACCAGGGTCCGAAATTAACACCCACCAAGGGCCAAATGCGGGTCTGTTTGGCGAGTAAATCTCGTAAGGCTATCCGCCACACTGGCGGGTAAACGTTTGTACCAAAATAGCCATAAAGATAAATTCTTGGTTACACTGGGGTTTGACATACACTCTAGGGATGTTACGAGAACCAATACTTCGGTACCAAGTCGATGCCATAATTTTGAAAACATGACGGTACTTGTTTTTCTACTGTCAGGGCTCGAGACTAACGGCGTCCCGTTGTCCAGGGGACGATAGAATATGTGTTTGGGACGCAATAAACTCACTATCAACAAGATTTCTTAAAAGCAATCATTGTGATCTGGATGGGAATGAACCCTGTGTGTGCGTAATGTGTCACGAGAAGCCTGTCAGTCCAACGAGAGTACGTTACAGTGGGAACATCCAAGATATTGCTTCAAATTTTGCTCTGACCTCTTCTCTAAGTTTGTATTCAACATAATACTTCATTATCTCAATGAAATGTACTGAAGCAAATGTATATGTGACACAAAAAGGCCATTTATTATTTTGGCCGGTAAAAAATATGCTTGGCCGATGGATTTTTTCATCTACCAGTCCCCTTGGCCAGTGAGTCAAAAAGTAAATTTTGGACACTGTTTTTCACGTCTCACATTTTGACCTTCTGTTGTTTTAAAAAGCAGGGCTGAGCCATGGCCGGTATTCAGATCCGGAAGTATCAGGATGACGACGCTGAGGCAGCGAAGGAGATCTTCACCATGGGGATGAGCGAGCACGTGCCTTCGTCCTTCATGCACCTCCTGAAACAGCCGCCGACCCAAATGGTGCTCATGTGCGTGTTCTGCGCTCTCATGACCAGCTCCAAGTCCTTCCTGCTACCCATCCTGGCCGTCACCCTCCTCCTGGCCGGGGCCCGGCAGTTTGTCGTCTACATGTTCAACAGATACATCGACACCTCCCTCAGGAACGACCTCGCCGTCATCAGTGAGACCTACCTGAAGCAGAAGGACTCGTGTTTTTGGGTGGCTGAGATCGATGGCCAGGTGGTCGGCACGGTGGCTTGCCTTCCTAATGAGAAAACGCCTGGGTGCTTGGAGTTGAAACGCATGTCTGTACGCCGCAGTCACCGCGGTATGGGCATCGCTAAGGATCTGTGTCGGACAGTAGCTGATTTTACTCGTGAAAGAGGTTATGCAGCAGTCGTCCTGTACACCTCTGTGGTGCAGACAGACGCTCAGAGGCTGTATGAGCACATGGGCTACGAGAGGATCAGAGAGTTTGTTGTTCCTGAGCTTGTTGCCAAAATCACAAACTTCACTCTGTTTGAGTACAGACTTGATTTACAGAGAGATGGGAAAAGTGACTGAGTCTTAAAGTGAGACACACAATGACTGTGTAAAATTTCAGGTCAACAGTACCGTCCATTCATCCAGTTTCTATGCTTATGTTTTCCCAGCATGCATTGCCCTTAAGGTAACCAAACACACAGGACAGGTCACTATCCACTATTGTTTACTCAACACACTTGCAGTAAAAGGTTAGGCACATTTTCTCTTGTTACAAACACACCGAACAGAGTGATAATTTATTATTATTAGTTGATAGAAATATCTGCTTTGTCCATGGTCATGCTGTTGAAGGGTTTGTGTTAAGTTAGCTTCTTGAAAGTCATTTGATTATATCATTTTGTAAAGGATTTCCTTTCTACATGACACTTAGAATAAACTGATAGATCTGAACATGCTTCTACAATTTTGTAGCATTTGTTTTTTATTTTGTAGTGTCATTAGGGATGCACTGATCCGATACACCGGATTAGTATCGGCCCTGATACTTTACAAAAATACGTCATCCCTGCAGAACTCTATATCGTACTTCACATTCTTTTCATGTCAGCCAAAACACATGACCTGAGGGGGCACGGCCTCTGCTGCTCTCAACTATGAGTTTCTGCAGTAGTTACACATCATGTACTCAAGGTATTTAACAGTATTTCCCATTGACATATTTGATATGCATGTGTAATTTATACTTCACCTTTTCATCTAAAAATACCCATACTTTCAGTTCCCCTTTTTTCGCTAGTGAGCTTTGTTATATCTCCAGAGCAATCTCACCAATTTGTTCATACCAGGAATAGGAAAGGGCCTCGGGAACTATTTTCCAGTTGTTTACTCTGAAACAAACAGAGCCCTACAGCTTCACATTTTCATCTTTTTCTTCACCACATTTGTGTCTGCTGGAGGCCTAAACGAGACTCTGGCACCTGTTCAGCCAAACAGGAAGAACAAGACTTCTCTTCTTAATGAGAGCCAGAGGAAGTTTGTGGCCACGGGGCGAGGATCCTGCTGGGAACTGAACCAGATATTGATGGGTTCGGGCAATACTGAGGTTCTGCCCAGGGGTTTGATTTGCATACAGGACGCTACACTGTTCCAGACCGATGCTCAGTTTCTAATCTATGTTTCATATCAAATTTGTGATTTAAATTAGGATTCAAGGAATGTCAGGTTTTGGCTTCATTGTCTCTAAGGAGAAATTTGTCAGGTGATAAAGTGGAACACAGAACACAGAACACACTTAGACTTGAAAATAAAAAATAATAAAATACAGAAAACATAGTAGAAAAATGTGTAAAACAATTGCTAAATACCCACAGACAAACTCACATAAAACAAATGTGGATACACACATGCTATAGTTGAATTATATTTTCATTTCCACAGTTCGTTTGTTTTCATACTTATTCTTTATTATTTTTTTGGATGAATAGCTAAATGTGCACATTTTCTTTTCTTACCCCTTAATTTTTAATTTCTTTTTAACATAATATATCAAAAACTACATCAAACACTAGTCCTTGCCTTAACAACTACTAAAACTCCAAAGACAAACTTGCATAAAACAAATGTGGATAAACAAGTGCTGTAGTTGAATTATCTTTTCATTTCTACAGTTTTTCAGATGTTTCTGTGCTTATTATATTATTATTTTATAATATATTTTATATGTTTACCTTTCCATGATTTGTTTTTTGCGTGAATATCAAAACATGCACATTTCCCTTTTTCCCAGTTTCCCCTGCTGCTTTCCTCAATTCTGCTTTTCTTGCACTTAATTTTTCATTTCTTTTTTACATAATATATCTAAATGAATTAACCTACACTAGTAGTTGCCTTGCCTTTTAAAAATATGTTAAACAACTGGCAAAACCTCACAGACAAACTCACACAAAACAAATGTGGATGGATACACAGTGATCTAGTTAAATTATCTTTTCATTTCCACAGTTCATTTTGTTTTCATGCATGTTGTCCTTGTTTGTTTTTTTGGGGTGAATATCTAAATGTGCACATTTTCTTTTTTTTCTCCCAATTTTGCCTGCTGCCTCCCTCAATTCTGCTTTTCATTTATTTTCAACATATCAAAATTAATTTACCTACACTAGTATTTGAGAGAAATGGCTACTCTGGAAAAGAAAACAAGACATTTTTTTCAGAGGAATTGCCCTTAATGTACTAAATTCTCATCTAATAAAAACATATTATTCACATGACATAGTCTATCTGTGTTTAAACCTTGTCATCTGTTATCTATTTACCAGTAAATGCAGTAATAGTCAATACTTTACGTATGATACAGTGTTATAAATATCCCCTGGCTCCTGTATTTGTGTGAAGCGGGCCGGGTCAGGCAGCAGCTCGGACACCTCAGCACGGGTCCTTCCAGTCAGACCTCAATGGATGGATGCAGCCTGTCAGGGGGACGAAGCTGAGCTGTTAGCCGGATTTTAGGACACAAAACGGGTAAGATTTAACACTCGCATGTCATCTGGTCAATGGGGGATACACTCAAAACACATGTACACATATGTTTAGAGACAAATACGCTTGTGTCTTGTTAAATTTAGCTCGATAAGAGGTGTTTTTGTTAGGGAAAAGCTAACCGAAGCTAATGGCTAGTCTTGTTAGCAGGTGGGCAGCCCAGGGAGTGTCCCTCTGCCAGCTGACAGCACCAAACCTCAGCCAATTAAGGGATGATTTTAACACCCACAGCCCTTAGAATACATCATTTTGCAAAACGACTAATAATTGAGTAGAGATGATTACAAATATTTAATGAGCTTTGGCTGGTGGACATCCAGGGCTTAATTGGGATGAAAAGGCTTTATTCTCCTTTAAATTAATTAATCTTAAATCCAGATTGTATTTTTTCCTAATTTCCTAATAAAGAAAATACCATATCAAATCAAATCAATTTTATTTGTATAGCCCAAAAAAAAAAAAAAAAATCAAGCAAGGAAACACTTCTTGTATTCATCTTTCTGCAAATGTAAATTCAGAGTAGCTATGCTGTATACTGAAACTATCATAATCAAGCAATCTGTTAACCATAAATAACCTCTGGTTTATAATGTAAATGTATGCAAATGCAGATCACGTACCCTTCATAGCACTCAGTAAAGAAAACAGAACTTTAACCTCATTCTCAATTTAACACAAATCACCGTTAACTGCTATTCAATTTCATTTGGCTCCAACTTTTACATGATTCTAAGGCTTTTCAATGAAATGTCAATCTACAGTAATTGAGTAGTGTAGTAAGAGATACATAAAGTAATGAACAAAGACAGGAAAGTAAATATTTGCTTGTGATTGCAAAACTGGAATCTGTAGTTCTCCTGTGAGTCAGTAGATGGAAACCTGATATCAGGCTGCAGCCACACCCATGCTGTTTTTTCCCTACCAGACAAACAGGCAGAATATAGTATTATTTACATTTTTTTTTTAATTAGTAATTGCTGTTTATGTAAAATAAATTAGTGGAATATCATTAATTTGGTCAGTGAGGTAAACAGGATATCTAGAATATCAGTGGTCTATCGGCTTTGAACTCACTAGATGGCACCAAATTACAGATTTATCTAGCCATACACGTTTTTACTTATATTTTGTAGGGATTTTTTTTCTTTACTATGCAGTTAAAATTGAGCACTTTCATGCTAATTTGAAACACATTGGATAGTAGTATAGGAATGAACAGGCTCTACCCTTGTTTTCTATGGTTGACCTATTTTTTCTTGTCTTCATGGTATAGTGTTGAGATCAGCTGAATATCATTAGCATGCATGTGGTGGAGAGGAAGCCCACCATATAATTAGCAGAGCTGTTTTCATTGTCAAATCAATTAATTAGTCTTTGAGTAAAGTAAATATATATATAAAAAAATGTCCTGCCTGTCCTTGCTTGTTTGTCTGACAAACAATTCAATACCCAAATAAATTTAATTTACAATAATATACAACTATTAAAAGCAGCAAACCATCACATTTGAGTGAATGTTTAGTGACTGAAAGACACTTTCTTGACTATTAAAATAGTCGCAGAAGAATTTTTTGTTGATTGACTAACCAATTTATAATAGATTAAATCACTCTATAAACCTTGCAATGAAATAGGCCTATGTTATTATTGCTGGAACAATTAGTTGATTAATTGTTTATTTGATCGACAGAAAATTAATCAGCAACAATTTAGATAATCGGTGAAGTAATTTTTAAAGAAAAATGCCAAAAATTCTGTGATTTCAGCTGCTTAAATATCAATATTTGCTTTTTTTTTAGTGAAATGATCATGAACTTAATATCTTTGGGTGTTGGACTAATAGTCAGACAAAACAAGTAATTTGAAGATGTAAATTTGGGCCCTGGGAACTTGTGATGGGCTTTTTAAACTATTTATAGACCAAACAATTCATCCATCAATCAAGAAAATAATGTTAATAATGGTTAGTTGCAGCCCTATTGTATTTGGTAATTTAGGAGAAAAATACATATACAGTATATGCTGTAATTTAGAGGAAAAAAATGAATTTCTTACATTTGATGATCACAGACCAGTCATACTCGCACCTCTATTAAACATTACAATCATGAGGCATGAGGTCCGTTACTAAAGTATCCTCATAATAAATTAAACTAGTGCTGAAACCATTTGTCAGTGAGTCAAGCAACTAGAAAAGAATTGATTTAATATGTAGTTTAAATACAGTATATACATACATTTGTATAAAGCAAGCATATTTGCCCAATCCCATGTTGATAAGCGTATTAAATACTTGACAAATCTCCCTTTAAGGTACATTTTGAACAGATAAAAATGTGCAATTAATTAACATTTATCATTGTTTTTCATAAAATGAACAAATTACAACATCATTAAAAGAAAAAAATCTGATTAAACAAATTAATAGGGCTGCTCTCTCTTTCTCGACTAAGATTTCTTTTGTTTTGTTTTTTAATCTTGAATGAGTTATTTTCAAGAAACTTATGAGCACATCTCTGGTAAACACAAAATTTAAAGTGGTGCTTTTGTGTGATTATTTTTGGAGAAACTCACAGATCTGTCGATTAAATCAACTTATCAATTAGTCGACAAAATCATATGACTGTTAATTGACTAAGAATTTCTTTGCGCGAGGACAAAAATTAATTGTTATTTTCAGCCCTAAATTTAACTCTGTTTTGTGACGCACCTAAGAATTCCTTACCTTTGTGACTCCTGACACAGCAGTTTGCATTTCAGCCCATGATTCAACTATCTATGTAAATACGTAACATGCCAAACTTCAGTCATATTTCCCCTAAATAGTATTAATCATTGCCAGCTTCCAGGACGTAGACATGCTCATCTTTACCTTGTGTAGTGACGTGGATTTGTTCCTCCTGGACCTGCAGACCGGCGGAGGTGCAGTGTGGTCACCTCTGTTCCTGCAACCTTCCTGTGCAGCGGTCTGAAAAGGCTCGCAGCAGCGGACGACGTCTGGCTGAGCTGGTGACGCCTCTTTCTCTGCTATTGTCCTCATCTTCTGTACAGAGGCAGCTCTTTGATTTTTAGCTGTCTACTGCTTGTCTCATTATTATTTCATTGCTGAGAGATAAGGGCTCCCCCTCTCCTCTCTCCCCTCCACCTCCCACAAATTCCCAACACCTCCTCTTTTGGTGCTGCCTTCGTCATTTGCATAAACGGGTGCAAAGAGACTGCAGAGATTTATTTTGTGTCCCTAAACATCCTCAACTGTGTATAACCCTCCCACGTCTGAAATCTTAGGCGTATTTTGCATATTTAAGCTGTTTTCTAGACTTTGTATGTCATTTTGGAGTTTTATTTAGGCTCTGAAGCCACAAACATATTCTGCCTCAATCAGTACATCCCTGCTGTATGTCTAGTGATAATACTGAGCCTACAGGCAGTACATTTTGTTGTCCTGGTCCATGTTTGGTTGCTGAGGCTTTATGAGTGATGCATTATTCTTTTGGAAAAATATTTTCCCCTCCTGAAGGCTGGGTCTCTTTTGTTGTGATGCTGATATTCTTCCAACATCTCTCATCAGCCTCTAAGCTGAAAGCTTTTACACAGAAACCCTGCAGCATTTGCTTCCATTTAAAAAAAAAAAGATGACAACACAGAAATAGAGAGAACTGAGAGTTTAAAAAAGCCCCAGCCTTGCAGTTAGCTGATAAAAGCTGATAAAGGAGAGCTAATCCTCGCTCTGATGGGCCACAGCATCAGGCGGGGCCCTAATGCAATCCGCTGGCTGCTACAGTGTGCCGCATTACAGAGCATCACCTGGGCCTTTTGTGTTCAACCACAATGAAACGGCATCAGATTGAGTTGAACTGGTTCACCTCCCCCCTGGTTGAAAAATGCTTACTGCCTGTGTTTTTCCTCCTAGCGCTCCACTCGCTTTTAGCAGAAGAAAAAAAGTGTTTTTTGAAGAAATTTGACAGTAATCTGACGTAGACTGCAGTGCGAGGATACATCGGGGCTCTTTAGCAATATTTATTTGCTAAAAGGAGTGGTTTTTGTTGACTGACTGATCATTTATAACTGTAGTGATTATTATAGCATTTTGTACTTTAATGATTTGTCTTATCAGGATTTTAACCCCCTGAGATCGACTGACTTTACTGTCTTTCAGAGGCTGTAGCAGGTTGAGTTTTAGAGTTAACCATGTCATACTGGCTTGTCAGGAAGGAGGCTAAATAACACTCCAAAGTTAGGCTGAATTTTGGCGAGCTGGTTTCTTTAAACTGAATATCTTTGAGTTGTGGACAAAACAAGACATTTGTGGACGTCATCTTGGGAAACTCTGATCGACATTTTTCACCATTTTATAGACCAAACAACTAATTGATTGATCAAGAAAATAATCAACAGATTAATCGACGATGAAAATAATCGTTAGTTGCAGCCCTAGATCCCTCACCGGCTTCCCAACAGGTGTGAAACCTGAACCTGACCAACCAGAAAGTACCGCTGTGTTAGTGCTGGGCGATAATTTAAGTATTATTGTTTATTGTGCTGATAAATTGACCGATATTAGGTTATTGCAGATATATTGGTGTATATGGCGGCCAATAAGTAACAAGAAATTGCAGCAGAGAAATGTAAAAGATATGTTTTAGGTGGTCAATGGTGGAAGAAATACTCAGATCTTTTGCTTAAGTAAAAGTAGCAATACCACAGTATAAAAATACTCAAAAGTCCTGCATTCAGAATCTTATCTACACATGACTTAGCATCAAAATATAAAAGCGAGGAAAAACTGGCATGGTCATTTTCACAGGGGTCCGTTGACCTCTGACCTCAAGATATGTGAATGAAAATGGGTTCTATGGGTACCCACGAGTCTCTCCTTTACAGACATGCCCACTTTATGATAATCACATGCAGTTTTGGGCAAATTCGATATTTCGTTATGCATGGACATAATGCAAGGACATGCATGGGAATAATGACTTTCAAGTTTATTTTGAGAAGCCTTTAAGAGGTGTATTTGCAGGCTTTAGGACCCAGCTCCTCTGTCTGGGCCTAAACCACCCTCCCTCCTGCAGAAGCCAGCGCAGACACTAGCGCAGCGCAGTGCTGCCGCTCAGCTGATGCACTCACAGCAGACCGAGCCTTGGTGGATTTTCCCCTCTTCTTTGCTCTGCTGTTTTCCTCTGGTCCATTCATCGGAGGGGTGGATCATCCACCGTCTGCCCCTCAGAAACTTTCTGACGGAGCCGGAAAAGCTCCCACCGGCTTTCCTCTGGCAGCAGCAGAGAGGAGTGACGGGGAGTTTGGGGAGCTGTGAGGATCAGGAGAGGGATGGTGTGATTCTGTAAAGAGAAAGAGGCGCTCCGGCAGCATCACCGAACCCTCCCCTCCCACTCCTCTCCTAGACCCCCTTCTGTCTGGCTGACGCTCTCCCCAATAACCCTCCTTCAGTCGAGACAGGCGTCTGGGGGCGACCAGGAAACATGTCACAGACTAGGAGGAACACGTACACCCGGGTGAGTGTGTACAAGGTGTTTAATACATCCCAGTAAGGTGAATGAATGGGCCAGAATGTGTGTGTTTAAGTTAGTCCCATTCGGTGCGCCATTGTTTCTGTTACGTCTGTTCAATTTGTTTCACTCTGTCATCAGCTTCATGTCGATTTTCTACTTTGAATAGATGGGTTTCTAATCCATTTCAGCGCTGCATTCCTCTGTCTGAATTGTCGCCTCTTTGTTCGGCTCAGATGCCCCTCCGGGTTCAACGTCACCACTGTGATGTTACGGATCAGACCTCTGTGATGACTCGACTCTATAAAGTAGGAGATATGACAGGCAGGTAATAGGACCATGAGGCTTTTTGTTATCATTAGACACACAATCCATGAGCCCCACTGGACTTCCTGTTTGTCATCCGTCTCTGAGTCAGGCAGCTTTCCTGTCACTGGGAGGGATGACATCAGTGCCCATACACTCTTCTCTTTCCTTCAGATCACAGAAAACTTCTTACTTATCAAGACCTCAGATTGTATCCTTTGTAATTTAGCCTGCATAACAAGGTGACGATCTGTTAAAATCGCGTGCATGACAGCATTTTGGTAGCTTACTTTTTGGAGAAAACAAAGCAATACGGTCTTCAGGTTGGCAAGTTTCATCGGCGCCTTCATCAGAGCATCATGAGTGTTTTATCTTCTTTTAGCATTGTGGTCGGCGTGAGCTAGCGTGCGTTTTAAGAGTAGAGTGGCACTGAATAATTCAGCACGCCCTCCTCGGGTCGTCTCTGCCTCCAGCACATGGCAAACAGGTCAGAGCAAACAACACTGAAGGCTTCATTACAGACTGCTAGCTGGAGCATTCAAACCTCTTTTGTTTTTATTATTTTAAGACGTTAAAGAAGGCATGATTTATAAACCCCAATGGTTGTTTGATTGCAGATGGTTGACAGGTGCATGTGAAGCACCGTAAACCAAAGATTCCTTATGAATCCGAAGTGATTTGATGGATTTAAATAGATGTTACAGCTTGAATAAAAGATCTGAATGATGTAGAAAGTGCTTGACAAAGACTCAAGGACGCATTGACTGCACATAACTAGTTAAAATGTCTCTTTCCATATTGGTCATGAATTATAAGCTGGGTTAATTAGACTTTAAGCAATCATGGGAATTCAGGATTTGTATAACTGCTGCTGCATAGCTGAACTGCGATGTTTACAAAAGAACATCATCTGCATCTGTTAAGTGATGTCTGGTTGCATATATATGCAGTAAGAAAGTGGAGAAGAATGGCTACCAGAAGAACAGCTAATCATTTCTTCTTTAGTTAGTTTAGTTGTTTGGTCTATAAAATGTCAGAAAATGGTGAAAAATGTCGATCAGTGTTTCCCAAAAGCCCAAGATAACGTCCTCAAATGTCTTGTTTTGTCCACAAATCAAAGATATTTAGTTAACTGTCATAGAGGAGAAAAGAAACCAGAAAATATTCACATTTAAGAAGCTATAACCAGAGAATTTAGACTTGAAAAATTACTCAAACCAATTAATCGATTCTCAAAATAGTTGGCAATTAATTTAATAATTGACAACTAATCGTTAATCTATTTCCCTTAATCGTTGCAGGTCCAGCTGAGAATAGTACGCCCTATATTGTGGCTGAGAATATTTTCCTTTATATACATGTCTGTATTTTTGTCCAGTAAATCCGTTGTTCAGCAGCTATGGTTGAAAAATGTAAATCATTCAAAATGCCTCTTAAGAAGTGACACCATGTTTGAGCTTATGTTTAGAGAGCACTGAAACAAAACACTCTCTATATGACCACATTCCAACCTATAGTTTAGATTTAATGACCTCACACCGTGCAATATGGACAGCTGACTGTTGAAACCTGTAGGTTAAACCAGATATTGCATTTTGATGTATTTTTACCTCTTCTCCTTTCTAACTTATAATGGCCAATCCCCTCGTATGGCTTTCCATGTCACTGCTCTCTCCACTGTTGGTCTGGAGGAGGATAAAGACATGATCCCTCACTGGCTTCCCAACGGGTGTAAACAGTGCCAGTTGTGTTTACCAACACATGACCAAGTAGGAAATACCTTTTCCAGGTGGTTGAACCTGCAATATTTAAACCCCTGTATAAAAGGTTGGGCGATAATAATTGTTTATTGTGCCAATAAATTACTGATATTAGCTTATTGCAGATATATTAGCATATATGGCGGCCATTAAGTAACAAGAAATTGCATCACTGAAATGTAAAAGATACGTTTTAGGTAGTCATTGGTGGAAGACGTGCTTTACTTAGTACGTAAATAGCAATACTACACTGCAGTATAAAAATACTCAAGTAAAAGTCCTGCATTCAAAATCCTACTTAAGTAAAAGTGCATAGATATTGGCATACAAATATATTTAAAAACAACATCTTATGTAGACAAATATTTAAAAACAAAACAAAAAACAATACATCCACAGAGCTTTTAGAAAGGTGCTGAATAAAAGTATGGCTTTTCCTAAAAACAATTATTATTATTGTGAATTATTCATTTAAAAAATTTTGGAAGGTCCAAAATGAATGTTTTGTTTATCTCTGTGGAAGAAATCTGAAGTTTGTTTCCCACTTCTAACAAGGCTGACTGTTATCAATGTTCAACCTTTAAAATACCAAAAGCACTCATTTTGCAGAATGGCCCATTACGGAATAATATATAATATTACTGGATTGTAATTATTGATGCATTAATGTGTTCATCACTTTAATATGGCAGTTGGTAAAGTTGGGGCTCATTTCAACTATTTTATATACTGCCGGTAGCTTAATCGATAATACATAATTTTTACATATAGATTGTTGCTGCTGTTTGTTTAACCTTTAAGTTAAACAGCAGCACAAAGACAGTGTATGTTTACAGTTCGCTCAAGGAGAGTTCGAGCATGTTCTCTCTCAGAGTAATAATACCTGCTCCTCTCTGTTCTGCTGAGTCACCATCACTTCTAGGACATCACACTGTAAATTGGGTTATGCAGGATTATTTGATTACAAAATATTGCAGCCCGTGCTGAAACGTTTTACTGTGTGATTTGTCCTCCACACATCAGAGCTGCTGAATGAAATCTTAGGTGATTGTTGCCATGGATTTATCACAGAAGCTAGAAAACAAGAGCGGTGCTGTTTTGATGATGTCCACCTACAGTTTGTGATGCTTTGCACTGTCATTGTACGATGGCTTACTCTGCGACAGAGTCATGCAGAGAAATGTATGTTTCGCTGCTCCATTTATCTGATAAAGCAGTGATTGAACCTGCAGCCAGTTCATGAAAGCTTTTCCTTTTGCCTGAGGGTCATTTCTTTGTCTGAAGGTGGTTGTGATAATCACAACATGAAGGTCTTGTGTTATCAGGTTGGAATTAGATTGTGCTTTACAATTCATATGGTACACTTTCTGGCATCTATCCATGCAGAATCAGTTACTTGAACTGACCCTTTAAGAGGTTATAACTGAAGTTAGACGTCTTGTCATGGTTTGGAAATATTAAAGGTTCTCTATACGATATCCAGAACATTAATATAGCATCAAACTAAAGATATAGAGCAGTAATGTCTACCTGTGCAGCGAATGACGTCACTCTCCCTCTGTGTGTGTTGTAATCCGAGCTTCTCCTTGCTTTGTTGACATAGCCGGGCCAGCCGTGCGTGCTTTTAGTGCATGTTCACGTTTGTTAGCGTGCCCCACTGGCTAGCTCACTGCCGCCGCGCTGTACTGCTCTCATACGGCGGTTACAGCTGATAACGCTGTCCCAACCGACGGCATCGTCGTGGATGCGTAGCGCCCACCCTCCGGTTCCCCCCAGTTTAACACGGTCAGCTCTGTCAGCACTGTTGCTGTTGTTTTCACTGTTAGCACTGTTAGCTCCAAGCCGCCGGCTCAGACGTCGCCATGTTGAGATCCGTGCGGAGCCAATAGAAATGCTCCCAATCTCACATTTAGCACCTTTAATAACAACTTATGGAAGGTTTAGGTTATAGGTACACCTATAAATGCACTTCGGACAAGTTATAATGTTATTGCCCCCAAACTATTTCCGGAGGCAGTCGGTGATGCATTTGGCCACAATAAATAAAAACAATAAATACAGTGTGTCTCAATTGAAGTTTCGTAAATGCAAACGGCCCAGGTAGCTTGGATCATAACGGTAAAATAAAAGTAAAATGGATTGTCAGGAATGCACTGGTTTGGGAAAAGCTAGATACAGTATGTACATAGTTGTGATGGTCCAATAGTATTTTTGCTTAATCCTCATAACCATCAAGCATTCTTTTGAGGCCATCTTAAATCCTATTTATAATGTTCAGGGTCAAAGAGACCGTCCTGAAGGGTTGCTACAACCATTTAGTATTGCACTTCCAGAAAGTGGTGCTGCTTGGGCCACTTTTAATCCCTCGTATTCATCAAACTTTAAAGGTGCTAAATGCGATATTCAGGGCATATCTATTGCCTCCACACGGCTCTCAACATGGCGACTGCTGAGCAAGCGGGGTCGTGTCTAGAAGGTTACCTGCAAATTGTGAAAACTTGCAAAAACTCTCGCGACACTCGCTGCCCAATGACCTATCCTAACCTTAACTAGTCAAGGTCAATGCCTAACCTTAACCATCTCGTGAGAGTTTCCAAAATTGTGGGTTACCTTCTAGACATGACCAGCCGGCAGCTCGCAGCTCACGGTGCTAACAGCGCAAACAGTGCAAACAATGGTAACAGAGCTAACAGTGTTTACCTGAGGGGAACTGGAGCGCGGGCGTTAAGTTTTTGCGATGACGCCGTCGGCTGGGACGGCGTTATCAGCTGTAACCACGGTATGAGCGCAGTGCAGAGCGGTGGCCATTAGCTAGCCAGCGGGGCACTAAAAGGCACCTGCAGGAGAGGGACTTCATTCTCTGCTCAGGTAGACATTACTCCTTTATATCTTTACATAGCATATAATTGTTTGCAGAACCTTTAAAAACACTAGATCCTACACTACCCACAGTGCAACTTGTTAGTGTCTTTCGTTCCCTGTCTGGTAAACACCCACGTCTTTCAAACTTCACATCTTGTCATCAGGGTTATTTTCTCCGACTTTCCTGCAGAGCTACAGATGACATCATACAACTGTTTTCACAGGCTGAGAAGAAGAAGAAACTCCCTATGAATAGTAAACCTAAACTGATATGTATATTTAGTGGAGTGCCCCTTTAACAGTGTTGTTGTGACACTGACTTCCTGTTTTAACAGTGCGTGTGTGTGTGTGTGTGTGTGTGTGTGTGTGTGTGTGTGTGTGTGTGTGTGTGTGTGTGTGTGTGTGTGTGTGTGTTTTCTTCGTCCCACCCAGACCACCAGCAGCGGCAGCAGCAGGATGAGCTCGGACGGGGGCGGGCGGCCCGTCAAAGTGGGCTCCCTGGTGGAGGTGATTGGGAAGGGGCAGCGCGGCACGGTGGCCTACATCGGCAACACGCTCTTCGCCTCCGGAAAATGGGTGGGAGTCATCCTGGACGAGGCCAAGGGCAAGAACGACGGCACCGTGCAGGGCAAACGCTACTTCACCTGCCAGGAGAATCGTGGGATATTTGTGAGACAATCACAGGTAATGACAGCAATATTTGAATAAACATTTACTTTCCTAAATGCTTCATGTTGAGTGCTAGAAACCTAAAGAAGAGGAGGTTACCATTGACTCCACCCTACCAGTGCATCCCTCATCTATCTATTGTTTAGTTTCTTACTTCGTGAGATGTTTGAGATTTTGTTTTTGTTTTTATTTGACGCAGTGGGTTTGTGTGGGGGTTGATATTTCCCTCTGTTGTCTGCTCGGTGCCAGCATGCATCTAATGCTTCAGGCTTGGTAGTTTTCTGATGAAAAACAGCTATATTTTTTACTCCCTGAAAAATACTGCAAAGTGCCCCTGCGTCTTACATTACCATAATAGTAATCTATGGTGGTCTGGAGGGGACAATCAAATACATCTCAAGGGAAAGACAGGAAAATACTTGAAATATTATCACTGCCTAAATTTTATGGGCAGTCAAAGAGGACCTATTATCCTATTGTGCTTATTTTCAGGTGCATACTTATATTTTGGGTTTCTACTAGAACATGTCTACATGCTTTTATGTTCAATAATGCTTTATTTTTCTAATTGGTCAGCTGGCCCACTATTGTGATTGGTCAACTGAACCGAACTCTTTGGACTCCGCTCCAGCTCCACTCTAACTAGCTTTGTTTGACGGCGTGCCAAACTAGCCGCTAATCAGGTATTATGCAAATGTGTTCAGGAGCAGTGTTTCTGTGGGGGAGAGTAACTCCCTTTGGCCTGGACTTTGGGCTTTGTAACTTTGCAGAACTTTTACATGCACAAAAAACTATATAACAGACTAAAGGAAATGGATAAAGCTCTTTAATGAACTCCTATAACATTCTCATTGTGAAAGGTGTTAATTGTTTGAAATGGCAGATATCTAATTTTGGTGTAACGCTCTCCATGTAAACGCACAGACAGCAGACTTAAAGTTTCCCTTATGGAGTTTTCTTGTAAACAACAAACAAAAGTTATGTTTACATCCAATGTTACTCACCAAAATTCATTGTGTGTACCATGAAGGTCTCCTTCTTTGAGATTTCCTTTCTAAAGTATATTCAATCCCACATTGTTTACATCCAGCAGTCTTCTTCTTCCCTGTTTTTACTGGTACAGTGCAGCACTTTTTGATGCATTACCGCCACCTGTCAACCAGTAGAATAGTGTGAAACCATTGGCAGTAATGCATAGGCTATAGTGTCACCCATGTGCACATTTGTGTGCACGTGTGCCCTTGTGTGTGTGCATAAGACAAACAACATGGGGGGGAAAAACTGCTCTATAGCGCTACAAGAGGTCAAAATCTCCACAGGGCACCTTTTACTTCATGCAAGAACATTTCATACTCTAATTATAAAACTATCACACTTTGTTTCTGTGAAACTTGCTCATGCTAGTGGTTTGCTTGTTGCAACTTAATGAATGCGACTTGTAAATGAGTAGGTGTGTGTGTTTGTTAGATTTGACACCCCAAATCGCTGTGTAACGCTACGTCCTCCGCTCAGTTTGTGGGCAAGTGTCATTCACAAAAATATCAAAGTAAAAGAAAGTAATAAATAGGGCTGCCCCCTCTTAGTCGATTAGTCGACTAATCGGCCATTTTGGTCTTAGTCTGATGGCAGCTGTCTGATCTTAGTCTGGATTTCTTTAGTCGATTGGTCGTTTTTTATGCTTTCTTCATGCTGAATGACTTATGAGCACATTTCTGGTAAACAAAAGATTTAAAGTGGTGCTTTTGTGTGAATCTTTGTGGAGAAACTCCGTATCACAGATTTGTTGATTAAATCAACTAATCGATTAATTGTCAAAATCGTATGAGTGTTTCTTTGGTTGAGGATAGCCCTGGCAATAAAGAAGGACATCGGAAATCAGCAGATGAAAACACAACAAATGCAACAGTGTCAGTAGTGGTTTACAGCTGTAAATGCTGTGTCATCACAGTACTGCGACAAAAATAAAGTAGAAATGATCTGACATCAAGTTAGATACAAAAAACTGCTAAAGCAAAGTAGTTCATGACTAAAATGAGAGGCAGTCAAGGAAATGTGACATTCACGGAGAAGGACAAGAGAATAAAAATATATTCCATCACAGGTGTTACATCGTTGAGTGAAACAGAAGATTGTACCTGCATAAAGACCCAGAGGCAGCTGTTGGAGCGTGAGCATATTTCCAGGAACTAAATCATAAATTGTAGAAGTTCTCGTGCCAAAATACTCATGCCAAATACAAGTTGTCAAACCTTTCAGTAAATTGGCAAGGGAGCAGAATAGAACAGGACCTGGACCAATCTACAAAGAGAAAATTTGAGAAAATTGGTGAATGCGACGGGTTGCTCTAAAATCACTTAACACTTAGGAATGAATCTATTTGCTCGAGTGGTTTCTTGCATGAGGCCCACTTTTGTTGAGTGAGCACAGAGAGTAAATGTTACCTGCTGTGACCCAGCTGTGACCCAGCTGTTCAGGTAGAGACAAACACACACGGGTCAGCTTCAGTATCGATCAGGTGTTGTGTTACTAATCCTCTTCATTATGTCTCCCGCTTGGCTTAAAAGACTGTCTGACCCTGACTGTCTCTGCACTGCGGTTGTAAAGATTGCTATGGAGATGAAAAATACCACTCACTTGCTATATTTCAATGAACAACACATTTTTGTTTATGTGACTCCCCTGTAACATTTTTCGCTTTGATAGTTGGCAGTAGAAGTCATTGGAAGACATGACGAACTGTCTTATTGCTGTCTTACTTTCTGTCTGTCTCAGATCCAGCTGGTTGATGATGGAGCCGACACGACGTCTCCAGAGACGCCGGAGCCCAGCACCGGCAAGGTTCCCAAACGAGGTAAGGACACACATTCAGATGAATACGGTTTTGTCCTTGGGTGTCATTTACCTGTTAGTTTTCAGTATTCTGAAGGTGTTTTTGAGAGTAAAAAAAAAATGTCGATCCTGACCTTTCTCAAATGGAAGTTGTCTGGGGGAAATGGACGCTCACAACATTAAACATGCAGAGACATTTGAAAGAAAAGCAGTTCTGCAATGTGAGCGCACGCAGGTCAACAAATCACCTTTTTGTGACATTAATAAAAACCGTATCATCTGATGCAGGCCAGGGTGGTCAGGGCACTTTGGTCCAGCTGACAGCTTTTTGTTACTGACAGGTCAGAGGTTTCATCACCACACCAAACAGTTTGAGCTCTTGAATCCAGGCTTTTCAAGAAAGAGTGTCAGGTGTTTGTAGCCAAAATAAACAAATAAACATCCCATCTGGCAGCTGGTGATGCAAAATGGCTTCTACATCTTACCTCCTTTCTCCTGATAGGTCATTGCTGTTTGTCTGATAGCCTATTAAAGGGCGAGTCCATCTGCGTTTTCTTCAAATGAAAACGTCCAAACAGCCGTTAGCAAAAGCAGTGACGTAGGTTACCAAAGTAAGCTAATCAAAGCTAGTCAATAAGGACATGAATAATCAGACAGCCCTTTCCGACAGGGGACTGGAGCTGTTCTGTCGTGGTCTTCAAAGCCACCAGACTCTACTCATAGAAACAGTCATTTTACCTCGCAGAACACGGGAGTTGCTGGTCTAACTCTACCTCGACCGCTTAGTTTGTTGGTGGTATTTTGTGACTTTCGGATCTGAACTAATGTGGCGTCCATACAGCAGTACATTGCTTAGCTTCTGTGCCAGTACTCCTCGCTGGATGTATAAAAGTTTTTAGAAGGGCTTGAAGGGAAAATAGCATTTCGATGCTAAAACATATATACTTTGACCAGAATTTTAATGTTTCGATTTGAATACATAAAGAACACCACTGGGAAGCTACAGAATGATATAAAAACCTAAAAAAAAAGTCTGCAAGTTGTGCTGACTATGGTCCTTTGAACAAAAATATTTTATGACATTGTGTCACCTTTTGCAGATGGAGTAAACAGTCTTTATGCATGTGAACAGCCTCTTCAACTTTTTTTGCAGGTCATTTTTCTATGAGTTGGGACTTATCACCATGTCAGTCATGTCTGCATTTGTGTATCAGTATATACGTTCCCTTAAGCAAGGCAGTGTAACTCCAACTGCTCACCCTCTGTAACTCACGGTGGTTTAGAGTTTCTGCTAAAGGCCTGAAATATAAATGTGCTTCAGGAAATATCTCATTACAGGCTCTCTGGTTTCATGTTGAGTGTCGAGCAGCACCAACTATGCACAAGGTTGTGGGTTTGAATCCCTCTGTGTGCACTACTGGTCCAGTAAAGCTCTGCAGTTGTTGTGTAAAAGTCTAATAGGCATATAAGTTGTTGCCCTATCACCATACTTATTTCTTTACATATTGCCCTCCAGAATAATTACATAATTTTCTTGCAATCCCAAAGTCTATCTCCATGTTTAACCTTGTGCTGCTGCAGTCTTTACGTTAATCTGACGGCATTCAATTCAGACCTGCGCTGTGCTGAAAGTGTGACGGCGTGACTTTTTCTCACTTAGATCTTTATTGGCAAAATATGTGCTAAAAATCAAACAATGGCAGTAACAAGAAAGCAAAACAAACAGTTTGGGAAATTCATTCACATTTTCCCATCATTCAGTCCTGTTTATGGATTTATCCGCAGCTTCATTCTGATGTTGCCATTTTGAGTCTTGTATACTGTAATGTTCATTATTCCTATTTTTCTTCCTGTTGAGCTTCTTGTAGTCTCAAGATATGTGTCAGTTTTTGCATTAAGAAGATTTCTTCAATGATCATTAGCTATTAGTCCTTTGTCTGTGTTTTATTTGCTACTAACAACCAAATATCTGTCGTGTCCCATCACAGTTCCTTCAGAGATATTACAGAGATAAAGTACCAAACAACTCTTAGGGACCTTTATATTCTTGTATTTGTTGTAGCACTTTACATGCCATTTCCTGAAACTCCGTTATTTTCTGACATTTCCAAAAACACATGGGAGTGATCAAATCAAATGATCGACACTTTCTTCAACATTTCTGTGTAACTGCTTCAGTGTGTCGTCGTTGTGACTTCAACGTAAAAGTGACCAGGGTGCTAATTCAGAAAGAGAACAATGTATTAAATTGCCATCAGATTAAAGTAAAGGGTTTCCTCCGGTATCGTCTGAAGGGAGAAAATGGACACAGAAGTTAATTTAAGAGGTGTTTGTGGACAGTTCATGCAGTTTTGTCCTCAGCTGACTGCGTCTCTTAACAGTATCAGTGTTGACCATCTGGTGAAAAGACAATAAATCATGTTGACCTTAATGTGTTGGCACCCGGATCTTTGTGGGACTTTATACCTTGTAAAAGATGATAAACACTGATGATAAATATGAAAGTACTTCTCTCACTTCCTTTGTTTATCTTCTTTATCACCTCAGAGATCGTGGAGACGCCTAGGTCAACTAAACTGGTGAGTCAGAAAACGCTGTGACACAAAGTTCCCCCTGCAGGAAATCAGGAGCAGATATGGCGGCACACACCTGGGCTTTTACACACACTCACAATGACGAACTCACACATGGGTGCATACAAACACACACCTGGACACACACACACACAAACCCTGTTATCTAAGGTAAACCCTGTGTGTTGCTGCTGACTGTTGGAGGAAATAATTCCACACCTGCTCTGCTGTTTCAGCCTTTATCAAAAGAAAATCTTCTTTTTCATAGGTTGTTTGTAATGACTGTGTGGGAAGATGCTTCAATTAGTATATTGACATTTATTTTTTAGCATTTTTATGATTAAGTGCATTTCTTTTGCTCAATATCATGTTATACAATTCATTCTAAAAGAGAGTGCATTAAATGTGTAGTAGTGGCAGTCTGACACTGTAGGGACACGATGACAATCTGCAATTTAGAGGTAATAATTTACAGTACAAAGGGGTAATTTACATACACTTAAATAATACAAACCTTGTGATTAACTCTGGAAGAATCTCCGTTCATTATTAAAATACAGATTTCAAACTTATATTTATAAAAATAAAATAATCCCTGAAATTGTGAGTCTACCAAACTAGACAAACTGAGCCAAACCAAATCAGAGCTGAAGGTTCTGATTTCATATCTGACCAGCAGAGGGAGATGTTTACTTACAAATACACTCGCTGTTTGTTGCTATGCATCAACCGATTAAAGAAAAGAGTTTCCCGGAGATCAGTTAAACATCTTAAATTGAAATAATATAGGAAGTCTTTATTAATGAGTATGTTATTCCTCTATTATTGCTCTGTGGATTTAGTCGTTTTGCTGTTGAGCTCACAGGTAGTTCAAGTGGTCAAAGCACGGGGTGAAAACAACTCTTCATCATGTTGGACCACCACAGCTGAAATATTCTCAAATGTTTTCATTAATTTTAGATTATATATTGCAGAGTTTCAGCTGACACCATTTTCCATATCAGTTTACAGTATATTAAAACAGGGAAATATTAATATGTTATACTATTAGATTAACAGCTTGTAGTCAGAAGAAAATAGATGACACGGTAAGTCTATAAGAAACACATAAGAGAAGAGTACTTACTTGACATTAAAATCTAATTACACGAATATATCTTTAATATAACTAATTTTTTTAAGATTGATGTCACTATTTGAGACTTTATGCTGAGTCACAGCAGCAGCTCTATTTTTCTCGGTAGATGATAATATCTCTTCTTCTTCTGAGACCAGAAATATTTCGTTGACCTTGAGTTTGATTCAACCCTTAACTGCACCATGATTAAGCAAAAGATATGTATTTTATAATAATAATAATATTAATAATGATGATGATAGTGATAATAATAATAATACAAATGCAGCAAAGTCAATTTTCGAGGATAGAGGACCAAAAGTAAACCTGAAAGATGTTCTTTTTTGTATTTCACAGATTAAATGCTCACCTACAACAGACAACAGATACAGTATTTTTAAGTTTCTAAGTTAACATTTCTTATAAACTATAACATTTTTCTGACCTAATTTTTCTAATACAAACTGCAGAGATTAACTGCTAGATTTCAATTCGCCTCAGCCTTAGAGGTTAATAACTTTAATATACTGTAATTTCAACTTTATTTTCAGTGCTCTCCGGACTCATATCTCTGTCAAACAATAATACTTCTGCCCTCCTGAAGTTAGTCCAGTTTTTATTGGATTCAGGATTAAATATCATCGTGTTCATAATGTTACATATTACATTTTCCATTTTTTATCCTATTCTATTCATTAATTTACAGGGTGAAACGTTCTCATTAAGAGAAAAATAGAGGAGAGAGAGGCTTGTCCAAAAGGACAAGGTCATGTAAAAAACAGATATTAGAATTAAAATATGTTTTATTTGCCAAATCAGTCTGCATTTATGAGGAATGCATTTGACCTGGGCAGTTGCATATGTAAGTTAATATAAATAACAGTAAATAATTATATGGACACGAACAGTATATAAACACCTTCATTATCCTCTCTTCTGACCTAATTTGTTATTATGCAGAGGTGCTTTATAGGAAGTTCACATTTTTATTAGTTTATCCTGTGAAAAAATCACAAAAGTAGTCGATGTGTGAAAATATACATATATAATATTTCTCTGAGCTCTAAATGTGTTGAATATTCTAAAGGAGGAAAACAAATTTATGCAATATATGCATGAGAGAGACACGTCAGTCGTGTTTGACACATTTTTAATCAGATTTTTTACGTGCAGTTTGTGTGAAAATGAACTGAATGAATGAAGGAATGTGTGAAAGTGAAGTGAAGATGTGAAAAACGTGTACAGTGTATTTGATCGAGGACGTTGATCCACCAACGAGGAGCACCGACTCACTTCAGTCCCCGTCACCTCCAGCATGCCTCTGCCAAACTCCTAACCTTTAACCTCCACCCTTCCTTCCCTTCCTTCCTCACTTCCTTCCCTTCTTTCCTTCGACCACGCAGCGAGGAGTGAAGCCCAAAAAGGTGGTGCATGTTTCTCTAACCTCGGTACAGTGGTAATGTTATGGTGATGACTGTAGTAACCGTGGTAACCGTGGCTCTGAATGGCCTCGCTGCTGCATGGCAACCGGGCCTCATCCCTCATTTTACCCATGATCCCTCGCAGCTCACCACACCGCCATCTGTGGTCTTGTTACCGAACCGCTCTGTTTATGTGAGAGTGAATGGAAGCGAGTGAAAAGAGCGGGAGGTGGCTCATGTGTCCACTTCCTGTCACCTGACCTCTGCCGCCTCGCCATGCTCTCTGCTCTGGTCTGTTTGGTTCAGCTCTTTGGCAACATGGTGTCTGTTTGTTTGTCTGCATGCTGAAGTCATCTTGGCAGCCAGTTCCCTGTGTCATACTGACACACGTTTAATTGCCAGGAAATTTACCAAATTCTTCTTCTTATTATTTATTTTATCAAAATCAAGAGAACTTCTAGGAAAACTGTTGTTTTAGTGGTTATTTCTCGGTGTATCAGTGGGAGGCAGAGTTGGAAGAAGTACTCAGATCTTGTACTTAAGTAACAGCAGTAATACCACAGTGTAGAAGTTCTCTGTTACAAGTAAAAGTTCTGCATTCAGCTAATTATGAGAATGTCACACAAATATCTAAAAGGATAAAACGATGAAGTGATGACATTTTGGACAGACATGGATGTAAACTGCAACTTGACTGGTTGGCGGAGGCATACAATCACAAGGCAGTAATTCTAGTTTTACAGTTGTGTCCTCGCAGCTTAGAGAATAGAAGATTTTTTTACAGCCTATGGGTCCAGAAAGGGCATCAAGTCCAGCCATGATATCTTGTTTCAGAGGAACAAGATATCATAAGAATATAATGACAAAATGTATTGTGACTTTAACATTTTATGTTGAGCCACCTGTGGATTCACCACGACTCGGTCCGTACTGACACTCCAGTGCTCTTTAACAATCATCCTCCGCTGAGTCATACATGCAGGCATTCCTCTTGATAAATGTCAGACTGTGACCGAGGTGAAACGAGCCGCCCTCCCTCCTGCAGAGAACAGACCTGCTGCAGAGTATGGATTTCCTGTCAGCTCGGTTTTATCGTCTCTTCCGCAGGCTGACTTTCAACCTCGGGAGCTCAGTTTAGTCTCAAAAAGGAGGCTTGAATGGGCTCCATTTTTGCAGATCTAACTGAGGGATGTGGGTAGTTTAAATGTCACAGAAGAGTTTCAGAATATGCAGGGAAAATGCAAATATAGATGATTCTTCCCTGTTACAGACAAGACAGAAAATATTAAGGAAGGGTGAACTATTCTCTACCCAAAGTGAAAACTGCGTCTATCCCTTCTTGTCCTCCAGCTGAAGGACTGAAAACACATAGATTTAGTATCCAGTCTTTGATTTTAAAGACATTCTGTCTTTTTTATGGTGCCACAAAGTGTTCAATAATAAATAAATAAATAAGAATAAAATATGTAAAATAACTAGGGCTGTCGAAGTTAACACAATAATAACGCAAGCGCAAATTCGTTTTAACGCCACTAATGTCTTTAACGCGTTAACTTTTAGGTTGTAGCAGGCTCAGTTTTGAAGCTAGAGTGAAGATATGGTGGTATCCTATGAAACTAGAAAACCTAAGGAAACTATCGGTACCAACCATGTCGTACTAACTTGTTGCGAAGGAGGCTAAATAACGCTCCAAAAGTACACTAAATTTTGGCAAGGAAAAACTGGCATGGCCATTTTCAAAGGGGTCCCTTGACCTCTGACCTCAAGATATGTGATTGAAAATGGGTTCTATGGGTACCCACGAGTCTCCCCTTTACATACATGCCCACTTTATGATAATCACATGCAGTTTGGGGCAAGTCATAGTCAAGTCAGCAAACTGACACACTGACAGCTGTTGTTGTCTGTTGGGCTGCAGTTTGCCATGTTATGATTTGAGCATATTTTTTATGCTAAATGCAGTACCTGTGAGGGTTTTGTGTTGTTAATTGATTTCCAATAATAAATATATATATGCATTTGCAAAAAGCAGCATATTTGCCCACTCCCATGTTGATAAGAGTATTAAATACTTGACAAAATCTCCCTATAAGGTACATTTTGAACAGATGTGCGATTAATTTGCGATTAATCATGGACAATCATGTGATTAATCAGGATTAATCATGGACAATCGATTGACATTCCTAAAACCAATACATTGCGAAATAATTTAATAAATTACTAAAGCTCAACTCACTATTATCAAAAAGGTTATCATTCTTATTTTTATAGTAATTAGAGTTTTATTGAATTATTTTTTATTTCATTATAGAGAAGTCTGTTTTTATTTCACAATGTCACTTTTGCTGACAGCAGAGTTGTTGTCAATAACAATTTTTTAATATATAAGATTAGTGAGGGGAAAAAGTGATATTTTAAATAATAACTTTTAAATAACTCACTATGATTTTGTGCTCGTACTGCTGTCGTATGCGATAAACTTCTTCAGCTTAACTCCAAAGTATTTAAGTATCACTTCTCTCCCAAGTTTCCCCAAGTAGGCGAAATAACAGTCACTGTTTTGCCCAGTCAGTACAGGCTGAGCTCGTTGGGTGATGCTGTGCTGATGCTTCCTGGGCAGAAATTTTATCCCCTTGTTGTCCTGCTGGAGGCTGCAGAGCAGTGACCTCAGAGGCAGCGATGCTTCCTGTGTGTGCTGGGAAAGCAGGAACTCGATACATCTGCACCCATCCCATCATCCTCTCTCTGTCTGTCTGTCTGTCTCTCTCTATCACTTCAGCGGTGGATGTCCTCTCAGAGCAGCACGTAGTCTGTGTGGTGGAGAGAAAGTGACGCGGCTTACAGAGAAAGATGTTTAATATTTCATCGGAACAGATTTCCCTCCGCTGCTCTGTAATGGATACATGTAAACCGTTTTTATTTCTGCTTCAGCAGCCTGAACTCTGAAGTTCTGCTTCTTTCTTTCTTTTTTTGTGATAAGATTGATTGATTTTCAAGATATGCATTGGAAATAATTAATAAAATAACATAAATTTAAAACAAAACATTTATTGTGAAAATAAATAAATAAATACAATAAATATAAAATAATACAATATAAAATAAAAATATTCTAAAATAGATAAATACAATAACAATAATAATAATAATAATGATAATGATACTAATTCTTGGATTTTGCTTGAGGCTCATGTCCAGGATAAGAGTTTTCTCTTTAGCACCATATAGCTACTGAAAGTTTTCACACTTACAACATCAAGATAAATGGATAACCTCTGAGATTGTTGTGAGGGTATGTTGAGGACTCCAACGCAATGCCAGAATATTTTTTGTGGCAGTTAGTCCGTCTAGTAAGATATGTTTTTGTTTCTTCTATCTTTCTCGTAATAATCTCTTTTCTTTTATAATTTTTATATTTGATCTTACAAAGAAACACAACACTGCCTGTATTTACTATATAACCCTATCAAGTTTCATCATAGCCATCTCAGATTTCTTACTGCCCATTTTCATGCCCACAATGTGAAAGTATTTCAGGTTTAAAGCTCACAGCTAATCAGAGTATCCCCATTTAATTAATCGTCTTTCATCCCTCTCTGGTCCTGCTGAGCTGTTGGAGCAGAGAAGGAGATTAGTGGAGCTGAGGAAGATATTATAAAAGCTACTCAAATGGCTCTAGGAATGAACTGACCCATTAAATCACTTTTTACATTAGTGACTATCAGTGTTACCTCTAAAGCTAACGTTTTGTTTGAGTCTTAATTGTGACTGTTTTGATGACTGTTCTGACTCAACATTTTAAGCCATTTTGCAAGGATTCATTCTCCTTGTGTTCTTAGAAGAAATAACCAGTATAGAACAAATATGAGTGTTTCATTGCATTCAAAATATATTTAATATACCTAAAGTAAAAGTACTTATTATGCAGGACTGTCAGTTTCAGAATAATATATATGATGTTATTGGATTTTATTTATTGATGCATTAATGTGTTCATCACTTTAATGTTGCAGCTGTTAAAGGTGGAGCAAATTGTAATTACTTTACATACTGCTGGGTATCTTAACATATAATATCACATCATACTTTGTTAGTTGATTTATATTTTGTATTGATAATCTGAATCTGCAAAGTAACTAAAGCTGTCAAATAAATGTAGTGGAGTCAAAAGTACAATATTAACCTCTGAAATGCAATGGATTAGAAGTATAAAGTAGCTTAAAATGAATTGAATTTATGATAAAAAATATTTTATCGATATTGCTCACCCCTAAGGACTACTAATGAATACACAATCATTGCATTAAATAATGTATGGAAAAACGTGACTTAATGTGAGGAATTAAACCAGTTAAAATGTTATGTTAATATAGATAAGCCTGGCCAAGAGGGCAGCCTAAAAGCATCGTATCATAAATGCAAACAAAATAAACAGGCTATATGCAACCCAACAAGAAGCAACTTGAGATATGATCAATTTATGATCCTTACCTTGTTTATATTTTTGGCATTGTGTATATTTTGGATATCTGTTATTGATATTTTATATTTTGCATTCTTGATATACTGCAACTGCTGCACAACAGTTTCCCTCGGGATAAATAAAGTTTCAACTTATCTTATCTAAGACAACTGTCACATACTGCTAAAGAATATAGATGTAATATCCAGGTAAGATGCATCAACAGTTATGACTTTTAACTATCAAAATTAACTAAAAACAATTAATTTAGAAGTAAATATCCTTTAAAATGGACTTGAAATCACCAAAAGTAATCAACTCTGAGAATTTCAAGTCCCAGGGGCAGATAATTTAAAATTAGTGCTGCCAAAGTTGACGCGATAATAACGCGTTAACGCAAATTCGTTTTAACGCCACTATTCTTTAACGCAACTTACGTTTTTTAGGTTGTAGCGGGCTCAAAAGTAGAGATACTGGTATCATATGAAACTAGAAAACCTAAGGAATCTATTGGTACCAACCAGTACCTTTGAGGGTTTCTGGACAATATTTGTCATTGTTTTGTGTTGTTAATTGATTTACAATAATAAATATATACATACATTTGTATAAAGCAACATATTTGCTCACTCCCATGTTGATAAGAGTATTAAATACTTGACAAATCTCCCTTTAAGGTACATTTTGAACAGAAAAAAGTGTGATTAATCAAGATTAACTATGGACAATCATGTGATTAATCAGGATTAAATATTTTAATCGATTGACAGCCCCTTTTTAAAATAAAATAACATTTTAAAAGGCATATACAGCTTAAATCTCTTTAATTTGTAATACAGATCAGGTGTCCTCATTGTTTTTGTCAGCCTCATTTTAATGAGCCCATAGGAGGCTCTGTGAGTGTTGCTAGGAGACAAGAGAGGCTTGCATCAGTGTTGCTGCTCATTTTCCTCTCTCACCTCCCTTTTACAGCCCCGCCCTCCTCCGTCTCACATCCTCTCCTCTGTCTGTCCCCAGTCACACTCCGTCTCACCCCTCCCTCCCTGTCTGTCTGTGCTGATGAGTGGGTGGAAGGAGGGAGGGAGAGAGGGAGGAGGCTGCACAGTGATGTAATGCAGGAGCAGGGCATTGGCTGGGCTGACAAATCACAATAAGCAGAGCGAGAAATGAGACAGGAGGAGGGAGGAGAGGAAGGTTAGAGGAGGCGAGGCGTCTCCTGTTAGCAGTAGCGGGTCGGAGGCTCTCGGCGGCGAGATGTCCGAGTCTTAATCGGAGCAGAAAGGAAAGGGAGGCACCGACCGAGGGCTCCGGCAAATGGATTATGAGAGAAGCTGAGAAGGAGGACATAAAGGAGGACGATAGCAGGAGGACAGAGGAAGGGAGGGGGAGCCTGGGATAAAATCGCTGCGGCCATTTGCACCACTGCAGCTTCCCGGCCTGAGTGGCTGCCTGTCTGTCTGTTCGGCTTCAGCTGTCTGTCTGTCTGTCTGTCCTGGTCTCTGTGGATCGAGCATCTTTACCTGTTTTATCACCTTCCTGTGTGTGCGTGTGTTTCTTGGTGACTGTGTTTGTGTGTGTGTGTCTTCTTCTCTTGCAAATATGATGAGACAGACTCCGGCACCCCGGAAGGTACAGAACTCCATATGATCGTCCTTATCTGTTGGGATGTTGTTGTTGTCACCATCCTTTATTTTTGTTGGCAGAGCTGCTGTAAAGGTCATGCTTGGAAGTTTCAGTTCATTTTTGTGGGAATTGCCCTTTTATTTCTCTCAAGTGATATTTGATATTCCCAGTGTGGAAGTAGAAGTGTACCTGCTGCTCCGTTTTGTCAGGTTATTTTTCCCTCAGCACTTAATTTTGCAGAATTATTTCATGTTTGTGTTGTGTTTCTGTCTACAACACAAGCTTTTATCTTTTATTTCGCCTCATCATGCAGAAGCCTTCCACAGCGTTTTTACGAGCTCAATGATTTTTGCCCATCAGGGGGAGAATCAAATGATTTCACTCTTGGTTGCAGATGTAGCACACAGGCTGATGTGCAGCCTGTTCTCATATCCACAGCACGACACTCTGGCTTAAACAGGGCTGTCAGCTCTTATTTCGTACAGTTGTTAGCTCGGGCTAATTTCTGCTGAATGGTCCGGCTCTAATCCAATAAAGAATGATAACTAGCCAAACGAATGGCTGTGCCCAAGCTGAAGCAAAGAGAGAGTCAGTGTGCAAGAGGACAGGAGGAGGTAAAGTGAAAGGTAGAAGAGAAGAGAGACACTTCAGATCAGATTATTCTGCATGAATGTAGTAGAAAGTATACAAGTGTCTGTACAGACCTGGGTTACTTTTGATAGTTTGATTACCACATAGTGAAGAAGACTGTGGAAAAAAATGTCAAAGTATAACATTTACCTACCTCAATGTCCATTTCTATGAAATAATAAGGATATAAAGGCTAAAATAAAGCATTACCAATATTTATTAATAATCAGACAAAATAGTGATAATCCGAACATCTAAAGTACAAATAGATGACAACTGAGCAAACTCCATTTGCTGAATATCATGCGATATGGTTTAGCGCTGCAATGATTAGTTGGATAATTGATTAGCCAATTGAAAGAAAATTACCTGCCAACTTTTTTGACAATCGATTAATCATTTCAATTTTGACGTCCAAAATGTGCAGGTTCTCAAATGAGGAGGATTTTCTGCTTTGTCGAGGTCAAGAATGAACTTTGAAACGCAAATTAATTTTCATTCAATTTTGTAACAGGCTAACCAAAATAATTTTTTCCACCACTTTTACCTAGTCATAGATTTTATTTCAGGTTTTCTTGATATCATTTGCGATATGGAAAAATTATAGATTATACTCTTGTCCATCTTTACACATTCGTATGCTTGCTGAAGTGAATTACAATTTGAATTTTGAAAGATTTCGTGAGCCTAAAGGTTGATCTAGAAACAATACCATCTTTAAATATGAGGTAACTCATAAAATCAACCAGAAATACAGTCACAGTAAGCTTTGATCTTCTCAGAATACATTGTAGGATCGTCTTCACTTTTTTTCTGGATGCTCTTCGTTATCATTTACGGCAAATGTGTCCTTCTCCAAGCAGTTTCATTAAAACAATGTAACCCAGGTCTGATGGAGAGACTCTCTAGGAGTTAGAAAAGAACAAAGTGTGGATATTTCCCTGTGTAGCATGTCTGAAACACGCGATCTACAGTAGCAGGATAGAAAGCGATTATCCCAGCAAGTGCAGCATTACAGAATTGGACTCCTCATTGAACCTCATCTGTGCGAGTCGAGTCACAATGCAGTCATTTAGGTCACCGCGGCCGTGCCAGTCACAGTGTCCATGTTGTTACTGAGGTTTTTGGTCACATGGGTGGACAAGATGAGGCCCTGTAGACCAGCTAGGACAAGAGAGATGAGGTGGAAAACAACAGAGTAGAGATCTGTAGGGATGTTACGTGATAATGGATTCATTGTGGTGCTTTTCAGAGGTTTTTATTGTCCGCTTCATGCAACCATCTTGTCCGTTTGTCTGTGATTTCCAGTTTAATATGAACATTGCCTTGAATCACTAACCCTGGCTGTTTGTTTCCTTCCCTACCCTCCTCTCCTTCTTTCCTCCTCTACTGCCCTTTGACCTTTTCCACTTCCTCTCCTCCTCAGACCACGGCCAGAAGGCCCAAGGTGAGCCCAGTCCTCAAAGTCTGCAGGGCTTTCCATTACTATCACTTTGAGTTCTTTATTTATGTGTGGTTGTTGTTTCACATCATGCAGCTGTGTGTGTTTGTGTGAGTGTTGCCAAGATAGTAGTGACATTACATCACAAGACATGATTCACAATCCATTTTATTATATTATTTTGGTCAATTAGCACCAATATTCTTCTACTCGCACATTGCTGTTTTTCTTTATTTCGTCCATTTCAACTTCCTCACATTTATATTTACAACATAAATCCTGTTTCCTGTCTCCACCAAGTATTCATGTGTTCAATATTTGGTTTTCTTTTCTCTGATGTAACAGGTGTAGTTTCTGTTGCTTTTGTTCAGTTTTTTGTTGTTGTTTTAATTAGTTCCAGCATTTTTTAGCATATTACTTGCTTTGTTTGCTTTCTAATTTTGGTTTTGTGTATTTTTTGGGCATTTGTCTGTCGCAGTTTTATATTTGTGTCCTAAATCAGGTTTGGGGCCATCACGGAGGTCTATTGATGAATTGACAGTTTGCAATTACAAGAAAAAATTTCTCAACATTACTAGAAAATTAGAAGTACCTAAAAATATTTGTATATATATAAATATAAAAAAAAGCTTAGTGGGTGGAGGTCAGTTTGGTAATTATATAAATGCTAGTTTATATTAAAATTAGGCAATGTTTTTATAATGAGTGTGTTTACATGGACATTAGTATTCTGGTTGTGTTTTGCACATAAACTAAACTTCATATCTGGATCCAGGTTTCTGATAATTTCCTGCCATCTTTGCAAGTTACATAGTCCTTTACCAGTAAAAACAAAGAAATATTATGGTAATGTTCAACACGCAGAAATAAAGGAAAGTCTGACTTCAGGCAGCCAGAAATTTAACCGTGTTTATCCTCAACTGTTGAGCTAACTCAATCTGTACAGAAACGAGCAAAAAACACCCCTGCACACAGCATGTATACAGAGATAGATTCAACCAGGATACTATGTGCATGTAAACATGCTCGGTTAGGGACCCCCATTATGGCCACTAAAACATCATCGGACAACCATTTATTCCCAGTGGGATCTTTTCACTAAACTTAGTTATGTTTTTTTCTCATTATGTTTTTTCCTCTTGGTTTCTTCAGCAGCCCAGCCGAGCTGCAGCTGGGAAGGGGGCTGCGTCCGGCTCGGCCTCGGCCTCTGCTGGGGAGATGAGCAGCAGCGAGCCTAGCACGCCGGCCCAGACCCCTCTGGCGGCTCCGGTCATCCCCACCCTCCACTCCCCTGGAAACCCTCCGGCGCCCGTCCCAAGCAAGGTCAGCTATCCGCTTTAAAACATCACGCTGTGGTAGTAGTAGTAGTAGTAGTAACTGGGAGAGGCAGCTTGCCAATGAGTTTAGAACAAGGTGCATCCACCAGATACTGAGAAAATACTGCAAGTCTCCATTCTCTATGCGGTACATGCTTACATTTTAGATTTTATTGGTTTTACCTTTAGGAAACAGGTGTCAAATGCCAGCCACGAGGAAACATTTTCCTCAATAATTACATGTCTGTAATCAAGAATAAGAAGGACGACACGTGACGCTGTTGTTTTGTAACACGGTGCACATCGTGCCAACAAGATCAAAGACGTCTTAAGGCTCAGTGCATAAGCCATAGGAAGAGAAGTGTGGGAGGTAAATCAGATGTGACATTTTCTTTGCTATAGCTCCTCTAAATATACAGTTTTTTTGACACAGCTGTCAGTTTGTATTGGTGTCATAAAAAATAAATCTGGAATAGGAATAAGCCGGAGGCTTTAACTGGTGTCTTAAAATACATACAGTCAGACAACATATAAAACACATAACAGAAAGCCCAATGTGATAAAAAAAAAAAAGCACTAAATATTTTGTTCTAATTCATAATGTTGCACCAATCTTTTAGTTATATAATCCATCCATTAATTTTCTAAACAGCTTATCCTCTTCATGGTCACAGGTGGCTGGAGTGTATCCCAGCATGCACTGGGTATGAGGCAGGGTAAAACCTGCACAGGTTGCGTGTCTACTGCAGGGCTGATTATTGTTTAAATAATTATTTGTCATTTAAAATCACAAAAAAATGGAAATAGATTAATGTTTTTTTAAAGCTGTTTTTTTAAAAGTGGTGAATGCTCTGTCCAAAGTACAATAGTCTGTAGTGTGTTCACACTAGAAGAGCAACAAAATAAAGTATATCCAAAGCAGACAGGATGGATACTAAATAGGGTTGATTTTAATTTTTTTGCGTGTGTTGATGCACACTATTCTCCCACAATGCAATGCACAAATGAAATGGAGGAGCTGCTCAAAGCTGGAAAAAAATGTGGGTGGTGACATAACAGCTCAAAATACACCTTGGAAAACAAAACGATAGTATTAAATCTTCGGAAAACATTTTGATATCACATACAACGTTGAGTCTGGCATTCCCTCTCAATCAAATAATTGGTAAAACAGTAAAAAGTAATCTTACTGTGATTCTGTATGATTTAATATTTCATACAAATGAGTCCTTTAGATCAAGCTGTTAGAGGTTATCTATATCTATAGTCATCTATACATTTATATCATGAATGCATTCAACAAAAGTGTTAATAGGACTTAAATCATCTGGATATACAGCGGGGTGTCATCTGCATAGGTGTGAATATTTATTTGAAGCAATGCCGAATGCTTAAACATACCAATGAAAGAGAAGAAGGCCCTGGCACGAGCTGTGAGGGACACCGCACTCAACACTCAGTCTACTCAGCTGATAACTTATATAAATAAATACTGATACATTACATCTAATATCATTAGTATACAATAGTCTCCCGCTGTTGTTCTGAAGTGATAATTTGCAAGATTTTGTCCATGAGGAACAGACTCAAGAGGAAGTGTCTGCATATCAGCTGATCAATTTTAGTCTGCTGCTTCTCAGAAATGAGGTGAAGCAGTAAATAGTGATTAGCTCTGGAGCACAGCACGATTAAGATGTCCAAATGTGAGTCAATTTGATCCAGTAAAGTTGCTTAATTGTCTTTGAACTCTTCGTTAATCAGGTTGAATCTCTGGCGATGGAGCGAATCAACATGTACTTTAATTTGTTGTTAAATGTCACTAATTATAACTTAAACATTTTGTAAAAGTCAGCTGCCTTCCGGTGTTTAATTTTAAGGCCGACTTAATCAGTCTGATTCGTATTTTATCCCCTCAGGCGGACGTCACTATGGAAACACAGGTGCAGTCATGTCGCGTGATGTGATGATTTTTTTGCACTTGATATTGAAGTGTTGTTTTTTTTCTCTCACTAACTAGCTTTTAACAAGCTGTCAAAGGTGTGACTCCTAGTCTTTAATTGGTGTGTGAAGTGGCTCCGTCTCTGTTCACAGGCTGGATTTCTTTATTGCAGGATTAAATTAACATCTACTGCTGTGAAGTCGAGTGTGTTAATGTGTATAAGCACATATTGTAAGTGTGTCCTTCCCGACGACAAGGAATATGTGTGTGTTTTGACGCTGACTTTCTCCACTCCACAGGTGGAGTTACTGCATGGCAAGTGAAATAAAAGCTTCCTAACACATAAAAAGATGAAAGTGTTGCTTTAGAGTGAAAGCTTTACACCTGATCCACTGCTTGAGGAATCATGAAAGTGAAACGATTAAAGAATGAATGTCTTACAGTGCATTTACATTTTTTAAAATGTGTGATTACTAATTAATTCTCTCCTTTTCCTCCCATCTGTCCTCTATTTTCAAATATCTTCCTTTCCATCATCTCATCCTTTTGTCAACCTCCCGTCCTCCTTCTCCTCCATACGTCCTCTGTATCCAGGAGGAGGAGGCGCTGCGTGTTCAGGTGAAGGACCTGGAGGAGAAGCTGGAGACGCTGAAGATGAAGCGGACGGAGGACAAGGCCAAGCTGAAGGAGCTGGAGAAGCACAAGATCCAGCTGGAGCAGCTGCAGGAGTGGAAGACCAAGATGCAGGAGCAGCAGGCCGAGCTGCAGAAACAACTCAAAGAGGCCAAGAGGGTAAGAAGCAACAGATGAAAGATTAGATGATGGAGAGGTTGTCTGATGTATGGGTGGGTGGAGGCACGTTATTAGTGCATCCACAAAATGGCTGCAGAAACAAGTGAGGGGAAGTCAAGATGATAAGAATGAAGCTGATGAATCGGTGGATCGATGATGGACAAACAAGTTCTTTATTGTCACAACAATTACAGTAAAACAGTCGTTGGCAATTCAATTCTTAGATCTCAGGCTCTTATAAATATGTATTTAAAAAGAAATCATGTAAATGGAAAAACATTTTATTAGAATCTAAGACATAAAATGGTACAGCAGCTAAAATATAGGAATATAATATAATATTTGAAATAAAATCAAATGAAATACTGTGGTAGCCAGATGAGTGATAGTACAATGTATGTAAAGAAGATGTGCCATAATGTAGTGTGTAAACAGTGTAAAATTGAATAGTGAAGGATAACATTCATGGCTATGGGCAAAAGTAATAAAAAAAAATATGTAAAATATGTTGAATATGATGTAAAGGTAACATCTCCAAACTATGTACTAGGGCTCTGTTTGTTTTTAAAGACAGATGCTGATGTTTTTATATTGGAGCGTCTGATATCTGATACTTTGCAGTGCTGTTTGGTGCTTTTAAAGACCCTAAAAAAATATTTTTTTCAATCAGTTTCTTACTATGAACAATTGGATTGAACATGAACACAATAACTTCTGTGAAAGTTGGAAGAGTTTTGGTTATTTTACATGAAAGATTTCAATATCTGTGTTTTTGTCTTTGCTTTTCCTGCTGGTTTGAAGTGGCTCAGTATGAAAAAAAATGTGAATGCAAATCTGATGACGTGTTTTTGATTTGTTTGTTTATGTTGCCGGGGTACTGTCAATCAAATTTGATCAAACCACACCTACACAGTCCTGAGTTTTTGACTGTTTAACTCTTCATTAAATAAGGATGTTTTTTCCCAAACTTTAACTTCTTGCTTATGTAGTCATGAATATCTAATGTTATAGAGAAATACTTCAGACTAAAACCAAGTTTTCAGCGAAACTTTGAATAGTGAAGAACAAAATGTATGGTCTTGGGCAGAAATGAAAAACAATGTACCAAATGTAACATGAAGGTAACGTAACTCTCCTAACTATGTAGTTGTCTTTGAGTTTGACCTTTTCTATATTAACAAATGACAAATAATCATGTTTTTCATCCAATAACAATACTCTGGTCAGGGTGGAGGAGACAGTATTTCAACTAATATGAGACAAACCCAACCTAATGAAATCATAAGGCAGACTGGCCAACCACACCCATACGGCAGCAGCAGGAAAAACAAATTTAATACTGCCTTTAAATGAGGAATTAACTTCATTTAAAGGTACAAATGAGTAATGACCTGAAAAAAAATTTTATTCATAAAGAGAAAAACATTTCCTTGCAGGTTTTAAAGACTGTTACGACTATACAGTATAGACAACTGTACATAACTAACTAAACACAATAATCTGTGTGTAGGAGGCAAAAGAAGCCCAGGAGGCGAAGGAGCATTACATGGAGGAGATGTCGGACACGGCGGATGCGATTGAGATGGCCACTCTGGATAAGGAGATGGCCGAGGAGAGGGCCGAGTCTCTGCAGCTGGAGGTCGACTCCCACAAGGAGAAAGTGGACGAGCTCACCATGGACCTGGAGATCCTCAAGCACGAGATCGAGGAGAAAGGTACGGCTGAGACATGAGAACATGTTTTATTATAAACATAAGCCTCTGTGTAACACATTCTTTACCCTGCATGTGGAAACTGACATGAGTTTTATCCAAAAATAATTATTATTGCATCTTGATGTTGCGTCAGTCACCTCTTGCTGCAGGCAGTGACTGAAAAACATTTTTATAAAGGCAACACAGGCTTTTCTATCATACCGTATTAGGGCCATTTTAGATAAAACAGGGAGAGGGGTAGCGGATATTTCGAGAAAAAATCTCAAAGATTAAAGTTATAAGTTTAGGGGAAATTTTTTTTTTTTTTTCTCGCAAATGTGCAAGTTTTATTTACCACTTCAATCTCAGAAATTTTCTCAGAGTATTTTCTCTCTGAATATTCCCCCCCTCTTCCAGCTCTGTAATTTATGTATTTATTTTAACTACAAGCCTTAATACGCTGCTGTAATTTTCTTTCTGTTTTAATACATAATTGTTTCAATTTTTAAGGCCTAAAAAAGAAAATTCTCAACATAATATCAGAAATAAACCTGTGAAATGTTAAAAAAAAGCCAGATGGTCTCATTTTCCAAATAGTGAAATGCTTAAGATTCTCTATACAGAAGGGAACAAAATTACATAATTATGTTGCAGTCTGAGCTGCACTCTGTGTCAACTATGAATTCTGACATTTAAAACTTCAAGGTTGAATAAAATATTGATGTGTTATTCTCGTGTTCAGTTACTATAAAGTAGCACAGGAGCAGAAAAACAACTGCACGGCCTACAACGTGGTTAGACTGTTGAAGTGGTGTTGAGCCGCTCATCGGTGACCTCTGAGTGCAGGTGGCAGATTTATTTATGCTTCCTACTTTTTCTTTGTCCTGGAAAGTTTTTTTATTTACAGCCACAGCTAACAGTAATCAGAGCCAACTCAAAAGAACAGTACCATTTATTTAATTAAAACTTGTCATCGTCTCTTTTGGCAATAACATGCAGAAACACCAATTCTCTTCAAGTGACATAAATAAAAAATGATCTTGGTCTTTTTTAAACGCTGCAGAAAAAAGAAGTATATTATATACCACTGGTCTGGAAACTGTAGAGCTCAGTCGTGTATTTTGGGGGGTTTTCAGGTTCGGACGGTGCTGCCTCCAGTTATCATGTGAAACAGCTGGAAGAGCAGAATGGGAGACTGAAGGAAGCACTGGTCAGGTGGGTGTGTTGACACTCTTCACCCTGCAGGAAAAGTCATGAAACTGTCATTTAGCTTCATTAAAGTTGACAATAAATAGAGATAAGAAAGGTTATGAGAGGAGAGAAAGAAATTCAACAAGGTTCTTGATCCAGATCTCTCTTTTTTTAAAAATCAAGATTTTATTTAGATATCTCAATATATTCAATATACACTTCCCACATCAACAAAACAAAGTTTCATCACCTGAAACTAAGAATCGTTGTGTTTTTTCGTTACCTTAGAATGAGCCCTTCATATCTACTGTGCATAGGGAGCGGGTCCTCTTCATGGAGTCCGCCATGTTGCGCCGCCATGTTTCTACAGTAGCCCAATGCAGACAAACCAAACACTGGCTCTAGGGAGAGACTTTCACGTTTTAACGTTACCTGAAGGCCACCGTAGTTCTCCGACACGCTTGTGAAACTGTAACGGTAACGTGAGCCACAGAGTGTTGAACTGTTGTACCGCCAGCCGCCTGGCCGGCTTGTAATCTCTCCAAATGTAGTGTATTTCCAGCTCTCTGAGCCACTGCTGGAACGGAGGACTAACCTCTGACTACGAAAATAGTAGAATAAGGCGTTTAGCCAGCAAAGTACATAGGGAAATTAATAGCTTGCCCTAAATACTTGTCAATCGACGGGTTTATCACCTGATCCTGATCTTAATGGTTTGTTATTTTCCCCGTGTGTCAGGATGCGTGACCTGTCGTCGTCAGAGAAGCAGGAACATGTGAAGTTGCAGAGGCAGATGGAGAAGAAGAACGTGGAGCTGGACGCTCTGAGGAGCCAGAAAGAAAAGCTGCAGGAGGAGAGGACGGCGGCAGAAAAGACCATCGACGAGCTCAAAGAACAGGTCAGTGTTTTTATTACACAGAGCTTCTGAGCTGCTGCAGTGACATAAATCAAGTCTGCAGGCCACCAGCGTCTCTACTGAGTAGTGGTTTAGTTTACTTAATGTAACGTGAACTGTTAAAGCTGATATTGCCATGGTGATATGAAATGCCAAAGAGAGAAATATTACTCATCATACTGATGGTGATGTGTTTTGTTTCAGGTGGATGCAGCTTTGGGGGCGGAGGAGATGGTGGAGATGCTGACAGAGAGGAACCTGGACCTGGAGGAGAAAGTCAGGGAGATGAGAGAGACGGTCACCGACCTGGTGAGTGAAAATCATCAGTTCATTGAGTTTAATCTAATATGAGACTTGATTCAGTTTGTTCATTTGAAGAATCTAACGACTAGAGATTCATGCATTTCCCACTCACTCATCTTCCTGCTCAGCATCTCTGTGTGTATTTATCCTGTAGGACTATAAGAAGTCAGAGAAAATTAAATTGCCTCCGTTTGCTGACTCATTTCATTATTGATATGAGCCAAAATCATTAATATGTATGCTGCCATCTGGTGTTTATCACTGTAGTCATTGTTCAGTTACTGTTTGAATTAATCCACCTCTGTTATCCATTGACCTCAATTAGAACAGATATAGAAGAAACCTGACCAGTCTGTCAGTGTCTCTTGCAAAAGTAATCACTCACAGTATGTGCAGACTTTTTATGATATAATGGTGGCATGTGTTTTTGCAACACGTTCTTATCCCAACTCCCCTTGGCGTTACTTTATTTTTGGCATCAAATCAACTATAGTCACTTTAGGATTAGGCTATAAAACCACTATAGTTAGGTTTAGGACAGAACTACATGGTTTGTCTTAAAACTACTACGTTTGTAAAGTGAAAATGACACTGAACAGCGAGGCCTGGATGAAATCCTTGTGTTTGTCTTGAGGTCACCCGCCCGAAACCCATAGCGAACCGAGCACGACTGCAGCTTGTTACACCCCCCTTTTTATAGCATCAATTAACTTATGAGAGAAATGAACACTTGAACATACATCAGAATGATGACTACCTTAAATGACAGAAACCATCTTTGGGAAAAATTTATTTGACGTGTACTTTGACTTTTTAGTTTGACTCATGACCCATCCACTAACATGGAGGGGGCGGGGTTTATGACCTATACTGCAGCCAGCCACCAGGGGGCGATCCAGATGTTTTGGCTTCACCTTTGGGGAGCTGTCATGTCGTCCATCTTTATAAACAGGCTATGGTTCACAAAAACACTACAGGAATGGTTTTCCCAAATCTGAAATACAAGAAATGTAATCATTCATTTATAATTTCAGTCGTGGTCATCAGGTCATCGAAGTAAGGGACTGAGCTTGTTTGTTGTCTTCATCCTTCAGGAAGCTATAAATGAGATGAACGACGAGCTGCAGGAGAACGCCAGAGAGACGGAGTTGGAGCTGAGGGAGATGTTGGATCTGGGCGCTGCGAAAGTCCGAGAGTCCGAGAAACATGTTGAAGCTGCTCAGGAGACCGTAGCTGATTACCAGCAGACCATCAAGAAATACCGCGAGCTCACAGCTCACCTGCAGGTACAGAGATTTTTAACATGTAGCACAAAGTTTGATCATTCATGTTTCTGTCTGATGATCGGTCCTGATTCCTCTTCCTTGGTGTTTGCTGCAGGAGGTGAACAGAGAGCTGACCAGCCAGCAGGAAGCCTCAGCAGAGCTGCAGCAGCAGCCGCCGGCAGAGATGTTTGATTTCAAGATTAAGTTTGCAGAGACGAAGGCCTACGCCAAGGTCAGAGACAAAAAGAGCTGTTTGGTCTGAATAATGAGTAGTTCTCAATGGTGTGATGACGTTAAATGGGATTCAGTATCGGCCTGAATGTCCTTTTTTTCACCTCTTTTGGTTTTCTGAGTGCACTTCAGCTAGATTTTTTTTAACTCAGAATCTGAATATTAATTTAATCTCTGTAAGCGGAGTTTTAAACTGTTAAATGTGTAATGTAGATTAACTCTACGTTGTGTTTTATGTGTGTTTAGGCCATTGAGATGGAGCTGAGGAAGATGGAGGTGGGTCAGGCCAACAGACACGTTTCTCTTCTGACCTCCTTCATGCCCGAGTCCTTCCTTCGTCATGGCGGAGACCACGATTGCATCCTGGTGCTGCTGCTCATGCCCAGACTCATCTGCAAGGTACACGCCACACAGTTTAGTTCAGTTGAGTCCAGGTCCCCCTAATTAAACCCAATCAGAAAGCAGAAAATATCAATAAAGTGAAGCAGATTTTTAAGCTTCGATGCACCTGAGATATGGATTGTTCATAAGGGGCTTTTTAAATTTACGGTATTCCTGTGTTTTGTTAAACTGTCTGTTTGCGTGTCTCTGCAGGCCGAGTTGATCAGCAAACAGGCCCAGGAGAAGTTTGACCTGAACGAGAACTGTGTGGAGAGAGCCGGGCTGAAGGGAGCCGTCGGAGAGCAGCTGAGCTTCGCTGGCGGTTTGGTCTACTCGCTCAGTCTGCTGCAGGCCACGCTGCATAAATACGAGCAGTACGTTTCACCTAAATCAAGAGCAGGAGAGAGTCTGAGCACTAAGAGATGACTGACAAGCTTATCTCTGCTTCATGTGTACTTTTGTATTTTATCTAAATCTGTAAACTCAATTGCGTCTCGGTCTTCTCATTTTGGGAAACAACTCTCCTTCTGTGCAGTTTGTTTGTGTGATTCAGCACCTCAAAATTTGTAGAGTAAAACTTTATCTTCAGCTTATTTTTGTTACACTCATTCTCCCTCATGTTGTCTCGTGTGTGACTACACTGATAAAAGGTATTTACACTCAAACAAATAACCCTCCTGTGTGTGTGTGTGTCAGGGCTCTGGCTCAGTGCAGTGTGGATGTCTATAAGAAGATCGGCTCTCTCTACCCGGAGATGAGTGTCCATGAACGCTCTCTGGACTTCCTCATCGATCTGCTGCACAAAGACCAGCTGGACGAGACGGTCAACGTGGAGCCGCTCACCAAGGCCATTAAATACTATCAGGTACACACACATATAACACACACACACTGTTCCAATGTAGCAACACATTTTACATGAAAATAGAATATATCTACATGGTATTCAGGTCCATGTCCCCATGTATTTATTGTTTAAACATAAATTGTGTGAATACAGTTAGAAGTGAAACAGTTAGTCAGTTGCCAGTCAATTGACAGAAAACGATAACTTTTTTTATACTTAAAGCTTCCCTGTGGAGACCTCTAGTAGTGTTATGGCACGGTTGTTTTGATGCACATGTCAGGGCACAAGCTTGCTCGCTGTAATGCCCCAAGAAACGCTGCAATGCACCAGCAAAAACGGTAGTCGACATGGATGTAAACAATTCAGGATTTAAATACTTTGAACAAATCTGCTTTACAAGAAGGAGGCTAAATAACGCTCCAAACTTGTGCTAAATTTTGGCGAAGAAAAACTGGCATGACCATTTTCAAAGGGGTCCCTTGACCTCTAACCTCAAGATATGTGAATGAAAATGGGTTCTATGGGTACCCACGAGTCTCCCCTTTACAGACATGCCCACTTTATGATAATCACATGCAGTTTGGGGCAAGTCATAGTCAAGTCAGCACACTGACACACTGACAGCTGTTGTTGCCTGTTGGGCTGCAGTTTGCCATGTTATGATTTGAGCATGTATTTTTTATGCTAAATGTACCTGTGAGGGTTTCTGGACAATATCTGTAATTGTTTTGTGTTTTTAATTGATTTCCAATAATAAATATATACATACATTTGCATAAAGCAGCATATTTACCCACTCCGCACTGTATGTGAATTTATACTCATCTACTAAATGACTCCTTTCTCAGCACCTGTACAGCATCCACCTGGCAGATCAGAACGAGGACTGCACCATGCAGCTTGCTGACCACATCAGAGTGAGTACCAACACCACCAACAGGCTGTGAGGAATCTGTACAAAGTAAAAAAGTAGAACCACTTCATCTGCCTGTTTTTTCTGAATTTGGATGTTACTTCTTCTTTGGAGTCTGTTGGTTTTTTTATTAAGTGTTAATAAGATTATGAACCTTATGGCTGTGTTTCTAGCTGCATAAACTCCTCCAGTTGAACATCCTACCTGTTGTGTCCATGTGCAGTTTACCCAGAGTGCCTTGGACTGTATGGCGGTGGAGGTCGGTCGTCTGCGGGCGTTCCTGCACGCGGGTCAGGAGAAGGCCGACCTCGCCGTGCTGCTGAAGGACCTGGAGACGTCCTGCAGCGACATCCGACAGTTCTGCAAGAAGATTCGCCGCAGGATGCCGGGAACCGACGCGCCGGGCATCCCGGCAGCACTCAACTTCGGACAACAGGTAACCACGGCAACATAACCTCTTCAATGCCCACACACACACAAAACTTATGTTACTCTATCATTTCAGAATCAATTTTATGAGGTGAAGATTACAAACTATAAAATAAATAATTTTACTAGAAAATCTTAATAAATCTGTTGTGATAACTTCAGTCATGTTGTCCTTTTGGCCCGCAGGTGTGCGACACCCTCTCAGACTGTAGGAAACACCTGACCTGGGTGGTGGCGGTGCTGCAGGAGGTGGCAGCAGCTGGAGCTCAGATGATGTCGCCTCTTGGTGAACAGGAGGGGCTGTCAGCCGTCAAACTGGAAGATGTGGCGTTCAAGGCAGGAGAGCAGGTATATACAATACTTCTGTAAAAACCAAGATAATTCTGACCAACAAACATAAAACCAAAACTAAATGGGGCTGCCCTCTCATCGTTTTGATCTTAGTCAACTAAGATTTCTTTAGTCAATTAGATGTTTTTTATGCTTTCTTCATGCTGAATGACTTCTAAGAAACTTATGAACACATCTGTGGTAAACACAAGTTTTAAAGTGGTTTGTGTGATTCTTTGTGGAGAAACTCAGTTTTACAAATCTGTAGATTAAATCAACTAATAGGTTAGTCGACAAAATGATTGACTAAGAATTTCTTTGGTCGAGGACAGACCTACTAATGAAGAACAGCTCTGATGTGTAGAAAAGTTCTTCAAGTGCTGCGAACTGAGAAAAAGATGGACAGGAGAAGAGTGTAAAGTGTCTCAGGCTAAACTAACTGGTATTTACTTTGCAATAATAAGAATTTGGATAAAAAGTCATTGGGCGTTATAAATGAGAATGGTAGTTACAGTATCTGTAGCAACTAAAATGAAATGAACTTAGAAATAAAGACCACCAGGGACTGAAAAATGAATCCTCTGACTGCTCGGGTTATTGACAAGCATACCATCATTTTCAGATTTATGGATCCCAGGGCGCCAACCCCTACGAGTGTCTGCGGCAGTCCTGTAGCATGGTCATAGCTACCATGAACAAGATGGCCACCGCCATGCAGGAGGGAGAATATGACTCAGAGAGGCCTCAAAACAGGGTAACTCAGCTTGACATGATTTCTTTTCAGCTGCGGACATTTTTTTTCGTTTAGCAGGATTTGATTTTTCAGTTTTGATGTTCCTCTGTTGTTCATCTATCAGAACCCTCCACCTGTGGATCTGCGAGCGGCGGCTCTTCGAGCTGAAATCACCGACGCCGAAGGTCTCGGATTGAAGCTGGAGGACAGAGAGACGGTCATCAAAGAGCTGAAGAAGTCTCTCAAGATCAAGGTAGGTGAACACACCTATCTGCTGAAACATACAGAGAATTTACAGAGAATAAAAACACATTGACTTTGGTGCATTTTGTTTATTTAGTTTAGATTAATTCTGTGCAATTACGATCAAAGGGTGTGTAAAATAAAGTAGAATGACTCACAAGAAGCTTGTGTTTTAGAGGTCTGGTAACAACTGCCAGATTAAATATTTTTGTAGTGAGCAGACGCAGGGTCATCTCCTGTAAATGGTTTTCAACATACATACAAATTAAACCGGTGGCAATTAGTCAACCAATCGATCGACAGAAAACTAATCTGCAACTATTCTGATAGCTAATTAATCATCCAAGTCATTTTAAAAAGCAAAGATGCCAAATGTTCTGTAATTTCAGGCCAAATATATAAACGCTCTGAACTCTTCTCAGACTTCTCTGATAATCTTTTGTACTTTTGTACTTTCTACTTCAACCTGCAAATTCTTAATAACATTCTGACATCCAAGGGACCAAACGATTAATCGATAAATCAAGAAAATAATTGGCAGATTAATAAACAATGAAAAATTTTTTTTTGCATGAATGTGTGTTTTCAGGGGGAGGAGCTGAGCGAGGCGAGCGTCCGTCTCAGTCTGCTGGAGAAGAAGCTGGACAGTTCGTCCAAAGACGCAGACGAGCGTGTTGAAAAGATTCAGACTCGACTGGACGAGGCCCAGACTCTGCTGAAGAAGAAAGAGAAGTAAGAAGGAACGACCTCTGAATGCAGATTCAGACAGGAAGTCATGTTCTGTTACAGGTCTACAGCTGTGCCATGTTGTCCTCCTCTCTGCAGGGAGTTTGAGGAGACGATGGACGCTCTGCAGGCCGACATCGACCAGCTGGAGTCGGAGAAGGCCGAGCTGAAGCAGCGAATCAACAGCCAATCGAAGATGACCATCGACGGACTCAGAGGAACCGGCCCGTCAGGAATCGCTTCCATCGTCACAGGAGTGGCAGGAGGTGAGTGGCAAGAAACTACAAGACCGTACATTTAAAACACAGTACTACACGTCTTATATCAGTGCTGTTTTTAGCAATTAACTTAATCTAACCAGACTAAAAATCAATCTTGAGAAGTATTTTCAGACATATTTTTGACCCATGTCTGATTATTTATCATCATTTTTCACTTTAAATTCCAAACAACCAATGACCTCTTTGTCTTTACATGACTTTTTCTTCCAAATCTCTTACTTTATCCTCTGCAGAGGAACAAAAAGGTATCTACCTGCTTGTATTGACATCTGTTGTTGATCCTGCATGCTAATGTTTGTGCATGGTTTGCTGGATGTTAAATACTACATGCATGTTTAACTCAGGGTATCTATAGGTCTTTTAAAGTCTTAAAAAGCACTGAATTCAGTTCCTTAAAAAGGTCTTGGAATTTATTAAAAAATCTTGAGTTTTTCTTAAGATTTCAGGAGACGTTACACACTTATAAACTAAAAGTTGGATTGTTGCGACAGTGGATTCTGCACACAGGCGCCTCTTTTTATTCATATAGCAAACACACAACTAGGAAGCTCCTCAGCTTCGGTGTCCATTTTAGCAAAAACTTAAATTTTTATTCTGGTAATTAATCCATCCATTTTTCTTCTGCTTATCCCTGGTGCGTCAGTTTCATTATATCATTAGTAATTATTTTTGTTATATACTGCTGGGGAGGACTGTAAGAATTTGATATGATAAATATATCTAGGCCATATCATCCCTACTGGTTTTCCATCATACTTTCATACTGGATAGTATGATTGTGGCATTAAAATAGTCTATAAAGTCTTGTGTTAAACCCTGCAGAATCCCTGTTTCTAAACCATTAAGACTGACTGTATTTATTATCTATTAATGTGATATTCATCTCATAAATCTGCATCCTCTGGCTAGTGCATCATCTACTTGCATGGTCTTAATCCATATTTAGCAACTCTGCTTGATGCACCAATATCAAGTTGTTCAGTTAAACATTCATTTCTTTGTTTTTGACCAAATGTCGGCTGTAATAATTGATAATTACAGCAGAAGAAAAACTGAACGACGATGGTTTGAAACAATGTTGGAAGAATTATTCAGTCTTTACTAACAGTAGCAGTTCTACAGTGTAAAAAATACTCATTTACAAGTAAAAATCCTGCAATCAAAATCTTACTTTAGTATTATTAAGTATTATCAGCTAAATGTAATCAAAGTAACAACAGTAATTATTACTGATTTTAATGTTGTAGCTGGTTAAGGTGGAGGTAATTTCCACGACTTTTAGACTGTTGTGTAGTTTATTCTGTAACAATGCATCCTGTTTTATAAGATCATCACAGGATTAGTGTGTAAAGTCTTACAATATTGAACTCTGAAATGTAGAGTTGGACATTGTTTTTCATTTAAACTGAGATTATAAACGGTGGCTGGAGTGTTTTACTGAATGCAAACGCTGCATGTATAAATAAAGGTTTAGATCCAGTCAGGTGTTCATAACGTGCACCTGCTCTTTCCCTCCCGCAGCAAACATGATGTCCGGCGCCGGTTCAGGTTCGGGTCTCCAGGTGATCGACTCTCCTCTGCTGACTCAGCAGATTGAAGCTCAGAGACTCTGCATCAAACACCTGAAGAACGACAACAACAGACTGAAGGTACGAATCCTCTCTCCACCATCACAACATCTCACTAGTTATACAGATTTTTCTTTATTTCATGATGAACTGTCAAAGATGTGAAAATACTGTGTGTATTAGCTAAACAAATATACATGAGAAATAAAGAAAGTAAAGTAAATATTTGATTTTTACTTAAAAGGCAGTCAATATTACATCAACAAACTTGGCAACATAGGTAAAATCTTTGATGTTCTTAGTGTTTAATCATTTTTCTTGGATTAATCCTATAATATTGTTTAACAAACCTGCTTCTCTCGTTGTCAAAGCTAAGACAAGCTAATATATAATGACACCTTGATGTCTACATGGTCTTGGGGATGCCAATCCTGAAGATTAATATCCTTGAGTATTAAATTTACATTAAATTTAATGTACGTTGTATTGAAATTGTGCTGTAAATATGGTAACCTACATTCGTCAAGAATATTTTTAACTTTAGAAATACAGTTTGACTGATATAGATTGGAGGAAGTGACTAAAACTGCAGGTTTTGTCTTCAAATTGTCCACTGTCCAACATGAGTGTCTCAGTCACATTTAGTCCTCAATTACCGATTATACTTGATCCATTTCGCTGCTGTTAACATCTGGATTTATTGTGTCCATGTTTTCCCTCGCAGGCTGAGAAGATGCGCGCTCAGCTTGCCTCTCTGCCTCCTCTTCATGTGACCAAACTTCCCTCCAGAGACGGAGGTCGTCCTGAAGTGCTCTCCAGCGCCCTCTACCGCAAGACCGACCAGCTCCTGGAGACTCTGCTGCAAATGAGTGCCAACGTCAAGGTGGTGGACATCACTGGGAAATCTCCAGGTATGCAAGAGCGGTTCAAAGCAAGTGTGTAAATGTCTTCTATCCAGATTAGAGAAAAGAAGAGTTGATAAAATGTATCACTATACTATACTATAACATTTTTATGGCATACTATACTATGACTTTTTATGGAATACTATACTAAGGCTTTTTATGGAATACTATACCATTTGTTTTTATGGAATACTATACTGTGACTTTTGTGGCATACTATGACTTTTTATGACATATGACTGACTTTTTTATATTTATTTTTTCTACATATTATATATATTTTTTAAACTATTTTCATGACATAGTATACTATGACTTTTTTTCTTATTTTGACATATATTATAATTACTTTTTTATGATTTTTTCGACATACTGTACTATGACTTTTTTTAATGACTTTTACGACATACTATCCTATGGCTCTTTTCGACATACTATACTATGACTTTTTTTTCGACATACTATACTATGTCTTTTTTTTATTTTTTTGACATACTATACTATGATTTATTTTTATTTTTTCGACATACTATACGGACTTTTTTTTCGACATACTGTACTATGACTGAATTTCGATATACTATACTATGACTTTTTTTTTTAGATACTATACTATGACTTTTTTTAATTTTTCGACATACTATTCTATGACATTTTTTATTTTTGACATACTATACTATGATTTTTTTTGGATTTTTTTCGACATACTATACTATGACTTTTTTTCGACATACTGTACTATGACTTTTTATTCGACATACTATACTATGACTTTTTTTAATCTTTCGACATGCTATACTATGACTTTTTCTTCGACATACTATACTGACTTTTTTAAATTTTTTTGACATACTATACTATGACATTTTTTTGACATACTGTACTATGACTGAATTTCGATATACTATACTATGACTTTTTTTTCAAAATACTATACTATGACTTTTTTTTTCGATATACTAAACATTACTTTTTTCTTACATACTATACTATGACTTTTTTTAATTTTTCGACATACTATACTATGACTTTTTTTATTTTTGACATACTATACTATGATTTTTTTTCGACATACTATACTATGATTTTTTTTATTTTTTTCGACATACTATACTATGACTTTTTTCGACATACTGTACTATGACTTTTTATTCGACATACTGTACTATGACTTTTTTAAATTTTTCGACATACTATACTAATTTTTTTTTTTGACATACCATACTACGACTTTTTTAAATTTTTTCGACATACTATACCATGACTTTTTTTATTTTTTCGACATTCTATACTATGACATTTTTTTACGAATATTTTCGACATGCTATAGTTTGACTTTTTTCATGAAAATTTTCGAAAAATATTCGTAAAAAAATGTCATAGTATAGAATGTCGAAAATTTTCATCAAAAAAAGGCATAGTATAGTCTGTCGATTAATTTGGTGGAAAAAAAACTCAGTTTAAAATTTCGTCAATTTTCATGAAAAAAGACTGACTTTTCATGAAAATTGACGAAAATTTCAACTGAGTTTCTTTTTCCGCCAAATTAATCGACAGACTATACTATTCCTTTTTTCATGAAAATTTTCGATTTTCTATACTATGACATTTTTTTACGAATATTTTCGACATGCTATAGTATGACTTTTCAAGAAAATTTTTGAAATTTTAAACTGAGTTTTTTTTCCACCAAATTAATCGACAGACTATACTATTCCTTTTTTCATGAAAATTTTCGATTTTCTATACTATGACATTTTTTTACGAATATTTTCGACATGCTATAGTATGACTTTTCAAGAAAATTTTTGAAATTTTAAACTGAGTTTTTTTTCCACCAAATTAATCGACAGACTATACTATTCCTTTTTTCATGAAAATTTTCGACATTCTATACTATGACATTTTTTTACGAATATTTTCGACATGCAAAAGTATGATTTTTTCATGAAAATTTTCGAAAAATATTCGTAAAAAAATGTCATAGTATAGAATGTCGAACATTTTCATTAAAAAAAGGCATAGTATAGTCTGTCGATTAATTTGGTGGAAAAAAAAATCAGTTTAAAATTTCGTCAATTTTCATGAAAAAAGACATGCTATACTATGACTTTTCATGAAAATTTTCGAAATTTTAAACTGAGTTTTTTTTTCCACCAAATTAATCGACAGACTATACTATGCCTTTTTTCATGAAAATTTTCGATTTTCTATACTATGACATTTTTTTACGAATATTTTCGACATGCAAAAGTATGACTTTTTTCATGAAAATTTTCGAAAAATATTCGTAAAAAAAAGTCATAGTATAGAATGTCGAAAATTTTCATGAAAAAAGGCATAGTATAGTCTGTTGATTAATTTGGTGGAAAAAAAACTCAGTTTAAAATTTCGTCAATTTTCATGAAAAAAGACATGCTATACTATGACTTTTCATGAAAATTTTCGAAATTTTAAACAGTTTTTTCTCCACCAAATTAATCGACAGACTATACTATGCCTTTTTTCATGAAAATTTTCGACATTCTATACTATGACATTTTTTTACGAATATTTTCGACTTATAAAAGTATGACTTTTTTCATGAAAATTTTCGAAAAATATTCGTAAAAAAATGTCATATTTTAAATTAAATTTTTTACGAATATTTTCGACATGCAAAAGTATGACTTTTTTCATGAAAATTTTCGAAAAATATTCGTAAAAAAAAGTCATAGTATAGAATGTCGAAAATTTTCATGAAAAAAGGCATAGTATAGTCTGTCGATTAATTTGGTGGAAAAAAAACTCAGTTTAAAATTTCGTCAATTTTCATGAAAAAAGACATGCTATACTATGACTTTTCAAGAAAATGTTCGAAATTTTAAACTGAGTTTTTTTTCCACCAAATTAATCGACAGACTATACTATGCCTTTTTTCATGAAAATTTTCGACATTCTATACTATGACTTTTTTTTACGAATATTTTCGACATGCTATAGTATGACTTTTCAAGAAAATTTTCGAAATTTTAAAGTGAGTTTTTTTTCCACCAAATTAATCGACAGACTATACTATGCCTTTTTTCATGAAAATTTTCGACATTCTATACTATGACATTTTTTTACGAATATTTTCGACTTGCAAAAGTATGACTTTTTTCATGAAAATTTTCGAAAAATATTCGTAAAAAAATGTCATAGTATAGAATGTCGAACATTTTCATGAAAAAAGGCATAGTATAGTCTGTCGATTAATTTGGTGGAAAAAAAATTCAGTTTAAAATTTCGTCAATTTTCATGAAAAAAGACATGCTATACTATGACTTTTCATGAAAATGTTCGAAATTTTAAACTGAGTTTTTTCTCCACCAAATTAATCGACAGACTATACTATGCCTTTTTTCATGAAAATTTTCGACATTCTATACTATGACATTTTTTTACGAATATTTTCGACATGCAAAAGTATGACTTTTTTCATGAAAATTTTCGAAAAATATTCGTAAAAAAATGTCATACTATAGAATGTCGAACATTTTCATGAAAAAAGGCATAGTATAGTCTGTCGATTAATTTGGTGGAAAAAAAACTCAGTTTAAAATTTCGTCAATTTTCATGAAAAAAGACATGCTATACTATGACTTTTCATGAAAATGTTCGAAATTTTAAACTGAGTTTTTTCTCCACCAAATTAATCGACAGACTATACTATGCCTTTTTTCATGAAAATTTTCGACATTCTATACTATGACATTTTTTTACGAATATTTTCGACATGCTATGGTATGACTTTTCAAGAAAATTTTCGAAATTTTAAACTGAGTTTTTTCTCCACCAAATTAATCGACAGACTATACTATGCCTTTTTTCATGAACATTTTCGACATTCTATACTATGACATTTTTTTACGAATATTTTCGACATGCAAAAGTATGACTTTTTTCATGAAAATTTTCGAAAAATATTCGTAAAAAAAAGTCATAGTATAGAATGTCGAAAATTTTCATGAAAAAAGGCATAGTATAGTCTGTCGATTAATTTGGTGGAAAAAAAACTCAGTTTAAAATTTCGTCAATTTTCATGAAAAAAGACATGCTATACTATGACTTTTCAAGAAAATGTTCGAAATTTTAAACTGAGTTTTTTTTCCACCAAATTAATCGACAGACTATACTATGCCTTTTTTCATGAAAATTTTCGACATTCTATACTATGACTTTTTTTTACGAATATTTTCGACATGCTATAGTATGACTTTTCATGAAAATTTTCGAAATTTTAAAGTGAGTTTTTTTTCCACCAAATGAATCGACAGACTATACTATGCCTTTTTTCATGAAAATTTTCGACATTCTATACTATGACATTTTTTTACGAATATTTTCGACTTGCAAAAGTATGACTTTTTTCATGAAAATTTTCGAAAAATATTCGTAAAAAAATGTCATAGTATAGAATGTCGAACATTTTCATGAAAAAAGGCATAGTATAGTCTGTCGATTAATTTGGTGGAAAAAAAACTCAGTTTAAAATTTCGTCAATTTTCATGAAAAAAGACATGCTATACTATGACTTTTCAAGAAAATGTTCGAAATTTTAAACTGAGTTTTTTTTCCACCAAATTAATCGACAGACTATACTATGCCTTTTTTCATGAAAATTTTCGACATTCTATACTATGACATTTTTTTACGAATATTTTCGACATGCTATAGTATGACTTTTTCATGAAAATTTTCGAAAAATATTCGTAAAAAAAAGTCATAGTATAGAATGTCGAAAATTTTCATGAAAAAAGGCATAGTATAGTCTGTCGATTAATTTGGTGGAAAAAAAACTCAGTTTAAAATTTCGTCAATTTTCATGAAAAAAGACATGCTATACTATGACTTTTCAAGAAAATGTTCGAAATTTTAAACTGAGTTTTTTTTCCACCAAATTAATCGACAGACTATACTATGCCTTTTTTCATGAAAATTTTCGACATTCTATACTATGACATTTTTTTACGAATATTTTCGACATGCAAAAGTATGACTTTTTTCATGAAAATTTTCGAAAAATATTCGTAAAAAAAAGTCATAGTATAGAATGTCGAAAATGTTCATGAAAAAAGGCATAGTATAGTCTGTCGATTAATTTGGTGGAAAAAAAAACTCAGTTTAAAATTTCGTCAATTTTCATGAAAAAAGACATGCTATACTATGACTTTTCATGAAAATGTTCGAAATTTTAAACTGAGTTTTTTTTCCACCAAATTAATCGACAGACTATACTATGCCTTTTTTCATGAAAATTTTCGACATTCTATACTATGACATTTTTTTACGAATATTTTCGACTTGCAAAAGTATGACTTTTTTCATGAAAATTTTCGAAAATATTCGTAAAAAAATGTCATAGTATAGAATGTCCGAAATTTTCATGAAAAGGCAAAGGCATAGTATAGTCTGTCGATTAATTTGGTGGAAAAAAAACTCAGTTTAAAATTTCGTCAATTTTCATGAAAAAAGACATGCTATACTATGACTTTTCAAGAAAATGTTCGAAATTTTAAACTGAGTTTTTTTTCCACCAAATTAATCGACAGACTATACTATGCCTTTTTTCATGAAAATTTTCGACATTCTATACTATGACATTTTTTTACGAATATTTTCGACTTGCAAAAGTATGACTTTTTTCATGAAAATTTTCGAAAAATATTCGTAAAAAAATGTCATAGTATAGAATGTCGAAAATTTTCATGAAAAAAGGCATAGTATAGTCTGTCGATTAATTTGGTGGAAAAAAAACTCAGTTTAAAATTTCGACATTTTCTTGAAAAAGTCATAGTATAGCATGTCTTTTTCAAGAAAATGTTCGAAATTTTAAACTGAGTTTTTTTTCCACCAAATTAATCGACAGACTATACTATGCCTTTTTTCATGAAAATTTTCGACCTTCTATACTATGACTTTTTTTTACGAATATTTTCGACATGCTATAGTATGACTTTTCATGAAAATTTTCGAAATTTTAAACTGAGTTTTTTTTCCACCAAATTAATCGACAGACTATACTATGCCTTTTTTCATGAAAATGTTCGACATTCTATACTATGACATTTTTTAATATTTTCGACATGCAATAGTATGACTTTTTTCATGAAAATTTTCGAAAAATATTCGTAAAAAATGTCATAGTATAGAATGTCGAACATTTTCATGAAAAAAGGCATAGTATAGTCTGTCGATTAATTTGGTGGAAAAAAAACTCAGTTTAAAATTTCGTCAATTTTCATGAAAAAAGACATGCTATACTATGACTTTTCATGAAAATGTTCGAAATTTTAAACTGAGTTTTTTCTCCACCAAATTAATCGACAGACTATACTATGCCTTTTTTCATGAAAATGTTCGACATTCTATACTATGACATTTTTTTACGAATATTTTCGACATGCTATGGTATGACTTTTCAAGAAAATTTTCGAAATTTTAAACTGAGTTTTTTCTCCACCAAATTAATCGACAGACTATACTATGCTTTTTTTCATGAACATTTTCGACATTCTATACTATGACATTTTTTTACGAATATTTTCGACATGCAAAAGTATGACTTCTTTCATGAAAATTTTCGAAAAATATTCGTAAAAAAAAGTCATAGTATAGAATGTCGAAAATGTTCATGAAAAAAGGCATAGTATAGTCTGTCGATTAATTTGGTGGAAAAAAAACTCAGTTTAAAATTTCGTCAATTTTCATGAAAAAAGACATGCTATACTATGACTTTTCAAGAAAATGTTCGAAATTTTAAACTGAGTTTTTTTTCCACCAAATTAATCGACAGACTATACTATGCCTTTTTTCATGAAATTTTCGACATTCTATACTATGACTTTTTTTTACGAATATTTTCGACATGCTATAGTATGACTTTTCAAGAAAATTTTCGAAATTTTAAAGTGAGTTTTTTTTCCACCAAATTAATCGACAGACTATACTATGACTTTTTTCATGAAAATTTTCGACATTCTATACTATGACATTTTTTTACGAATATTTTCGACTTGCAAAAGTATGACTTTTTTCATGAAAATTTTGGAAAAATATTCGTAAAAAAATTTCGTAGTATAGAATGTCGAAAATTTTCATGAAAAAAGGCATAGTATAGTCTGTCGATTAATTTGGTGGAAAAAAAACTCAGTTTAAAATTTCGTCAATTTTCATGAAAAAAGACATGCTATACTATGACTTTTCATGAAAATGTTCGAAATTTTAAACTGAGTTTTTTCTCCACCAAATTAATCGACAGACTATACTATGCCTTTTTTCATGAAAATTTTCGACATGCTATAGTATGACTTTTCATGAAAATGTTCGAAATTTTAAACTGAGTTTTTTCTCCACCAAATTAATCGACAGACTGTACTATGCCTTTTTTCATGAAAATTTTCGACATTCTATACTATGACATTTTTTTACGAATATTTTCGACATGCAAAAGTATGACTTTTTTCATGAAAATTTTCGAAAAATATTCGTAAAAAAAAGTCATAGTATAGAATGTCGAGAATTTTCATGAAAAAAGGCATAGTATAGTCTGTCGATTAATTTGGTGGAAAAAAAACTCAGTTTAAAATTTCGTCAATTTTCATGAAAAAAGACTTGCTATACTATGACTTTTCAAGAAAATGTTCGAAATTTTAAACTGAGTTTTTTTTCCACCAAATTAATCGACAGACTATACTATGCCTTTTTTCATGAAAATGTTCGACATTCTATACTATGACATTTTTTTACGAATATTTTCGACATGCAAAAGTATGACTTTTTTCATGAAAATTTTCGAAAAATATTCGTAAAAAAATGTCATAGTATAGAATGTCGAACATTTTCATGAAAAAAGGCATAGTATAGTCTGTCGATTCATTTGGTGGAAAAAAAACTCAGTTTAAAATTTCGACAATTTTCATGAAAAAAGTCATACTATAGTATGACTTTTCATGAAAATGTTCGAAATTTTAAACTGAGTTTTTTCTCCACCAAATTAATCGACAGACTATACTATGCCTTTTTTCATGAAAATTTTCGACATTCTATACTATGACATTTTTTTACGAATATTTTCGACATGCTATAGTATGACTTTTCATGAAAATTGACGAAATTTTAAACTGAGTTTTTTTCTCCACCAAATTAATCGACAGACTATACTATGCCTTTTTTCATGAAAATTTTCGACATTCTATACTATGACATTTTTTTACGAATATTTTCGACATGCAAAAGTATGACTTTTTTCATGAAAATTTTCGAAAAATATTCGTAAAAAAAAGTCATAGTATAGAATGTCGAAAATTTTCATGAAAAAAGGCATAGTATAGTCTGTCGATTAATTTGGTGGAAAAAAAACTCAGTTTAAAATTTCGTCAATTTTCATGAAAAAAGACATGCTATACTATGACTTTTCAAGAAAATGTTCGAAATTTTAAACTGAGTTTTTTTTCCACCAAATTAATCGACAGACTATACTATGCCTTTTTTCATGAAAATTTTCGACATTCTATACTATGACATTTTTTTACGAATATTTTCGACATGCTATAGTATGACTTTTCAAGAAAATTTTCGAAATTTTAAACTGAGTTTTTTTTCCACCAAATTAATCGACAGACTATACTATGCCTTTTTTCATGAAAATTTTCGACATTCTATACTATGACATTTTTTTACGAATATTTTCGACATGCAAAAGTATGACTTTTTTCATGAAAATTTTCGAAAAATATTCGTAAAAAAATGTCATAGTATAGAATGTCGAACATTTTCATGAAAAAAGGCATAGTATAGTCTGTCGATTAATTTGGTGGAAAAAAAACTCAGTTTAAAATTTCGTCAATTTTCATGAAAAAAGACATGCTATACTATGACTTTTCATGAAAATGTTCGAAATTTTAAACTGAGTTTTTTCTCCACCAAATTAATCGACAGACTATACTATGCCTTTTTTCATGAAAATTTTCGACATTCTATACTATGACATTTTTCATGAAAATGTTCGAAATTTTAAACTGAGTTTTTTCTCCACCAAATTTTCGACAAAATATCTAAAAATGCATTTTTTCGAAATTTTCGACATTCAATATGACATTATATTTCGAATAATTTGGTGAAAAAAGTATACTTTATAAAATTTCGAAAAATTTTCATGAAAAAAGAATGCTCATATATGAATTCAGAAAATTTTCGAAATTTTAAAGGCTAGTTATCTTTCACAATTTATGAAAAACTATGTTCTGAAAATTTTCGAATTTTCTACATTTTCAGAATATTTTGACATTTCTAAATATGACTTTTTCATGAAAATTTTCGAAATTTAAAGATTTTTCAAAATTTAAAAACTATTTTTTTTCAAAATTTCGATTACATCTTTTTCGAAATTTTCGAATCAATATGATTTTTTCGAAATTTTCGAAAAAGTAATTTCATGAAAATTTCGAATTTCTAAAAAAGCATAGTATAGATGTCGAAATTTTGAAAAAAGCTAGTTATTCGTTAATTTGTGAAAAAAAATGTTAAATTCTAATTTTCATGAAAATTTATCAATTTTCAAAAATGAATTTTTTTTCCTTAACCAAATTTATACGAATATTTTTCGAAATTTATATACTATGACATTTTTTACGAATATTTTCGACAAATTTCTAAAAGTATATTGTGAAATTCATGATAATTTTGAAGGAAAATCTTATTCTCAATTTTCATGAAAAAAGACTTGCTATACTATGACTTTTCAAGAAAATGTTCGAAATTTTAAACTGAGTTTTTTTTCCACCAAATTAATCGACAGACTATACTATGCCTTTTTTCATGAAAATTTTCGACATTCTATACTATGACATTTTTTTACGAATATTTTCGACTTGCAATAGTATGACTTTTTTCATGAAAATTTTCGAAAAATATTCGTAAAAAAATGTCATAGTATAGAATGTCGAAAATTTTCATGAAAAAAGGCATAGTATAGTCTGTCGATTCATTTGGTGGAAAAAAAACTCAGTTTAAAATTTCGTCAATTTTCATGAAAAGTCATGCTATACTATGACTTTTCATGAAAATTTCGAAATTTTAAACTGAGTTTTTTTTCCACCAAATTAATCGACAGACTATACTATGCCTTTTTTCATGAAAATTTTCGACATTCTATACCATGACATTTTTTTACGAATATTTTCGACATGCTATAGTATTACTTTTTTCATGAAAATTTTCGAAAATATTCGTAAAAAAATGTCATAGTATAGAATGTCGAAAATTTTCATGAAAAAAGGCATAGTATAGTCTGTCGATTAATTTGGTGGAAAAAAAACTCAGTTTAAAATTTCGTCAATTTTCATGAAAACACATGCTATACTATGACTTTTATGAAAATTTTCGAAATTTTAAACTGAGTTTTTTTTCCACCAAATTAATCGACAGACTATACTATGCCTTTTTTCATGAAAATTTTCGACATTCTATACCTATGACATTTTTTTACGAATATTTTCGACATGCTATAGTATGACTTTTTTCATGAAAATTTTCGAAAATATTCGTAAAAAAATGTCATAGTATAGAATGTCGAAAATTTTCATGAAAAAAGGCATAGTATAGTCTGTCGATTAATTTGGTGGAAAAAAAACTCAGTTTAAATTTTCGTCAATTTTCATGAAAAGTCATGCTATAGTATGACTTTTCATGAAAATTTTCGAAATTTTAAACTGAGTTTTTTTTCCACCAAATTAATCGACAGACTATACTATGCCTTTTTTCATGAAAATTTTCGACATTCTATACTATGACATTTTTTTACGAATATTTTCGACATGCTATAGTATGACTTTTCATGAAAATTTTCGAAATTTTAAACTGAGTTTTTTCTCCACCAAATTAATCGACAGACTATACTATGCCTTTTTTCATGAAAATTTTCGACATTCTATACTATGACATTTTTTTACGAATATTTTCGACATGCTATAGTATGACTTTTTTCATGAAAATTTTCGAAAAATATTCGTAAAAAAAAGTCATAGTATAGAATGTCGAACATTTTCATGAAAAAAGGCATAGTATAGTCTGTCGATTAATTTGGTGGAAAAAAAACTCAGTTTAAAATTTCGTCAATTTTCATGAAAAAGACTTGCTATACTATGACTTTTCAAGAAAATTTTCGAAATTTTAAACTGAGTTTTTTTTCCACCAAATTAATCGACAGACTATACTATGCCTTTTTTCATGAAAATTTTCGACATTCTATACTATGACATTTTTTTACGAATATTTTCGACATGCAAAAGTATGACTTTTTTCATGAAAATTTTCGAAAAATATTCGTAAAAAAATGTCATAGTATAGAATGTCGAACATTTTCATGAAAAAAGGCATAGTATAGTCTGTCGATTAATTTGGTGGAAAAAAAACTCAGTTTAAAATTTCGTCAATTTTCATGAAAAAAGACATGCTATACTATGACTTTTCAAGAAAATGTTCGAAATTTTAAACTGAGTTTTTTTTCCACCAAATTAATCGACAGACTATACTATGCCTTTTTTCATGAAAATTTTCGACATTCTATACTATGACATTTTTTACGAATATTTTCGACATGCTATAGTATGACTTTTCAAGAAAATTTTCGAAATTTTAAACTATGCCTTTTTTCATGAAAATTAATCGACAGACTATACTATGCCTTTTTTCATGAAAATTTTCGACATTCTATACTATGACATTTTTTTTACGAATATTTTCGAAATAAAATTGATTTTTAAAATTTTCAACAATATTCATGAAAAAATGCATGTATAAATGTGACATTTTCATGAAAAAATATAGATTTTTTCGAAATTTGGACAAAAAACTTTTTTTAAAATTTTGAAATTTCTAAAAAAATGTCATAGTATAGAATGTTTTTAAAATTTCAAATTAAAAAAGGATTATATCTGTAATTAATTTGGTAAAAAAAACCTATTTTCAAAAAATTTCGACATTCTATACATGCTTATTTTATGAAATTTCAAGAAAATGTTCGAATTTTAAACGATTTTTTCCACCAAATTAATCGACAGACTATACTATGCCTTTTTTCATGAAAATTTTCATCTATACTATGACTTTTTTTACGAATATTTTCGACATGCTAGTATGACTTTCAAAAATTTGAAATTTTAAACTGATTTTTTTCCCCAAATTAATCGACAGACTATAATGTCTTTTTTTCATAAAATTATGATTATTATGATTTTTCATGAAAAGAAACTTTTTATAATTTTTTCCAAATAATCGACAGACTTACTATGCCTTTTTTCGAAAATTTTCGAAAATCATACTATATTTTTCACGAATTTTTCGACAAAAAACTAGACTTTTTTTGAAAATTTTCGAAAATATTCTTAAAAAAATGTCATTTTAAGAAAATGTTCGAAATTTTAAAAAAAGTTTTACATAGTAATCGCAGATATATTGGAAAAAAACCATTTAAAATTTGTCAATTTTCATGAAAAAACTTGTATTATGACTTTTAATGAAAATTTCGAAATTTAAACTTCGTTATTTTCTCAAATTAATGCAATATACTTGCCTTTTTCGAAAATTTTCGCATTTTTATGACATTTTTTTGGAAATTAAACATGCAAAAGTTATAATTTTCAAAAATTTTCAAACAATACTTTTGAAAAACATTCATAGTTAGAAATTAAATTTTTTCATAAAACATAGTAATCTCGATTAATTTGGTGGAAAAAAAACTCAGTTTAAAATTTCGTCAATTTTCATGAAAAAAGACATGCTATACTATGACTTTTCATGAAAATGTTCGAAATTTTAAACTGAGTTTTTTTTCCACCAAATTAATCGACAGACTATACTATGCCTTTTTTCATGAAAATTTTCGACATTCTATACTATGACATTTTTTTACGAATATTTTCGACTTGCAAAAGTATGACTTTTTTCATGAAAATTTTCGAAAAATATTCGTAAAAAAATGTCATAGTATAGAATGTCGAACATTTTCATGAAAAAAGGCATAGTATAGTCTGTCGATTAATTTGGTGGAAAAAAAACTCAGTTTAAAATTTCGTCAATTTTCATGAAAAAAGACATGCTATACTATGACTTTTCATGAAAATTTTCGAAATTTTAAACTGAGTTTTTTCTCCACCAAATTAATCGACAGACTATACTATGCCTTTTTTCATGAAAATTTTCGACATGCTATAGTATGACTTTTCAAGAAAATTTTCGAAATTTTAAACTGAGTTTTTTCTCCACCAAATTAATCGACAGACTATACTATGCCTTTTTTCATGAAAATTTTCGACATGCTATAGTATGACTTTTCATGAAAATGTTCGAAATTTTAAACTGAGTTTTTTCTCCACCAAATTAATCGACAGACTATACTATGCCTTTTTTCATGAAAATTTTCGACATTCTATACTATGACATTTTTTTACGAATATTTTCGACATGCAAAAGTATGACTTTTTTCATGAAAATTTTCGATTTTCTATACTATGACATTTTTTTACGAATATTTTCGACATGCTATAGTATGACTTTTTTCATGAAAATTTTCGAAAAATATTCGTAAAAAATTGTCATAGTATAGAATGTCGAAAATTTTCATGAAAAAAGGCATAGTATAGTCTGTCGATTAATTTGGTGGAAAAAAAACTCAGTTTAAAATTTCGTCAATTTTCATGAAAAAAGACATGCTATACTATGACTTTTCAAGAAAATGTTCGAAATTTTAAACTGAGTTTTTTTTCCACCAAATTAATCGACAGACTATACTATGCCTTTTTTCATGAAAATTTTCGACATTCTATACTATGACATTTTTTTACGAATATTTTCGACATGCTATAGTATGACTTTTTTCATGAAAATTTTCGAAAAATATTCGTAAAAAAATGTCATAGTATAGAATGTCGAACATTTTCATGAGAAAAGGCATAGTATAGTCTGTCGATTAATTTGGTGGAAAAAAAACTCAGTTTAAAATTTCGTCAATTTTCATGAAAAAAGACATGCTATACTATGACTTTTCATGAAAATGTTCGAAATTTTAAACTGAGTTTTTTTTCCACCAAATTAATCGACAGACTATACTATGCCTTTTTTCATGAAAATTTTCGACATTCTATACTATGACATTTTTTTACGAATATTTTCGACATGCTATAGTTTGACTTTTTTCATGAAAATTTTCGAAAAATATTCGTAAAAAAATGTCATAGTATAGAATGTCGAAAATTTTCATGAAAAAAGGCATAGTATAGTCTGTCGATTAATTTGGTGGAAAAAAAACTCAGTTTAAAATTTCGTCAATTTTCATGAAAAAACACATGCTATACTATGACTTTTCATGAAAATTTTCAAAATTTTAAACTGAGTTTTTTTTCCACCAAATTAATCGACAGACTATACTATGCCTTTTTTCATGAAAATTTTCGACATTCTATACTATGACATTTTTTTACGAATATTTTCGACATGCAAAAGTATGACTTTTTTCATGAAAATTTTCGAAAAATATTCGTAAAAAAATGTCATAGTATAGAATGTCGAAAATTTTCATGAAAAAAGGCATAGTATAGTCTGTCGATTAATTTGGTGGAAAAAAAACTCAGTTTAAAATTTCGTCAATTTTCATGAAAAAAGACATGCTATACTATGACTTTTCAAGAAAATGTTCGAAATTTTCAACTGAGTTTTTTTTCCACCAAATTAATCGACAGACTATACTATGCCTTTTTTCATGAAAATTTTCGACATTCTATACTATGACATTTTTTTACGAATATTTTCGACATGCTATAGTATGACTTTTCAAGAAAATTTTCGAAATTTTAAACTGAGTTTTTTTTCCACCAAATTAATCGACAGACTATACTATGCCTTTTTTCATGAAAATGTTCGACATTCTATACTATGACATTTTTTTACGAATATTTTCGACATGCAAAAGTATGACTTTTTTCATGAAAATTTTCGAAAAATATTCGTAAAAAAATGTCATAGTATAGAATGTCGAACATTTCATGAAAAAAGCATTAAAATTTCGATTAATTTGTCGAAAAAAAACTCATTAAAATTCGTAATTTTCATGAAAAAGACATTTATATAGTTTTCACAAATTGTTGAAATTTTAAAATCCTTTTTTCAAAATTTTCGACATTTATATAGCATTTTTTACGAATATTTTCGACATAAATATGACTTTTTTACTGAAATTTTTCAACTATTGATAAAAACAATAGCTTTGAATTTGAAAATTTTCATTACCAACAAATAATCTTGATAATTGTTGGAATAAAAATTTAAAATTTCGTAATTTTCATGAAAAACGAAATTTATATGATTTAAAATTTTCAAATTTAAACGAAGATTATATCCTATTCATAAAATTTTGAACTTTTAGAAATTTTTACATTTTATACAAGCATAGTATACTATTTTTCGAAAATTAAAATTTTCAAAAAAATTTTAAATTAAATTGAGATTTTTTATGAAAATTATACAATCTTCTATGACTTTTGTTAGAAAATTTCGACATTTTCTAAATTTTTTAAAAAATTTTCGAATTAATTGAGTTTTTTCAAATTTTCGACAGATTTTATCCACCAATTCATGAAGATAGACATCTTTTTCATGAAAATTTGATTTCGATATTTTGTGGAAAAATAATTGTTTAAAATTTTAATTTTTCATAAAAATATGTATAATATGATTAAAAAGCATGTTCAGAATAACATTTTATTTCAACAAATTATTGACAAAACTATTTTGAAAAGAAATTTTCAAAATCTATACTATTTTTTAAAACATGCTATAGTATGACTTTTCAAAAAATTTTCGAAATTTTAAACTGAATTTTTTTCCATTTATTCAGACAATATTATCTATTTATACTATCTTTTTTTAAAATTTTCGACATGCTATAGTATATTTTCATGAAAATTTCAAATTTTAAATGATTTTTTCCACCAAATTAATACAGACTGTACTATCCTTTTTTATGAAAATTTTCACATTAAGCTATAATCTTTTTAAATTGTCGAAAAAAACTATTATTTTTCTCAAAATTATGAAAAAATTGTATATACTTTTTTTATGAAAATTCGAAATTCTAAACAAGCTTTTTACGATTATTAATTTGTGAATAAAACTTTTTCTGAAAATTTCGAATTTTCTAAAAAACATTTTACTATGATTTCAAGAAAATGTAAATTTTATAATTTTTATAAATAACACAGTATAAATTCTTTTTCATGAAAAAGCTTTATACTATGACATTTTTTTACGAATATTTTCGACATGCAAAAGTATGACTTTTTTCATGAAAATTTTCGAAAAATATTCGTAAAAAAAAGTCATAGTATAGAATGTCGAGAATTTTCATGAAAAAAGGCATAGTATAGTCTGTCGATTAATTTGGTGGAAAAAAAACTCAGTTTGAAATTTCGTCAATTTTCATGAAAAAAGACTTGCTATACTATGACTTTTCAAGAAAATGTTCGAAATTTTAAACTGAGTTTTTTTTCCACCAAATTAATCGACAGACTATACTATGCCTTTTTTCATGAAAATTTTCGACTTTCTATACTATGACATTTTTTTACGAATATTTTCGACATGCAAAAGTATGACTTTTTTCATGAAAATTTTCGAAAAATATTCGTAAAAAAATGTCATAGTATAGAATGTCGAACATTTTCATGAAAAAAGGCATAGTATAGTCTGTCGATTAATTTGGTGGAAAAAAAACTCAGTTTAAAATTTCGTCAATTTTCATGAAAAAAGACATGCTATACTATGACTTTTCAAGAAAATGTTCGAAATTTTAAACTGAGTTTTTTTTCCACCAAATTAATCGACAGACTATACTATGCCTTTTTTCATGAAAATTTTCGACATTCTATACTATGACATTTTTTTACGAATATTTTCGACTTGCTATAGTATGACTTTTTTCATGAAAATTTTCGAAAAATATTCGTAAAAAAAAGTCATAGTATAGAATGTCGAAAATTTTCATGAAAAAAGGCATAGTATAGTCTGTCGATTAATTTGGTGGAAAAAAAACTCAGTTTAAAATTTCGTCAATTTTCATGAAAAAAGACATGCTATACTATGACTTTTCAAGAAAATGTTCGAAATTTTAAACTGAGTTTTTTTTCCACCAAATTAATCGACAGACTATACTATGCCTTTTTTCATGAAAATTTTCGACATTCTATACTATGACATTTTTTTACGAATATTTTCGACATGCTATAGTATGACTTTTCAAGAAAATTTTCGAAATTTTAAACTGAGTTTTTTTTCCACCAAATTAATCGACAGACTGTACTATGCCTTTTTTCATGAAAATTTTCGACATTCTATACTATGACATTTTTTTACGAATATTTTCGACATGCAAAAGTATGACTTTTTTCATGAAAATTTTCGAAAAATATTCGTAAAAAAATGTCATAGTATAGAATGTCGAACATTTTCATGAAAAAAGGCATAGTATAGTCTGTCGATTAATTTGTTGGAAAAAAAACTCAGTTTAAAATTTCGTCAATTTTCATGAAAAAAGACATGCTATACTATGACTTTTCATGAAAATGTTCGAAATTTTAAACTGAGTTTTTTCTCCACCAAATTAATCGACAGACTATACTATGCCTTTTTTCATGAAAATTTTCGACATTCTATACTATGACATTTTTTTACGAATATTTTCGACTTGCAAAAGTATGACTTTTTTCATGAAAATTTTCGAAAAATATTCGTAAAAAAATGTCATAGTATAGAATGTCGAACATTTTCATGAAAAAAGGCATAGTATAGTCTGTCGATTAATTTGGTGGAAAAAAAACTCAGTTTAAAATTTCGTCAATTTTCATGAAAAAAGACATGCTATACTATGACTTTTCAAGAAAATGTTCGAAATTTTAAACTGAGTTTTTTTTCCACCAAATTAATCGACAGACTATTCTATGCCTTTTTTCATGAAAATTTTCGACATTCTATACTATGACTTTTTTTTACGAATATTTTCGACATGCTATAGTATGACTTTTCAAGAAAATTTTCGAAATTTTAAACTGAGTTTTTTTTCCACCAAATTAATCGACAGACTATACTATGCCTTTTTTCATGAAAATGTTCGACATTCTATACTATGACATTTTTTTACGAATATTTTCGACATGCAAAAGTATGACTTTTTTCATGAAAATTTTCGAAAAATATTCGTAAAAAAAAGTCATAGTATAGAATGTCGAAAATTTTCATGAAAAAAGGCATAGTATAGTCTGTCGATTAATTTGGTGGAAAAAAAACTCAGTTTAAAATTTCGTCAATTTTCATGAAAAAAGACATGCTATACTATGACTTTTCAAGAAAATGTTCGAAATTTTAAACAGTTTTTTTTCCACCAAATTAATCGACAGACTATACTATGCCTTTTTTCATGAAAATTTTCGACATTCTATACTATGACTTTTTTTTACGAATATTTTCGACATGCTATAGTATGACTTTTCAAGAAAATTTTCGAAATTTTAAAGTGAGTTTTTTTTCCACCAAATTAATCGACAGACTATACTATGCCTTTTTTCATGAAAATTTTCGACATTCTATACTATGACATTTTTTTACGAATATTTTCGACTTGCAAAAGTATGACTTTTTTCACGAAAATTTTCGAAAAATATTCGTAAAAAAATGTCATAGTATAGAATGTCGAACATTTTCATGAAAAAAGGCATAGTATAGTCTGTCGATTAATTTGGTGGAAAAAAAATTCAGTTTAAAATTTCGTCAATTTTCATGAAAAAAGACATGCTATACTATGACTTTTCATGAAAATGTTCGAAATTTTAAACTGAGTTTTTTCTCCACCAAATTAATCGACAGACTATACTATGCCTTTTTTCATGAAAATTTTCGACATTCTATACTATGACATTTTTTTACGAATATTTTCGACATGCAAAAGTATGACTTTTTTCATGAAAATTTTCGAAAAACATTCGTAAAAAAATGTCATAGTATAGAATGTCGAACATTTTCATGAAAAAAGGCATAGTATAGTCTGTCGATTAATTTGGTGGAAAAAAAACTCAGTTTAAAATTTCGTCAATTTTCATGAAAAAAGACATGCTATACTATGACTTTTCATGAAAATGTTCGAAATTTTAAACTGAGTTTTTTCTCCACCAAATTAATCGACAGACTATACTATGCCTTTTTTCATGAAAATTTTCGACATTCTATACTATGACATTTTTTTACGAATATTTTCGACATGCTATGGTATGACTTTTCAAGAAAATTTTCGAAATTTTAAACTGAGTTTTTTCTCCACCAAATTAATCGACAGACTATACTATGCCTTTTTTCATGAAAATTTTCGACATTCTATACTATGACATTTTTTTACGAATATTTTCGACTTGCAAAAGTATGACTTTTTTCATGAAAATTTTCGAAAAATATTCGTAAAAAAATGTCATAGTATAGAATGTCGAACATTTTCATGAAAAAAGGCATAGTATAGTCTGTCGATTAATTTGGTGGAAAAAAAACTCAGTTTAAAATTTCGTCAATTTTCATGAAAAAAGACATGCTATACTATGACTTTTCATGAAAATGTTCGAAATTTTAAACTGAGTTTTTTCTCCACCAAATTAATCGACAGACTATACTATGCCTTTTTTCATGAAAATTTTCGACATTCTATACTATGACATTTTTTTACGAATATTTTCGACATGCTATAGTATGACTTTTCAGGAAAATTTTCGAAGTTTTAAACTGAGTTTTTTTTCCACCAAATTAATCGACAGACTATACTATGCCTTTTTTCATGAAAATTTTCGACATTCTATACTATGACATTTTTTTACGAATATTTTCGACTTGCAAAAGTATGACTTTTTTCATGAAAATTTTCGAAAAATATTCGTAAAAAAATGTCATAGTATAGAATGTCGAAAATTTTCATGAAAAAAGGCATAGTATAGTCTGTCGATTAATTTGGTGGAAAAAAAACTCAGTTTAAAATTTCGTCAATTTTCATGAAAAAAGACATGCTATACTATGACTTTTCAAGAAAATGTTCGAAATTTTAAACTGAGTTTTTTTTCCACCAAATTAATCGACAGACTATACTATGCCTTTTTTCATGAAAATTTTCGACATTCTATACTATGACTTTTTTTTACGAATATTTTCGACATGCTATAGTATGACTTTTCAAGAAAATTTTCGAAATTTTAAACTGAGTTTTTTTTCCACCAAATTAATCGACAGACTATACTATGCCTTTTTTCATGAAAATTTTCGACATTCTATACTATGACATTTTTTTACGAATATTTTCGACTTGCAAAAGTATGACTTTTTTCATGAAAATTTTCGAAAAATATTCGTAAAAAAATGTCATAGTATAGAATGTCGAACATTTTCATGAAAAAAGGCATAGTATAGTCTGTCGATTAATTTGGTGGAAAAAAAACTCAGTTTAAAATTTCGTCAATTTTCATGAAAAAAGACATGCTATACTATGACTTTTCATGAAAATGTTCGAAATTTTAAACTGAGTTTTTTTTCCACCAAATTAATCGACAGACTATACTATGCCTTTTTTCATGAAAATTTTCGACATTCTATACTATGACATTTTTTTACGAATATTTTCGACTTGCAAAAGTATGACTTTTTTCATGAAAATTTTCGAAAAATATTCGTAAAAAAATGTCATAGTATAGAATGTCGAACATTTTCATGAAAAAAGGCATAGTATAGTCTGTCGATTAATTTGGTGGAAAAAAAACTCAGTTTAAAATTTCGTCAATTTTCATGAAAAAAGACATGCTATACTATGACTTTTCATGAAAATGTTCGAAATTTTAAACTGAGTTTTTTCTCCACCAAATTAATCGACAGACTATACTATGCCTTTTTTCATGAAAATTTTCGACATGCTATAGTATGACTTTTCAAGAAAATTTTCGAAATTTTAAACTGAGTTTTTTCTCCACCAAATTAATCGACAGACTATACTATGCCTTTTTTCATGAAAATTTTCGACATGCTATAGTATGACTTTTCATGAAAATGTTCGAAATTTTAAACTGAGTTTTTTCTCCACCAAATTAATCGACAGACTGTACTATGCCTTTTTTCATGAAAATTTTCGACATTCTATACTATGACATTTTTTTACGAATATTTTCGACATGCAAAAGTATGACTTTTTTCATGAAAATTTTCGATTTTCTATACTATGACATTTTTTTACGAATATTTTCGACATGCAAAAGTATGACTTTTTTCATGAAAATTTTCGAAAAATATTCGTAAAAAAATGTCATAGTATAGAATGTCGAACATTTTCATGAAAAAAGGCATAGTATAGTCTGTCGATTAATTTGGTGGAAAAAAAACTCAGTTTAAAATTTCGTCAATTTTCATGAAAAAAGACATGCTATACTATGACTTTTCAAGAAAATGTTCGAAATTTTAAACTGAGTTTTTTTTCCACCAAATTAATCGACAGACTATACTATGCCTTTTTTCATGAAAATTTTCGATTTTCTATACTATGACATTTTTTTACGAATATTTTCGACATGCAAAAGTATGACTTTTTTCATGAAAATTTTCGAAAAATATTCGTAAAAAAAAGTCATAGTATAGAATGTCGAACATTTTCATGAGAAAAGGCATAGTATAGTCTGTCGATTAATTTGGTGGAAAAAAAACTCAGTTTAAAATTTCGTCAATTTTCATGAAAAAAGACATGCTATACTATGACTTTTCATGAAAATGTTCGAAATTTTAAACTGAGTTTTTTTTCCACCAAATTAATCGACAGACTATACTATGCCTTTTTTCATGAAAATTTTCGACATTCTATACTATGATATTTTTTTACGAATATTTTCGACATGCTATAGTATGACTTTTCATGAAAATTTTCGAAATTTTAAACTGAGTTTTTTTTCCACCAAATTAATCGACAGACTATACTATGCCTTTTTTCATGAAAATTTTCGACATTCTATACTATGATATTTTTTACGAATATTTTCGACATGCTATAGTTTGACTTTTTTCATGAAAATTTTCGAAAAATATTCGTAAAAAAAAGTCATAGTATAGAATGTCGAGAATTTTCATGAAAAAAGGCATAGTATAGTCTGTCGATTAATTTGGTGGAAAAAAAACTCAGTTTAAAATTTCGTCAATTTTCATGAAAAAAGACTTGCTATACTATGACTTTTCAAGAAAATGTTCGAAATTTTAAACTGAGTTTTTTTTCCACCAAATTAATCGACAGACTATACTATGCCTTTTTTCATGAAAATTTTCGACATTCTATACTATGACATTTTTTTACGAATATTTTCGACATGCAAAAGTATGACTTTTTTCATGAAAATTTTCGAAAAATATTCGTAAAAAAATGTCATAGTATAGAATGTCGAAAATTTTCATGAAAAAAGGCATAGTATAGTCTGTCGATTAATTTGGTGGAAAAAAAACTCAGTTTAAAATTTCGTCAATTTTCATGAAAAAAGACATGCTATACTATGACTTTTCAAGAAAATGTTCGAAATTTTAAACTGAGTTTTTTTTCCACCAAATTAATCGACAGACTATACTATGCCTTTTTTCATGAAAATTTTCGACATTCTATACTATGACTTTTTTTTACGAATATTTTCGACATGCTATAGTATGACTTTTCAAGAAAATTTTCGAAATTTTAAACTGAGTTTTTTTTCCACCAAATTAATCGACAGACTATACTATGCCTTTTTTCATGAAAATGTTCGACATTCTATACTATGACATTTTTTTACGAATATTTTCGACATGCAAAAGTATGACTTTTTTCATGAAAATTTTCGAAAAATATTCGTAAAAAAATGTCATAGTATAGAATGTCGAACATTTTCATGAAAAAAGGCATAGTATAGTCTGTCGATTAATTTGGTGGAAAAAAAACTCAGTTTAAAATTTCGTCAATTTTCATGAAAAAAGACATGCTATACTATGACTTTTCAAGAAAATGTTCGAAATTTTAAACTGAGTTTTTTTTCCACCAAATTAATCGACAGACTATACTATGCCTTTTTTCATGAAAATTTTCGACATTCTATACTATGACTTTTTTTTACGAATATTTTCGACATGCTATAGTATGACTTTTCAAGAAAATTTTCGAAATTTTAAACTGAGTTTTTTTTCCACCAAATTAATCGACAGACTATACTATGCCTTTTTTCATGAAAATTTTCGACATGCTATAGTATGACTTTTCATGAAAATGTTCGAAATTTTAAACTGAGTTTTTTCTCCACCAAATTAATCGACAGACTGTACTATGCCTTTTTTCATGAAAATTTTCGACATTCTATACTATGACATTTTTTTACGAATATTTTCGACATGCAAAAGTATGACTTTTTTCATGAAAATTTTCGAAAAATATTCGTAAAAAAAAGTCATAGTATAGAATGTCGAGAATTTTCATGAAAAAAGGCATAGTATAGTCTGTCGATTAATTTGGTGGAAAAAAAACTCAGTTTGAAATTTCGTCAATTTTCATGAAAAAAGACTTGCTATACTATGACTTTTCAAGAAAATGTTCGAAATTTTAAACTGAGTTTTTTTTCCACCAAATTAATCGACAGACTATACTATGCCTTTTTTCATGAAAATTTTCGATTTTCTATACTATGACATTTTTTTACGAATATTTTCGACATGCAAAAGTATGACTTTTTTCATGAAAATTTTCGAAAAATATTCGTAAAAAAATGTCATAGTATAGAATGTCGAACATTTTCATGAAAAAAGGCATAGTATAGTCTGTCGATTAATTTGGTGGAAAAAAAACTCAGTTTAAAATTTCGTCAATTTTCATGAAAAAAGACATGCTATAGTATGACTTTTCAAGAAAATGTTCGAAATTTTAAACTGAGTTTTTTTTCCACCAAATTAATCGACAGACTATACTATGCCTTTTTTCATGAAAATTTTCGATTTTCTATACTATGAAATTTTTTTACGAATATTTTCGACATGCAAAAGTATGACTTTTTTCATGAAAATTTTCGAAAAATATTCGTAAAAAAATGTCATAGTATAGAATGTCGAACATTTTCATGAAAAAAGGCATAGTATAGTCTGTCGATTAATTTGGTGGAAAAAAAACTCAGTTTAAAATTTCGTCAATTTTCATGAAAAAAGACATGCTATACTATGACTTTTCATGAAAATGTTCGAAATTTTAAACTGAGTTTTTTTTCCACCAAATTAATCGACAGACTATACTATGCCTTTTTTCATGAAAATTTTCGACATTCTATACTATGACATTTTTTTACGAATATTTTCGACATGCTATAGTATGACTTTTTTCATGAAAATTTTCGAAAAATATTCGTAAAAAAATGTCATAGTATAGAATGTCGAAAATTTTCATGAAAAAAGGCATAGTATAGTCTGTCGATTAATTTGGTGGAAAAAAAACTCAGTTTAAAATTTCGTCAATTTTCATGAAAAAAGACATGCTATACTATGACTTTTCAAGAAAATGTTCGAAATTTTAAACTGAGTTTTTTTCCACCAAATTAATCGACAGACTATACTATGCCTTTTTTCATGAAAATTTTCGACATTCTATACTATGACATTTTTTTACGAATATTTTCGACATGCTATAGTATGACTTTTCAAGAAAATTTTCGAAATTTTAAACTGAGTTTTTTTTCCACCAAATTAATCGACAGACTATACTATGCCTTTTTTCATGAAAATGTTCGACATTCTATACTATGACATTTTTTTACGAATATTTTCGACATGCTATAGTATGACTTTTTTCATGAAAATTTTCGAAAAATATTCGTAAAAAAAAGTCATAGTATAGAATGTCGAAAATTTTCATGAAAAAAGGCATAGTATAGTCTGTCGATTAATTTGGTGGAAAAAAAACTCAGTTTAAAATTTCGTCAATTTTCATGAAAAAAGACATGCTATACTATGACTTTTCAAGAAAATGTTCGAAATTTTAAACAGTTTTTTTTCCACCAAATTAATCGACAGACTATACTATGCCTTTTTTCATGAAAATTTTCGACATTCTATACTATGACTTTTTTTTACGAATATTTTCGACATGCTATAGTATGACTTTTCAAGAAAATTTTCGAAATTTTAAACTGAGTTTTTTTTCCACCAAATTAATCGACAGACTATACTATGCCTTTTTTCATGAAAATTTTCGACATTCTATACTATGACATTTTTTTACGAATATTTTCGACTTGCAAAAGTATGACTTTTTTCACGAAAATTTTCGAAAAATATTCGTAAAAAAATGTCATAGTATAGAATGTCGAACATTTTCATGAAAAAAGGCATAGTATAGTCTGTCGATTAATTTGGTGGAAAAAAAATTCAGTTTAAAATTTCGTCAATTTTCATGAAAAAAGACATGCTATACTATGACTTTTCATGAAAATGTTCGAAATTTTAAACTGAGTTTTTTCTCCACCAAATTAATCGACAGACTATACTATGCCTTTTTTCATGAAAATTTTCGACATTCTATACTATGACATTTTTTTACGAATATTTTCGACATGCAAAAGTATGACTTTTTTCATGAAAATTTTCGAAAAACATTCGTAAAAAAATGTCATAGTATAGAATGTCGAACATTTTCATGAAAAAAGGCATAGTATAGTCTGTCGATTAATTTGGTGGAAAAAAAACTCAGTTTAAAATTTCGTCAATTTTCATGAAAAAAGACATGCTATACTATGACTTTTCATGAAAATGTTCGAAATTTTAAACTGAGTTTTTTCTCCACCAAATTAATCGACAGACTATACTATGCCTTTTTTCATGAAAATTTTCGACATTCTATACTATGACATTTTTTTACGAATATTTTCGACATGCTATGGTATGACTTTTCAAGAAAATTTTCGAAATTTTAAACTGAGTTTTTTTTCCACCAAATTAATCGACAGACTATACTATGCCTTTTTTCATGAAAATTTTCGACATTCTATACTATGACATTTTTTTACGAATATTTTCGACTTGCAAAAGTATGACTTTTTTCATGAAAATTTTCGAAAAATATTCGTAAAAAAATGTCATAGTATAGAATGTCGAACATTTTCATGAAAAAAGGCATAGTATAGTCTGTCGATTAATTTGGTGGAAAAAAAACTCAGTTTAAAATTTCGTCAATTTTCATGAAAAAAGACATGCTATACTATGACTTTTCATGAAAATGTTCGAAATTTTAAACTGAGTTTTTTCTCCACCAAATTAATCGACAGACTATACTATGCCTTTTTTCATGAAAATTTTCGACATTCTATACTATGACATTTTTTTACGAATATTTTCGACATGCTATAGTATGACTTTTCAGGAAAATTTTCGAAGTTTTAAACTGAGTTTTTTTTCCACCAAATTAATCGACAGACTATACTATGCCTTTTTTCATGAAAATTTTCGACATTCTATACTATGACATTTTTTTACGAATATTTTCGACTTGCAAAAGTATGACTTTTTTCATGAAAATTTTCGAAAAATATTCGTAAAAAAATGTCATAGTATAGAATGTCGAAAATTTTCATGAAAAAAGGCATAGTATAGTCTGTCGATTAATTTGGTGGAAAAAAAACTCAGTTTAAAATTTCGTCAATTTTCATGAAAAAAGACATGCTATACTATGACTTTTCAAGAAAATGTTCGAAATTTTAAACTGAGTTTTTTTTCCACCAAATTAATCGACAGACTATACTATGCCTTTTTTCATGAAAATTTTCGACATTCTATACTATGACTTTTTTTTACGAATATTTTCGACATGCTATAGTATGACTTTTCAAGAAAATTTTCGAAATTTTAAACTGAGTTTTTTTTCCACCAAATTAATCGACAGACTATACTATGCCTTTTTTCATGAAAATTTTCGACATTCTATACTATGACATTTTTTTACGAATATTTTCGACTTGCAAAAGTATGACTTTTTTCATGAAAATTTTCGAAAAATATTCGTAAAAAAATGTCATAGTATAGAATGTCGAACATTTTCATGAAAAAAGGCATAGTATAGTCTGTCGATTAATTTGGTGGAAAAAAAACTCAGTTTAAAATTTCGTCAATTTTCATGAAAAAAGACATGCTATACTATGACTTTTCATGAAAATGTTCGAAATTTTAAACTGAGTTTTTTTTCCACCAAATTAATCGACAGACTATACTATGCCTTTTTTCATGAAAATTTTCGACATTCTATACTATGACATTTTTTTACGAATATTTTCGACTTGCAAAAGTATGACTTTTTTCATGAAAATTTTCGAAAAATATTCGTAAAAAAATGTCATAGTATAGAATGTCGAACATTTTCATGAAAAAAGGCATAGTATAGTCTGTCGATTAATTTGGTGGAAAAAAAACTCAGTTTAAAATTTCGTCAATTTTCATGAAAAAAGACATGCTATACTATGACTTTTCATGAAAATGTTCGAAATTTTAAACTGAGTTTTTTCTCCACCAAATTAATCGACAGACTATACTATGCCTTTTTTCATGAAAATTTTCGACATGCTATAGTATGACTTTTCAAGAAAATTTTCGAAATTTTAAACTGAGTTTTTTCTCCACCAAATTAATCGACAGACTATACTATGCCTTTTTTCATGAAAATTTTCGACATGCTATAGTATGACTTTTCATGAAAATGTTCGAAATTTTAAACTGAGTTTTTTCTCCACCAAATTAATCGACAGACTGTACTATGCCTTTTTTCATGAAAATTTTCGACATTCTATACTATGACATTTTTTTACGAATATTTTCGACATGCAAAAGTATGACTTTTTTCATGAAAATTTTCGATTTTCTATACTATGACATTTTTTTACGAATATTTTCGACATGCAAAAGTATGACTTTTTTCATGAAAATTTTCGAAAAATATTCGTAAAAAAATGTCATAGTATAGAATGTCGAACATTTTCATGAAAAAAGGCATAGTATAGTCTGTCGATTAATTTGGTGGAAAAAAAACTCAGTTTAAAATTTCGTCAATTTTCATGAAAAAAGACATGCTATACTATGACTTTTCAAGAAAATGTTCGAAATTTTAAACTGAGTTTTTTTTCCACCAAATTAATCGACAGACTATACTATGCCTTTTTTCATGAAAATTTTCGATTTTCTATACTATGACATTTTTTTACGAATATTTTCGACATGCAAAAGTATGACTTTTTTCATGAAAATTTTCGAAAAATATTCGTAAAAAAAAGTCATAGTATAGAATGTCGAACATTTTCATGAGAAAAGGCATAGTATAGTCTGTCGATTAATTTGGTGGAAAAAAAACTCAGTTTAAAATTTCGTCAATTTTCATGAAAAAAGACATGCTATACTATGACTTTTCATGAAAATGTTCGAAATTTTAAACTGAGTTTTTTTTCCACCAAATTAATCGACAGACTATACTATGCCTTTTTTCATGAAATTTTTTTTTAGAAATTTCGAATCAAA